>JAQMYJ010000040.1:20726326-20743900 GCA_030014305.1 Clarias laeviceps | reverse complement strand
CATTCAAGTGAAAATGAGCCGTGAAAGTGAGGCCGAAAATGAGCTTTCCCTATTTGACAGACCAGTAGCCGCCACTGTAGTGTATATATTAAACCCATTTTTTAAAATTATGTTTCTCATGTCTTTTGTACTCAAGGCTCTTTTAAATGTTGTAACATTCTCTCTCTCTGTTTAATTTATGAAAATATTACCACTGATAAATCCATTACACTCATTTAAGTTCTTTTATAATTCACTGATCACATGCCAGAAGAAAGTAATGCAACTGGCTTTTCAGGATTCGTCGTGTTTCGCCATGTAATGTGGTTGTTCCATGTGGTTGTTTGCCTGAAAGGTAGAAGTTCAAAGCTTCTGAAAGAAGATTATGCAGTGGTTTTCAAATTAAAAGTACGATTATGGACAACCTTGTGTGCCAGAGTAAAATAACTTTACTAGGATGAGTAAAAGTTTGATGGTGGTGTTTATTGCATTCTGCTGTCAAAACTATAAAGTATACATTATACAGTAGATAGATAGATAGATACTGTAGATAGATAGATAGATAGATAGATAGATAGATAGATACTGTAGATAGATAGATAGATAGGTAGATAGATAGATACTTTATTGATCCAGATGGAAATTCCAGACATCCAGCAGCAATGGAGACTGTAAAGACAGGTTTGTGGATATAGTCTGGATATGTACAAAATATATTTGTATTTTCTAACATCTCCCACAGGTATTAGGGACAGATTTTTTGATAAATGCTCAATATATTGTGTGTCTTGGTACGTCAAAAGTTATCGTTTCCTTGTACTCAATATAAATAACAATAAACTCAAACTTTGGATAGGAATCTTGTGTATGAACTACGAATGAACACATTTGGTTATCAAGTTGGTAAGTACCAACTGTTTTTATTATTATTATTATTATTAGACTTTTACAACTACTTTAAATCTGTGAGTGAAGACACAATGTGTCCTTTGCTTTCCCTCCTCCCTCTGCTGTGAGAAGTGTTACGAAAGTGCGAGGTGTAGTGTGGGGTTACGGCACTTCAGTCGATAACCCCCTCAGACAGGCCCCAGCACCCGCGTGCAGTATTATGTAAGGCGACTGTAGACCTGCTTCCTGGTTTGTGAGGCTGTGATTCAGACTGAGTGCTGCAGAAAAAGAAAAACACACACATGCATGCAGGCGCGCGCACGCACACACACACACACACACACAGGGGGAGAGAACGAGTGAGTGAGTGAGTGAGTGAGAGAGAGAGAGAGAGAGAGAAAACTGAAAGGAGACACAAGATAAAAATCAGGATGCAAGGGTAGGTGCAGTTATCAGGTTTAGAAAAAAAATAAGAGAAAGAAAACTGCGACAGAAGTTGACCATAACGTCTACAGGAAAGTCATTTAGAGGGTAGAAAGAGAAAACTAGTTATTTATCAGAAACTGGACATCATGCTGCTGCTGGATGAGTCCGACTCTCTAACAGGTGCGTGACCTCATGACACTTGTATGAGCTGCTCTGACTCTGACCCAGTAACCCTGTCTGAGTTTCTCAAGCTTCAGCTCTAGATTTAACATAGAGGTTCACAGGTTTAAACAGGAGTGCATAGAAGAAGAAAAAAGAGCATGTTTTGAGTCTTTAATACCGCTTAGAATTCTGTACATTTGCTTGTCCATAGACTATTATGGATGAGTCAAATAGTTTGATAGAACAAAGTCAGATGTAAAAATGTATTTCTGCAAAAATCCAAAAATTTTGTAACTAAAGATCTCTTTAACTGCATGAGACATTTCCCAGAAATCATCAGTATGTGTTTATTTTATATTAAAAAAAAACATTTAAATGCATGATAATTTATAATCTGTTTATTATAACTGTAGTCTTTTGTCTAATCTTTGAATCTTCCACTGACAAAAACATATAATGGTTAAGTTGGCATTTAATATACACAGTAGTTTATTATTATTATTATTATTATTGAGGTTTGGATTAATCCCATTCATGTCAACGGACCAGACAAACAAAAAGTCTCCAAACTTCAGTTTAAAAATGACTATAAACTGTTGATTGCTGACTTACTGCACATTGCATTATATATTATGTGTTTCATATTGGTTTGTTGGATGTGTTAGCAAATTAAGTAATTTCACTCCTTTTTGGCTCCGAATTTAAATATTAATAAGTATAACTAGATCACTTGCTGAAGCGTGTATCGCTTAAAATAACTTGTTACTGTATTTACTCTTATTCACGTTGTGAATTATTATTTTCAGTTTTTTGGTTCCATAGATATATACACATGTACATGTATGTATACATGCATAAAGATATGTACACCAGCACAAAACAAATCCCATAAAATCTTAATACACATCATATTTATTTAGTTCTGAAAACAAAGTGAAATAATAATAGGGGAAAGTTAAATAGTATCCATAGTTTAAAAAATGACATGTTCAAGGGGGAGTAGGGAGAAGTGTACACTTTTTATAATAATATTTATAAACTATGATCAAAAGAGCGCATATTGTTAAACTTCATTCACCTGCTTCACCTTGGCATGCTAGAACTGATTGGGCACGTAAATTATTCCTGAACTGCTAGAAAGTGGACATTTGTGAAGGTGCACATTATGTCATATGGCAAGAAATAGTTGTGTAATATTGCTTAGGGACTTGGTTACGCAACCTTACTGTCAGGGTTATGAAAGTCTCAACAGAGCACTTGTATCCATTCTGGCCTCTGTGACACACTGGCCCAGTTTCTGGTGCTGGCACTCTTTCCTACTCTTTGACTTTCTATACCCTGTTCTAAAGTGGAAACGTGAGGCACTATTGGACATAAATTAATTAATAACCAAAGCTGAGATCTGTAAAAGTGAGGCGCTAATAAGTACGGGTGTCTGTACGGGTGTCTGGCAGTTTTGTTTGAGAAGAACGGTGAGATTTGTTTGAACACATGGAGGTGATTTGTGATTATTCCTTTACTAATCACACTCCATTTTTTCTCAGTTATACTCTCTACGTAGAAGCTCAAATATTTCCATAGGTTAAATGCCTTGGGACACACCCTCTGAAAGAAAGCATAGAGTAAATTTTAAAGCATAGTTTAAATCTGTAGAAACATCTGTAATTTGCTCGATGCTGCTGTTATGATGCATCCTATTTTACTAAATGTGTTTGGTTTTGATTAAAACAAAGTTGTACGTGCTGTACCTATGAACACACATGTTGTGTAACAGCTATTGGTTCAGTTACATAAGCGTCCCCGCTTCTCAAACCTAGCCCTGTGTGTGCGTGTGTGTGTGTGTGTGTGTGTGTTTGTTTGTGTCGTACCTGCCTGCCTGTGGGTTTTAGAGCAAGTTCAACAGTAGTCCATTTTGTTATGGGACACATATTTTGAAATAAGAAAGAAACATAACAGCATTTTCTCTTTTGTATTTTCTTGCCATAATTACCATTGTAATATTTATACTGTACCTTGCAACCCTGAGGAGATGCACCTTCCTGTTTAAACTTCGAGCCCAAAAGCCAAAATTATAATGCATCACCATATTTTGTAAGTAATGTAAGTGATCGTGATCAACAGGTTTATAGTTTAAATTGTTTAGCTTACTTACTTACTTTTGTTCACTTCCATATTGAATGTAATGTTACTCATGAGAACATTCTAGACAGTTCTGGTTGTTGATCATGATAACTTGTGTTTACACATGTCATATTTTTCAGACTTTTACTCATTATGGTTTATACTAAGTTTACGACTATGTCTGTCCGACTTAAATAACAAACAGCAAAACGAGTCATCAGCACCAGCACATGAATTCTGCTGTATCTGCAAAAAGACAGTAACAGACTGTAAAAATATTTTTTCTTGGCTTCACCATTTTCCAAATATCTACTGAATGCATGTAGTTCACTTACAGCAGCTGCTAGTTTGGCCAACTGGGAGTTTTGCTTCACTGATCTTGTGACATAAAAGGAAGCGGCAAGTTCTGTTCACTCACTGCATGTGACAGTTCATCACTGTGTGATAATATAGGGTGGCTTTTCATCTTGGGCTATAATCATGAGGGAATCATGGCTAGCTCCAAATACCAATATATTTCAGCACACAAAACCTGGGGACCTTGGCGTGGGGGGGGGGGGGGAAACCATATATATAATTAGAACAAATGTCGCCTTTCAGCAAGATTATGACTGAAAGCACAAAATCCAATTCAGCATAGTTATGGTTACAGAAGAAGAAGAAATTAATTTTCAACAATATTGTAAGATACCAAAAATTCCATAAGTGGATGAACAGAGTAGTGATTATCCTGTGTTGCATAATGTGTCTGGGTGTAACTTATGTAACACGCCAACTGCCTCTGGCTTCCAGCTTCTCAGACATTAAGGGTTGAACTCTTCGTGTAGGATGGCCAAAAAGAAAATGCATGCAAAACAATAAGATTTTAATTTTAACTATCTACTTGTTGTAAGCTTGTAGGCATAAAATAACTAATGAAAAAAAAAAAAAAAAAACGGCTGCTGCTTACCAAAAAAGCCTGAATCTTTGAGTGTGAATTAAGGAGCAAATATTTCATTTATTCCAGTACACACTTAGTAGCCTTTTGACACCGCTGGTTCAGAGCAGGAATACTTCCCGTTCTTGCGCCTCGTCATGTTTGCAAGGAACAGAGGCAGAATTCATTGTTGCATCCTTAAGCCGGTGTGAGAGGAGACCTGCATGAAAGGGAGAACACCGTATCGTGTTAATGGGGGCTGATGTAATGAGATGTGTATGTCAAAAGGTTTAAACAACAGTAAACAGGTAGCAGCTAACCCACTGATATATTCAATAGAGTAGACCAGACTTACCCGCTGTACGTAATTATTGCTAAAGCTGTAGAGCATTGAAAACTGAAAATGAACTGAAAATGTTCGGAGAATAAGCAGCAGTACCAGGCTTTTTTTTTATTGCATTAAAATGATTTACGTGTTTCAAAGTGCTTTTGACAGCTGGGCTCAGTTTAGCATTAAGAGATGCAGTAAGATTAAAAAATAACCTTTCTTGATGAATCCTGCCTTCTGCGTAATGATTGCTGACAAGAATTCGCGTTCATTTAGAATTAGTTACGTTGCCAGAGCTGTCAAGTAAGAGACAATCTTCTAGTAGGACTTAAAGGCAGTGTGTAATTTCTTCTTCTTCTTTTTTTAATTCATTTATTTGCCCAGTTTTGTGCCTCATCTGTAAGAAAGGGGACATGGTGAGCTTCAAGCTGAGCACTGGGTTTCATGGGCGATGTACAGTACATATACACCGCAAGACTTATGCTACCCACCCTTGTTGTTTTGAAAGCAATGGTATGTTCAGTATTTCCAAAGTCTAACAAGATACTGATGCCGTTGTGCTAAATGCCACACCTCCTCTGAGAGAGGAATGCCACACGTTCCTGGAAAGCATACACTGAGATGGCTTAATCTAAATTCATGGGTTCTGTGTGAAATACCAAGAGCTAGGGGAATCGAAACATTGAGCGGGGTCTTACTATCGCCTTTATAGTTCAATTCCTATGTTAAAGGGGTCAGTAACTGCTTTACTCTAAGCAGGATTTGCTGTCTCAGGAACACTGAGCATGAGGGAGAAATACACCCTTGATGAACCACCAACTTAAGAGGTCTAAGAATACTATCAGTCTGTAACTTTGTCAAGGGAAATCAGTATAATGGGCTGATACAGCAATATGGAAGAGGGGTCAGGGTGAATTTGGCAGATTGAACCACCAGTGAACAGTTGAAGATGGGAAAAATATTGTCTGGTCTTTTTCTGTCCACTTTCACTGAGCCCATGCACAGTGCGTCCTCAGATTTTGTTCTTTTTTGGCAGAATTAGAAAACCGATTTGGTCTTCGGCTGTTGAAGGCCACCCACAAATGATGCAACATTTGACATGTTTTGTATTCTGAGACACTTCTGTAAAATATTCTAGCCATGTCATGGTCAAAGTCAGTAAGAGTAAATATTTCCTTATTTTGTTGTCTGAGGTGAATATTACCTGCAGGCCTGTATAAGCTTCATGTTATGAATTGTGCTGCTGCCACTTGTTTGGCCAGTGGTAATTGTGCAGGTATATAGCTGTTCCTGTTAAACTCACTGATGAGTGCACGTAAGAATGTGTTTGTGTGTGCATGTTAATGCATGATTATTATGTCGAGTTGCCTAGCATGTTAAATAATATCGTATTAAGCAGAAATGTCATTTAATAAAAAAGATGTTGAAAAAAAATTGAATAGTAGTAATACTTATTTACCTAATATTCTCACAGTCACATGGTCTCCTGTGTCCCCAGCAGATTGTGACAGTAAAAATGCTGAAGGCTGCTGTTACATAAACACCATGATTACATAACCCTTTGGCTTTTGAATGTACACTCAGCCCATTTCTAAATTGACATTTATTTATTTTTATTAAGGAGGTGGGAGTGGTCGGGCATGCTTTTAAAAGTGGTCCATATCTAATCAGAGCTTAACATTTTTACTTCCACCTTTAATTTAATCAGTGTAAGGGTAATAGTTGTATGTGTGGGTTGTTCAGTACTATTTTTTGTAATCCGGAGTATTTGCTTTGAGTAATTATCATTGGTGCAAGAAGAGTGGACAATCTTAAATGTTGTAAAATATTAAAATGTGAAATATTACTGTGTAATTATACCTTTTCTGAGAAAATAAATCCATTGTTTGTCGATACAGTGTGTGTACAGTATAGCTATAGAAAACACAAGGACAAAGTTAAAAGATTGGAATTTTAATATTTATTACATAAATTCCAAATTTGATCACTTCATCAAAGTCAGACAAACGTAAGAAAAAGTGATTAATATGTATCTTTTCAACACTCGTATCCTGTGGGTGTGGAAAAGATGTTACTAATTTTAGAAGATTAAAATTATTGGCCTTTGTTAAGCAAAGAATACAACTTTAAGGCTTAAGAATCTCTCAATACATTAATAAGCCCTGGAATGATAGTGGTTGGAATATAGTTGGAAAAAATCACGAATGGACATCATCACAGATTACTTACTGTACATACAGAGATCACTTATGATTCACGTATCGCCACACCGACTCCAAAATCAGACGACCGACTGGTGACCAGAATTGGCTGTTTTTCGGTTTGATTGACCACGACCGGTGATGGGCTGATCAGCCTCAGATATAAATGATTCTGTACCGATCGATGAAGCTTCCGAGTGGCGCAACATAATTTTTTTTATGGCGTTCCATTATCAAAAATCACGCACATTAAAAGCCTCTGATCTGCCTTTTTCTCCAAGCTCTGTGAACGAATTAGTCTCGAACCCATTCGTTACACACACTTACACCTGTTTTAAAACCCTGTGAGCACTAATTTAAAAACTGTATGCGTTAGAAGCCCCCGTGCTTGCAGCCACTCAACCCATGCACACACTGTCAAGTTGAGTTTTGAGTCTTTGGAGGCAAAAATTCCCGGTTCTTTATAATCCTGCAGGAGGTACACTGAATTATTTGCTAAGTTGGTTCAGAAATAATACTTATAGCGGAGGACAAAGATACTCGCCACTCAGTTAAAAGTTAAACTCTTGTATTTGAAGTTAGTTTGTATTCAAATGTTCAAATGCTGCGTCTGTTTTTTAGGTAAGAAAGCTAGTATTATACATTTAATTACTTAATGCTTCAGATGGACAGGTCTAGACTCAGCAACATGATGTGACAATAAAATGAAGTCAGCTGATGACCTGTAAATACAGAATGACCAGGTTATTTCATCAATTGAGTTTTTCTTTTCTTTTCTGCTGACACAGGCATATTTCAGGGTAACAATGCCAATATTCATTGCATACAAAACATCTTGGCAATGAGAGACTCTGCGAGCATAAGGGATTATGCCTCCTATCATCAGTACAAGATGCAAAAATGAAAGCAAAAATGTTTTGACATATTGCATAAGGTATTTAAGACAATGCCATGTGGTGCAATCGAAAGCTAAAAGCATTTCAAAAAATATATTAAAATGTGTGTGTATGTTTTTTTTTCTTCTTTTTTGGATGTGTTTTTTATACAGTTAATATTTATCTTGCAAATATTTCTGTTTTTTGCTTTGGGTAAGGGAGCTAGCAAGCGATAGCATTGTGTTCATTAAACAGCTCTTGCAGATGGAAGAGAGATACTATCTAACTCAAATTTATTAGTTATTGTTTGAGCTAGAGAACTACCAAAAATAATATTTATTTATCATTATATAATAAAATAACTCATTCTGAGCCCATCTAACCCCTTGACACAATCACTTCTTCACCATTCTGTGTGTTTAGCAGCCTGTCATATGTCTTAGCCTGTTTGTTGTGTGTATTTTCTTGAGTTCATATGCTGTTTATCAGCCCTTATATAACATCTCTCTATGCCATTGTCTCTGTCACCATGGCATCACACAGTTGTCACCTCCTCGTTCAGCTCCCTTGGATCACCATTGGCCGGTTTCCATGCTTTTGCTCGAGTATTGTTGCTATGTCAGTGTACCTTTGCCACAAACCCCCAGGTTCTGACAATGGAAAGATAAAAGGTTTCAGTTTCAAGCCTAGCAGGAATGAGTAACTATTTGCGTATTATCATTGTGCAACTGTGAGTCATGTTCTCACTTCATTGGGAAGTGTGTATGTTTTTATGTGTCGCTTTTTAGTAATCAGTTTTGATGGAAACGTATATTTCAACAAAACATATTCATTTGAAAATGTGGGTCAACATGAGAGCAACAGTGTGTCCTTCAAACTTTTGTATGAACTGTTCCTGGTAATTGCAATGAGATTTGTAAAGGCTATCCAACTGTTTTTTTACATTTGATAAAAAATGCACTCTGTTATGACATTAAATAATGAAAGCACATACTTTTCTGTGATTCATACTTCCATGGCTATTCTAGCAAAGTAATATTACATGGATATTCTGCATAAGGTGTGCTATAATGAGATTAAAAAATAGCTTTCTTTAAAAAATGTTTTAAAACATTTTGGATGATTGCTGTAGAAATTAAGAAGGACATATAGTGATGGCAACACAGAGAGGGTGATTAATGAAAAACAAGAGATGGCAAGATAGATACAGAACATTTGCATAGAAACAGCTATTTGCATACACCCATCAGCCATGATATTAAGATCTCAAAACATTAATGCAATAACTATGATCATTAATTCATTACCAGTAAACTGGTAACAGTGGCACGGTGGCGTAGTGGTTAGCACTGTGGCCTCGCATCTCCACTGTGGGGATGGAGTTTGTATGTTTTTCCTGTGACAGGATCATAGGCAACCAAAAGCCAGCCCGTACTGTCCGATCCCACAGAAAAGTCAATGTAGCACAAATTAGTGAAAAAGTCATCAGAACACTGATGCATCACAGTTTGCCACACATAGTAAATGGTAAAGAGGTGAAAGCCGACCTGGCCTGCGAACTCCATAGGCCCAAATTGGATCAAGCACCCATGGAAACTGCTGGACAAACAAGTTCAATCCACGGATGGCCCACCCCACAACCCACAGCATCCAAAGGAATCCGCTGCCAATGTTCTGGTGCCAGACACCACAGGATACCCTCAGAGGTCCTGTGGAGCGATGACCCAATGGCTGCCCCGGTGACAGAAGGGGGACCCAACACCTAGGTAGTGATAATGGTAATGTAATTACTGTTTATGGCTGATTGGTAGAAATGTCATTTCATCCAACATTACAGAAACTTCATACTGAAGAATATTGGTACCTTTGACAAAGAGGGAAGCTGAACAAGGCTCATGTTCATCGGTCTTACCCCACGTAATGCCTAAAATGGAATGCGTTGGGTAGAAAAAAAAAGACTGCTGTTCTCTTTCCAAGCTTTATTTAGCTCACATCCTCTCCTTGACATTGTAATCTAGAAATATGTTTTAGTCTAAAGTCTTTGTTGAACTTTTCAAATGTATGGATCTGTGCAATATATACTTTGTCTTCAACTCTGTTTCTCTTCATCTAACCCGTGTGCGTGCACACACACGCATATGCCCTGAGAACTTTAGTGTCATGTCATGTACAGTAGCACAGACATTGGCAGATTGCTTTTAGAGGGGCGGGTTATGTAACTTGTTTTCAGACTTGTAGAATATCAGCCCCCGTGCATTATATAAATAATTCATCGTCCCACACCTGCTGTTTGTAAACATGCATGTATGTGTTGTGTTTTAATATAACGAGAGCTATGAGAATAAAAAGGGAAACAAGGGGTCTGGCATGATGGTGCAGGTCATCATGTGCACACACACCTTATTCATCCACACCTCGGGCTAATTTACCATATCCACCTACTAGCATGTTATTAAGAGGCCACTATAAAAGCATGTGAAACACCAGACACAGACAATAATCCAAGGTCTGAATTAAAACATCTGGAGCTATGAGGCATCACCGTCCCACCAAAAATTACTTTAAGCTATTTTAAAACATTAAAATGTTGCTTAAAAATGTTTTAAATCTAAAAACTAATTTGCACATTAAACTTTAAACATTTCTAATTTTTTATTTTAGACTTTCTTTACTTTAAGACAAAATGTATGAAAACCATTTTGCAAATGCTTTCTTTTACATTTTTTAAAATGTTTTGCAAAATGCTGACATCAGACAATGGTGTAAAAAATTGTGTTAAAATGAGAATTAAAATAAATAACAGTTACTACTTTTAACACATTAGTTAAAATTAAATCATATTTAAGCAATGAATAAAGGCTAGATCTAAGTGATGACCTCTGCATGAATGTTGAATGAATTAACATCCTATTAACATCCTAATAATATTGTTTATTGTAAAAAAAAAAAGAAATTCTATAAAAATGCCTCTCTCTTTAATCGTCGTGTTCCCTGTCTCTGTAGATCAGGATCAGAGTGTAAGCTACAGCTCTGAAAATGAATCTCAGGGCAGTGATTCATTGGCATGGACCTGTGGCCTTCCATCTTCTGCTCCCTCAAATGAGACTCCAGCACCAATGCCATCTTGCCCTCTGTCTCACGTAGAGGGACACACTCCGAATCTGGGTCTGGACAGCGCCAAGACAAGAATCTCAAAACCGACTCACATGCGGAGGAACATCAGGTCTGTTTACTCTCTTTAAAAACTACTGCTAAAATTAGCTAGTACTGAATGACAGCTAGTTGTGCTAAGTGTTGGATGAACCCCTATTGGCCATTAGCTTTTGTCGTGAGATGGACAAACAGAAATCGAGAGGGTGCATACAGTAAGTATTCACTTTCTTTGCTACGAAACCCCTAAATAAGATATGGTCCAACCAGTTAACTTCATTGATTAAGGTCCATCTGTTTCACCTAATGTCAGTTTATATACACCTAGTCTGAAAGGCCCAACATGAAGACCATCAAGCTCTCCAAACAGGTCAGAGACAAAGTTGTCGAGGTAGAGATCGGTGTTGGGTTGTTAAAATAAATCCCGAACTTTGAATATCCCACGGAGCACCATTTACTCCATTATGCAGTAGCTACTGTAACTACAAATCACCATCCAAAGCTCACAGGCCAGGCAAGGAGGCATTGATCAGATATGGAACATAAACCCCTCTGATTACACTGAAGGAGCTGCCAAGATCCACAGTGAAGATGTCATTATCTGACCACAGGATCACAACTTTTTCAGGTTTACTGGTCAGATGAGTCTAAAACTTTTTTCAATGCCATGTGTGGTGATCCTGTGATCAAATAATTACAAGTGCACTGTGAAGCATGGTGGTAGTAGCATCATCCTGTTTGGGACTGAAAAAGTTGTCAGGATTGAAGAAAAAAAAGGATGAAACTAGATACAGGGCAATTATTGAGACTGGTATGATCTTCCAGCACGACAGTTACCCTAAACTTACTGCTTTAGCTACACTGGGGTGGTTTAACATTTAAATATCTTAGAAAGGCTTAGTCAAAGCACAGACCTTAATCCAATTGAGAATCTGTGGCATGACCTGAAGATTACTGTGCACCATTGCAACTGAACTAACGTGAAGGAGGCTGACCAGTTTTGCCTTGAAGAATGGGCAAAAACCCCAGTGGCAAGATGTGCTAAGCTAATAGAGACATACCCCATTACATGCTGTAATTACAGCACAAGGTGACTCTTGAAAGTTTCGAAATTTGGGTGTGAATCCTTATGAACAACCCAGGTTTCTGTTTGTTTGTCTTAATTATTGTTTGTCTCACAGTAATAATTATTTGTTTCTCAATAAAAAAATAAATAAAAATTCCAAAGTCGTAAGTGAGTTTTATAAATCAAATGGTACAAACCCCCCAAAAATCCATTTTGATGACAGGTTGTAATGCAGCAAAACCAAACTATTCTGATCATTCATCTGGAAATATCTCCTGAAGGATGTTATGCGTTTTGGTACTAGAACCCCAATAAACGCTGCTTGTACTTTGGCTATTACTGTACATGTGCAGTCAAGATCCAGTTAAATAACTGGCTTATATGTTCTTTTGTATCATTGAACCTTCCACTTCTTATCCCCATTTATCTGTCCTATTATCTATTTTCTCTATTAGGAAGCTGTTAAAAGAGCACCACTTGGATGCAGTAACTAAAGTGGCCCAACTTGAAGAGTCGGAGAGACTCAAGCGCCTGGATCAACAGAGGATCAACTTAACTGTAGCTCCCGAGCTTGTGTATACACACACAGTAGGTAATAAACACTTATTATTTTTTCATTTCTTATTCTTATTATTCGCTGCCTGTAAAGAAACCTGTTAGTGTTTTATGGTGTTAATCGTGGGAATGAATGTTTTTGTTTCTTCAGGGGATCTATGCGTAAGTGTGACTTACGGCTCCAAGGAAAGTGCAGCGTGTGTGCAAACAAGCAACAGCAGTAACGCACACAGCACCAGAGCGTCAGTGCTCCAAACAACTGCCCGTAAAAGAGGTCAGAAACACAACCCACCCTTCATTCTATTCTTCAGTAGTTTTTTGCTATAGTATGTGCAGTAATAACGATTCCCATATAACTCTTCATACTTTATACCCATGCTGTGTGTATAACACTCATAGTAGCACACTTGGCAAGATATACCAGATTCTATACGTGTGTGTGGGTGAGAGAGAGAGAGAAACTGGAACTGTGTAATAGGTGTGTTTGCTAATGAATGGTTGTGTGGCAGGTGTCATCTCTGCCTAGGTTACATAAGCCTCTTTTGATGTTTTAGTCAAGCTTGTGTAAGCGCCATTAACCAACTTATATAAAACATGCATGCACGTACGCACCACACAAGTGGGGCGGATGTACAGTATGTACTCAAAACATGCTTAAAGGATAAAGCTAACAGTAAACCAAATGTATTATTGTTAAACCTATTTGCAGAAATTTTTACTCCTTTTAGGTTTTACATTTTCTTATTTTTTTCCTTCTAGAAATGTTCTCATAAAATGAGCAAAACTTACTTTTCTGTTTTGTTTTTAGGGTAATAAAATGAATATTTTACTGCTTGCAGTTGTGCTTACTTTTGTATACTTTTACATATCCGATCATTATAATTAACAGTAAATGCATTTTATTGGGCAGGAAATCACCTCTTTTCTGTGCTTGAGCGCTTCGGGGCCCTTCAGTATTATGGCAGCTGCTCATAAACAGCAATAGCAATGCAACGTTATTAATGAAGTCCCAACATGATCTAAGCAAAAAAATATTTTATAAAGAAAAAACACTATTTCCGACCACTGTCAACATTTAAAAGCCCATGATGGATATTTTGGATTATTTTGGTAGCAGGTGGCACAGTGGTGTAGTGGTTAGCACTGTGGCCTCGCATCTCCAGGGTCGGGTTCGATTCCTGCCTTGGGTGTGTGTGCATGGAGGTTGCATGTTCCTAAATCGTCCGTAATTTGTGTGTGTGACCTGCCATGGATTGGCACCCTGTTCAGGGTGTGCCCCAAGTCTCCTGAGATCCTGTAGCGGAAAAGCAGTATAGAAGATTTAATGAATGAATTTTGGTAGCACTGCTTGTGTCATGGTACGAGTGATACTACATGAGCTTAAATTTCAGCACATGCATGCACAAAAATACTTGCATTTTCACACGTGATGCGGTTATCTTTTCCGAGCTAATGTTTATAACACCGTTTCCTGTTTGCATTTAGCCAACAAAATAAATTGTTGTATTTCATTCTCATGCATATTTTGCCACTTTTGCGCCACAGCCTTTAAAGTGACTGGAAAGAAAAAATGAACACTGAAAAGGTGTCAACATTGACCCTGCTTTGACACCTGGGAAAGAGGGGATGTGTAGGGAGTATCTGGACAGCTCTATAGTAAAATGTTATTGGTGCAATAGTATTGGAACAATTTTGCAAGTTTGGGTACAAGTAGATGAGCATATTATAGGACCTATACAGGTACTAAAACCATGTTTTCTAAAAATAGGCGACCTTATAACAGAAAATATTAGGTATATTTGACTATATTTAAGATTTTTTTAACTTGCAAAGTTCCAGCATACAACCTATAAAAAGAATGTGTGTGTGTGTTTTGTGTAGACCAATGTTCAGTTGAGAACACCTCATGCTTAATCAGCAAATCGACCAATGAGGATGATGGTGAGTGCAGCTGTGTGCATCTTAACGATGCTGTCAACCAACCAAATTTGCAGGAGCGAGTCCTAATCAATGTCAATCACCCGGAGGATGATAGTGACATCTACCTCACCCCTCAACTTGCGCGCTTTGTCAAACCTCATCAGGTGATCTGTCAAACAGTTATTTATGTCCACACATTCATCAACTGAGTAAACAATATACCAGTAGTTAATATTTTAATCAGCCAAAAAACAATATATTATAATTTAGTATAATATGGGGAAAAACATTTGTGATAACAGTAATTTTTTTTTTTTTTTTTTTGTCTTTTATCTTTCCTCACATTTTCTTTGTCCCATTTTCCTTTCTTTGACTTTCTTACATTATCATTCTCCCCCCTATACGTTTTTCGCTCTTGTTCTTTGCTTGTTTCCCCTTTCCTTTCAATCGGTCTGTAAATCTCTGTCATTCAGATTGAGGGAATACGGTTTCTGTACAATAACCTGGTTGAGTCACAGAAGCGTTTTAAGAGCACGCCTGGTTTCGGCTGTATCCTGGCTCACAGCATGGGCCTGGGTAAAACTCTACAGGTCATCTCTTTCATTGACATCCTGCTGCGCCACACCGGAGCTCACACCGTGCTCGCCATCGTCCCTGTGAGTGTCTGTTTGTGTGTCTGTGCGTTTTCTTCTGTGCGTGTATGTGTGCATGAGGGTCTGTTTTGATCGTGTGTGTTCACTGTGTTGCCAGTTTATTAGGTATACTAATACGTATGTCCAATAGGTTATTGGACATTTTTATTGCTATTGACCACAAGGCAAGTATCATCCCTAATTGGTTCTGAGAGAATCAATGGGATGACATGGAAACAGCAGTTTGCATTAAGATGCAGCCCGCCAATTTGTAGCTATGTTGCATTTCCACATTATATACCATGGTACACCTACTTAATAGGCAGCATCTGCTTATGCCCAAGATAATTCGGTTATTAAGGTCAAAGGAGATGTGACACTACTACATGATTGTACCTAAACTGGCAACTGGGTTCATATGCAGCGTTTTACATAATCACACATGTACATAATGTGATCTCTGTCCATCTCTGTCTCTCACCTCTCCTTTTCTGTTACTCTGTCATTCCTCCTTTTTTGCATGTTCTCCCCCCATTTTCCTCCCTTATTTATTCCCCCCGTTAATTGCTACAGGTGAACACGCTACATAACTGGTTGGCGGAGTTTAATCTCTGGGTTCCGCCTGCTGAAGCCCTGCCACCTGACAATGACCCTGGATGTATTATGCCACGTAACTTTAACGTGCACATCCTCAATGACGAGCACAAGTAAGTGAAAATTACACTATTATCATTAACTTATTTCATTCTTTGTTTGAATAAATTCAGAATAAAACAGTTTGATGATACAGTACCACCCCAGATAATTAAATCCATTTTTTTCATTTTAGTTAAAGAAGTAATAATAACATTTATCCTGTTACTTGCAGCACTTTTGATGCAGCAGCAAACAAAAATAATGTGCTTGGCTGATTTCTCATGTTCACTTTTCATGGTTTAAAATAAAAAATTTGCAGGTTTGACACTGAAGCCTGGTAATAAAAAACCCCAAAACAATTAGAATATAGAAAATTTCAGGAAACTTAAAAATATCAGGGACCACACGCGACTTAACGTAAAGTTTATGTCAAGCATCCATCATATAAACTTCTTCCTTCAGTTACTTCACAAATGGCATTATTAGAAAACTGCATTAGAAAACAAACACTTTCCAATGGTACTGTGCAGTAGTTAATAAATGGTATAACTTCAAGGTTAATGGGTAAATTGTAATCAACCTATATTTAACCTTTATTTAAAGGAGAGAATATGTATTACTCCGTTTTGTCTGTGATTGTTGGTTGGCTGAAACTGCAGGAAAGTCATCCATTCTACTGTACCACAATCAAAACCCATTTGAATAAACTAACACCATAGTAATAAGTTCAAAAACTCATCTCAACACAGTAACACCTAAACAGTTATGTGTGATTTCCCACCAGCCTGTGCTATGTTTTGTGCCGCTCCTTTCAGGCTTATCACTGTTCTCTTGAGGCTGTAGCTTAGAACTTGATGAATTTGCATGCACTAATGTGATCCCAGGAGATTTTTGGCTCCCTTAAGGATATGAGCAATGACTAATTCTGCACCTTAAAAAAGCCAAAAAACTTGGTCTCAGTTTTGCGAAACTGTGGAGATGGCTCGCTCCACCTCCATAAACGTCTGCAGCATGGAGCATAAGGACCCTCACTGGGTTGATTAATGTTTGATGATTCACTTTTCACAGTTTGATATCTCTGAGCGAGCTATTCTGCCCACTCACATCTGCTCCATGGCCCACTCCATGTTTCACTCTCTCTCTCTCTTTCTCTCGATCAAACGTTTCACTACTCTCTTCTAAATCTCTTACGAGGTCTACTTTTTAACTTTGCAAAAGACACTTTGATGTCTTTTGCTAATACACACAGACGTGCATTCACACATTATGCTAAACATCAGGGACATTACTAAACCATTGAGGCAAAATTAATTTCGTGGTTGTGAACATGTACATGTGGACTCCTACAGGACCACAAGTAGCCGTGCTAAAGTAATCGAAGACTGGTACAGAGATGGTGGTGTGCTTCTTATGGGCTACGAGATGTACCGCCTACTCTCAGTCAAGAAAAGCTTTGTCACTGGGCGAAAGAAGAAAAACACAAAGCCATGTGAACCAGTTATTAGTGATATAGATAAGGAGGACCACCAGCAGGAGCTAATAAAAGGTCAGTCAATGTGTGAGGCTATTATTACTACACAATTTTTTTTACTAATTATTGCTTCCATTTATACTGTGAATATATATTGTATACTGTGTGTGTGTGTGTGTGTATATATATATATATATATATATATATATATATGTGTGTGTGTATATACAGTGGAACCTTGGATTACG
>JAQMYJ010000040.1:20689253-20719178 GCA_030014305.1 Clarias laeviceps | reverse complement strand
TGTGTGTGAGAGAAGCTGCCTCCTCACTTCCTCCTCTCTTTGAGTTTCACACACATACACACATACACACACACACACACACACACACACACTCACACATTAACGGAAAGACTGTTTTATCGGAAAAATTAGCAAGGAACATCGCTAACAACTCTCATGTGAGCGCACGCTAACGGAATCACTGCTGTAAAGTAAAAATAAAAAAATTAATTAACCTGCACTTTACCTTTGAAAAGAATCGCGACAAAGGAGTGTTTCTGTGTAGAGCTGTGTGTGTGTGTGTGTGTGTGAAGGCGCAAGGAGGAGGAGGGGGGTGAAGGCAAGAGGAGGAGGGTGTGTGTGAAGGGGCATGGTGTCAAATTACGCGTGCACACACATAACGGGATGCTGAGGGAGAGAAAGAAAAGGAATCTTTAACCTCTCTAATGAGACTTTTGAGATATTTTGGATTTGCCAATGTCATCATTAACACAGCAATTGCGGGAGTATGTTTAAGGAAAATAATGTTTATTTATATTATATTTATTACTCACTAAATTTGTCACCTGTCGAAATGGTGATCTGACAAAGGTATGTACTGTAATGGCATTCATAATGAATAGAGGCGTAACTCATTCCCATTCTTTTCTCAGGCAAAAGTCATCATGGCTGGATATAAGAAAGGGGTCTTAGAAAATTCAGCAAAGATGGTGCTGCTCTTTCACATTATTGAGGAGAGCGTCAAGAACGGAGACAAGGTCTTGGTTTTCAGGTACACACCCTTATGTATATGCATGCATTATACAAATAAGAATGATCTTTCATCTCTCTGTGCTTTGCTCTCTTACTCACTCACGCATATTAACTGTCTGCAGTCAGAGTCTATCCACGCTTACAGTCATTGAAGAATTCCTGGTCAAGACAACAATGCCTGACTATAGTGGAAGTGGTGTGAAGCAGACCTGGGTTCGCAATGTCAACTATTACAGTAAGCTTCTATAGTAAATAATAAAAATAATGTTTTTGTTGTTGTTATACAGTTACACTGAATATAATACAAATAAAATTATATAATGAAAAAAATAAAACAGAAACTATGAAATAAAAACTTCTACTTCACACACACACACACACACACACACATATACAGTATACCCTGTACACACAAACATACACAAGAATGTACTCCATTTGCATAAAGACCAGGACTGCCTGATTTTATTAACTAGAAATCCCAGTGTAAATGTGAGAAGATCGGTAAAGAAAGGAAGAAAATTAAACTTCGATTTGAATCAATTTGAACCTTATGTCTTGGAATCAGATAAATAAATAAATAAATAATTAAATAAAGCGGCCTTTACACCAGTTTCATGGCTATTCCAGTAGCACATTAATTTCATCATCTGATCCTCTCTATTGTCATCTGCTGATGCTGTTTCTAACGGATTCCTAACAGATGTTATCTAGTCAGGCTTCTAGAAACTAAGTTGCTGGTGAGTTTACTGAAATGTGTGTTAAAGGAAAAAGTGCATTTTACCTCCATTAAGTTAAATTTAGCAAATTTCGATAGAGAGAATGCTTTTTTTAAATTTTTTTTATCTTTTTCAGGACTGGATGGAAGCACTTCAGTTTCAGAGCGAGAAAGGCTTATTAACCAGTTTAATGATGTCACAAACAACTCCGCTTGGCTTTTTCTGCTGTCCACCAGGTAAGGTCCACATACATACTCTAACTTTACTGCAATCTATTATTATGCTCAGCATCTTTTAGTTTCTATTATATTGTCTATAAAGACAATATAATATCACCTTATTTTATGCATATATTTAGTTATGTACATTATGGTGGCTGTATGAACCCTGGATAAGCACTAGGGACAGTGAGAATCACCTTTTTGCCTTTTTGTGTATGCATACCAAGACCTTTAAACATTAGGTTAAGCATGACTTTGTATATGTAAGAAATACCCATCACACTGTATTAACTGACAATTTTGACTTACAAGGAGGTCTAGTGACTATCTGGGGGTTAAATATATGTGCAGGACATAAATTAATTAGAAACCTGTTACTATACCAATAGGATATGCTGCATATGTTTTTGCTATAGTACATACATAAATGTTCACAATAAAGTACTTTTAACTTAAACATTTAAGTGTTTAGCCCCTAAAAAATGTGCACTCCACTGTCTGGCTCTATACATACCTGGCCTCTAATTGATCCCTAATATTAGAAACAATTACCAAATTAATTTATTAAATAGCAACAAAGAATTTAGCCTAATGTTTATGAACAGTCTTTTTTCTTCTGGTGTTAAAGGTTATCAGCATTTGACATACTGTAGGAGAACAGTCTTGTTCTGATTCTTGAAGACAGACCATTGTTATAAGAATACAACCTTATTGGCCTTGCTCTTGACATAAACCTTATGAACAAGACCATTTTCACCTTGTATAGTGTGCGTAATCTTGCCAATCATCTATGAGTTTCATTGACAAACTTTATAAATGATCAACAAAATGTCTTCAAGAACAAAGTTTCATGTGTCCACTTCTTGAGGCTCAGGCAGACCTTGCTTAGTCCAGCATTTCCAGAGGAGGTCTGTCATGACTCTTTATGGTAGCGTCACCATCGTGGAGGAATATGTCAAGGCTGTCTCCACCCAAACATTGTTCGTTCACAGTGGCGTTAAATATTATAAAGATTTGTTCCATTGTAAAAATAAAAAATAACCACAACAAAAAATATATATTTTTCAAACTTGACATCTTGTCGAAATTAAGTGCCAAAGAGCATTATTGACCAAGTTTGTGTCTAATTCTTTCTCTAAAGTCTTTCTCTAGTTCTACCTTAGGAGTTGATCCTTCTTTGGGTTTTATGTGCAATGGGATGTGTTCTTGATGTGACCTGATATTACATTTTCTGTGCCAATATGGACAGTGCTTGGGAAAATGCATCACTGAAAATGTAACGACATTTCATGATAGAGTTTGACTCACATCTCTGTGTGTCCACTTACTGTATGTTGCAGTGGTGTTTTTTGATATCTAAAGGAGATTTGTTTGTTCTTTAATTATGTCTCTTAAAGTGGTTTGATTACAGAAGTTTTCCACATTTTCACACTCATTTTGATGGATGAATGCATTCAAATTCTTTTTGCCTCTTCATTCTACAGTCACTATAAATAAAATCCTGCCTTCCTTGATGGAGATGGGAGAACCTTTTCATCATTGCAGCACTCTACCAATCAGGCCCCTATGGTGGAGTGTCCGGACGAAGCCATTCCTCACTAAAAGCCACATGAGATCCCACTAGGGTTTTGTTTGCCCAAAAGCACCTAAATAAATCTCGGAGCATTAGAAGCAAAAACCCTCTATCTTATTTGGACGCATCACCTTGTCTGGTTCCTCTCAAGGTTTCTTTCTATTGCCATCTCAGGGAGTCTTTCCTTGCCACCGTCCCCATCAGGAATAATCTGATCATTTTGATTCTTACACATTCACATTTCATACAAACTTCCATAATTTTGATTGTGTAAAGCTGCTTTGCGACAGTGACGATTGTTAAAAGTGCTATACACATAAAATTCTATTCAATTGAATTAAAACCATTTCATACAGTCAAACACTTCCTCACTACCTTTATTTGTTCCCCCCCATGTTCTAATATGCCCCTTTAATTCAATGAGCAACCCTTTCTTAGGTAAAAACAACATTGCTGGTCATTGTTCATGTCCTTCCCTGGTGCAACATTATGGACAAGCCCAGAAAACTCAACAAACAGTTAGTTGAATTCTGTCCTCAAGTTAGTGTCCACAACTTCCACATCGCTATCATCGTCGTTAAATGATTAATACTATACTAAGTTAAGGAGTTTATTCCTTTATCTTGTAAACTGTCCTATTTTAGGCTTTTTTGAACTTATCTGCTTTTGATCCATGTGTGTGTGATCCATGTCGACGGTTTCTTACTAAGATACGGACACGCTTACTGATATCTAGTGTAACAAGTATCTAATTCAGAGATTGATTTGTAGTTAAAGGTACACAACATCTATAAAATCGCACAGTTTAGCAGAATAATAACTAACTAGAACATGGTAGAAAAACTATATACCCATGTGTGTTCACCTGTATAGCAAAAAAATTAAACCAGAAAACAACAAACCACCAACTTCTTAAAGTAATGATAATTAATGTAGGCAAACCTGTGTGTAGTCCACTATCTGGCACATACGCTGAACATGCAACAAAGAAAGAAGAAGAAAGGAATATATGGTTCTGTGACGGCTGTGATTATTGCAGATACTGCATCATTCATCACTTAATGGCTGAATATGTTTAAAGGTCTTGGCTTGCCTGCACAGTAGCCAGGTGATTCCCACCACCACTAGCACACATTGAAATAGAGCCTCCACTTATTGTTTTATATATTTGTGTATGTGTTTTACCAGGGCTGGCTGTCTGGGAGTTAACTTGATTGGGGCAAGCCGTGTGATCGTGTTCGATGCCTCTTGGAATCCATGCCATGATGCTCAAGCTGTGTGTCGTGTCTATCGCTATGGGCAGCGCAAACCTTGCCACATCTACAGACTTGTGTCTGACTTCACCTTGGAAAAGAAAATCTATGACCGGCAGATTTCCAAACAGGGAATGTCTGGTATGTTTTAAGAACAAGTTTTAAGCTTGGTATATAATATAATCATAACACTGTGGTGCAATGGGTAGAATTGCTGCTACACATCTCCGGCATCCCGAGTTTGAGGCTGAACACAAGTTACTGTCTGTGTGGAGTTCTGCATGTTCTCCCTGTGTTTTCATGACTTTCTCTGGCTTCTTCCTACTGTCAAAAAAAATCAAGCAGGTACCGGATCAGTTATGCCAAATTGCTTAGGTTTCAAACCTTAGTTATGAAAGACATAATTCTCAAAATTCTCCTGCCATTCTCTTAGGTATTTTGTTTTTGTAACCATAACAGTATATTAAAAAAGGACCTAGTTGGTGCATTATTTAAACATGTGAACTAACCCATATGTAACAGTCAGTAACTCATTTGTTTACTATGTAGATATGCATGACTGTGGATCCAAGCTACTGTATTTGTTTTGAATGCACTATAGTGTACATGTAACTCAACATGTGATTCAAATATTCAAAACCCTTTCATATCCTAAGAAACGTTCCTAATTGCTGGTGTATGTCTAGTTCTGAATATTAAATTATTTTTGTTCCCTCTTTATAGCAGTTTCATAATGGACATGTTTCACTTATAACTGCTTCCCTTTGTCTTTTGGACTTTTGTTCAGACCGTGTGATAGATGACTTGAATCCTGTGCTGACATTCACACGCCGAGAGGTAGAGTCTCTGCTGCACTTTGTGGAAGAGGAGCCTGGTCCGTTAGACTCTGCTCATCTACTCCACCCTCAGGAAGACATGGACTTAGTCCTCAGGAAAGCCTGTTTGAGATACCCCCACCTTATCACCAAGGTAACACTCTACCATACAGATAAATACAAATATGGCTCTAAAACACAAAACTATAACTAAACTATAACACACAGTTACATATAAAGAATGGAGCATATCAGGAAAAAACTGATTTCAAGAAATAAGGAAATGGAACAGAACATTGATATACATGAACAAAGAAACTCACTTCAGCTTAGGAATGGGAGAAGTTTATTTTGTACTTTTCCTTCAGCAACCGTTTCACCATGAGTCCTTACTGATGGACCGACAAGACCTCAAACTCACAAAGGAGGAGAAGCAAGCAGCCAGGAAGAGCTATGAGAACGAAAAGAGAGCGTCAGTGCCCTACACACGTCCATCATATGCACACTATTACCCAGCTAGTGACCAAAGCCTGACCAACATCCCTGCCTTCAGCCAGAGAAACTGGTAAGTGTTACTGCATTTCTTTTATTGCCTAGAAATTCTAATGAATGAATGTTCATTTAACTCTGGTCTGTGCCTGTCATTGAGCAGAGACAATCACAATATTCTTATTAGAGAGTTTTTGAAACACTGTGCAAAGATCTAAACAAACAGAAACAGTGTTTCAGATGGATGTTCTCAGAATGGGAGTTTTTATTTATAATTATAGCTTTTAAAAAAAAAAAATTTTTTTTTTATTTTTGACCAATCAAGTGACTGACAAAATGTTAATATTTATTTCTGTGCAACATTTATGACCTGACAGAAGATCTCGATAATCATATACAGTGGAACCTTGGATTACGAGCATAATTCGTTCAGAAAGTGGGCTCGTATTTAAAAACACTCGTAAACCAAAGCAAATTTCTCCATAAGAAATAATGGAAACTCAAATTATTCATTCCACAGCCCAAAAAAATAAATACATAAAAAAATTCATACAAAATATAAAGTAAAAATAAAATAAATTAACCTGCACTTTACCTTTAAAAAAAAGTTAAAATAGATAGATAAGTGTTTCTGTTTATGCGCGCAGGCGCTGTGTGTGTGTGTGTGTGTGTGTGTGTTTGTGTACTGTATGTGCGTGACGCTAAAGTAAGAGTAGAGAAGGCATTAGATCCCCCTCTTCCTCTTCTCATCTTACACAGTAACTCTTCTTCCTCTCTTATTTGAGTTTTTCACACACACACACACACAAATATTAACGACTATTTTATCTGAAAAATTAGCAAGGATCATCGTTAATGACACTCGCATGAGCGCACGCTAACGGAATAACTGCTGTAAAGTAAAAATAAAACAAATTAACCTGCACTTTACCACTGAAAAGAATCGCGACAGAGCAGTGTTTTCATTAGAGAGAGTGTGTGTGTGTGTGTGTGTGTGTGTGAAAGCGATGGGAGGAGGGGTGTGTGTGTGTGAAGGGGCATGGCGTCCAATGACGAAGTGCAGCCTACAGAGAGGAAGAGAGAAAATGGATCTTTAACCTCTCTAACGAGACTTTTACTTTACACATGCGCACACGTGTGTTATAATAAACAGCACAAACGCACTGTACACACACGCATACAAACACAAAATAAAATATGTTTTACGCTCACACACGTGGTCACAGTGTTATAGTAAACAGTACACGCATGCACGGATGTTGATTATACCAGTAAGGGACGCGCACTAAGACCAAGCAGGGGAGACCCACAATTCCGCAGCGCAAGAGAGAGAAAAAAAAACATTGTCTCAGTTGTGATCACGTGACGCTCGGCGTCAAAACAAGAAGCGGATGCGTGATACATGATACTCCAAGACTTATTTGTTTTCAAGTCAAAATATTTTTAAAAATCTTTGCTCGTCTTGCGGAACACTAGCAATACCGCGTTACTCGCAATCCGAGGTTTCACTGTATAAATATAAAGGACTCTTCCTGTTATAAGCAGCTGGTTATACAAAGATAACCTAAGTAAATACAAAATGCAGTTTTTAAATGATTTCATTTATTAAAAGATAAAAGCTGTTCAAACCTAGCTTTTTTCGCCCTTGTGAAAAAGTAATTGCACCTTAAACCTAATACTTGGTTGTGCCAGCCTTGGCGCCAACAACTGCAGTCAGGTGTTTGCGATAACTGGCAATGAGTCCTTCATGTCGTTGTGAAGGAATTTTGGCCCACTCTTCTTTGCAGAATTGTTTTAATTTTGAGAGATTTGGAGGGATTTAAGTCCGGACTTTGACTAGCCCACTCCAAAACCTCAATTTTGTTTTCTCAGAGATGGACTTGCTTTCTTTCAATAGTAATAAAATTTGCTTGATGATTTCCATTATTTAAGTGTGACAAATGTGCAAAAAAATTTTTACCAAAGAAATCAGGACGTGGCAAATACTTTTTCACGGCACTGTATGATTTAATCACAACCCAAGTAGGAGCTGATATGACATTCAGAAAAATAATTAATCGTTTGTTTAAAGTAAGATATTTAACCTTGATAACAAGACCTCCCTCTGCCCGATTGAAATTAGGCAGCCTCCTTCAAAGTCGGAGTATAAACCAGCAACCGGTATTCATGTGGCAAAGGTGGCACTAACACCCACAATGCACCAAAAGGATGGGCAGAAAGCAGACCAGAAGGACATCAAGGTTTCTGCCCCCTCTGTAAGATTAGGCTCCAAATCTGATCTCAACTTTTCAGTCACCTACCTGGAGAAAGCAGGAGTCTTTGTACAGAAAACCGTCACCACCACAGGTGTGTGAATGTTCACAAATGAAATCATGTATTGTACAGTTTCTTAAGGGTTACAATTTTCTTTCTAACTATATTCTTGTCTACAATCTCAATGACCTCAGCCAAAAAGGTTGCAAAAACAAAATATTGGTTTAACCAAATTATCTTCTATTTCATACTTAGATATTGTAATTCCTGGTTCAAACAATTCAGCAGACACACAGACCAAGATAAGTGCAGGGGAAAGCATCCATATCATCAGAGGAACTAAAGGTAAAAACACCCCCTTTCAGTACGAAGCTGACAATTTGTCCCTTGTTTTTCTTTATTCTACATATTTTGCATTACCTTGTATATTAACGAGCATTTTATATGTCTTGTTTCGAGGAACCTACATTCGCACATCAGATGGAAGAATCTTTGCCATCCGTGCTGTTAGGAAACCCAAACAAAGTGAGGAGAGTACAAATGGTATGATGTCAGCTTGCTTTCAGACTGTATTTTAATCTCTGTTGCTTCACTTGGGATATTAGAAGACAGACAATTCTATTGCAAATAACTACCTTATCATTGATCGCTGTATCAGGATTAACTAAATATTTTCTACCTTCCTTTCATAGACATGCAAACCTTAATGGAGAATTCAGTCAGTGATTGCGTGTCCCATGATGACAAGCCAAAAGTCTTAGCTCCGAAAGCCGATACTCGAACTGTCGACCCAGATACACCAGAAATCCTAAGTGAGCTTCAGCATTACACCAAATCTCCAACCCTGCCTCCCTCAGGATTGGCCAAACCAGAGACAGTTTCAAAAAAGGGAGCTAGGATTCTGCCTCAAAACAGCCCTCCTTCACCAGACACAGAGATGCCACTGGACCTAAGGGGCACAAAGCGCAAATCCACATCGTCATCTACCAATGAGTATTTATCCAAGCATCCAACACCAGAACAAAGAGGTTCTGTTCTACCTTCTGGAAAGAATTATCCATTCACAAGGACTTTTGGTTTAAATTCTACCATTAACCCCGCAGGAAATCATGCACGTTTGAGCTCTTTCAGCTCTATGTGGTCACCCTACTTACAACCTCAAGTTCCTACAGTTGAGCACCAACTCATGTTCCAGATCTCTCCAGATGCCTGCACCCTTAGAGAAAGGGCTTTGTCCATTTCCTCCCCGACATCCTCCAGCATCACCTCCAGTACTGCAGCAACTTCCTCCTCTATATCAGTTCCATCATCATGCTTAATGAGCCATGAAGTACCTAGGATGTTGGCACCGACATTCCTGTCACAATATGGGCAACCACTGGGTATGTACCCATCCACAGTACTGTCTCAAGGGATTCCACTGCAGACAGAATCTAACTTCCTGCCTCAATATATGTCCTCTGGCCCACAGGGTGGAACTAATGAGTCTTGCCTTGTTACAGACAATAGTGCACCGCAGTCTGAGGACAACGGTTATATTTGCGACAATATCGATGATGAAAGACTATGAAGAATTAAACTAGATACTTAATCGGACAAGATGGGCACATCAGTAACAACTTGCTTCTAGTTTCAGACTACCCTGTGGATAGTGTGACTAAAAACATGGACAAGCTGGAAAAAAATCCTTATGCTGAATATTTTATTTAAAAACAAACAAACAAAAAAAAAAAAGTGTTCAAACAAGTCTTGTGGGGACTATGTCGACTTGTCAAACTACTGTACATGTTGAGGTTAACTAAGACCTGCACTGTTTTGGAATCTAAAATGTTTCTTTTAAAGGAGTTTAGATGTTAAGAGTATAGTGAAGATAATTAAGTCGCTGACTAAGTGAGTCTTAAAGAAATATTTGTGTGCCGTAAAAGTTATTACATATGACCCAAAGACAGGTTCTAAAATATGACCATTACCATTAACCATCAAGCATAAGAGAGCCTTGAGCAAGGGTGGAAAATACTTGCGTAATTGTACATCCATACTATACTAATATATACTGTTATTTTGGCAAATTTTGACTTTACAATCCCAAGGGAAAACTATTTATTTAGACATATGCAGTACTTTAAAAAAAAATAAAACTATTGTCTATGCTGTATGTTATCCAAATAAGCAGTTTGTTTCAGTATAGCATCTAATCAAATTAGTCAATTTGAAAAAAACATAAACTGGCAAGTTCATTCATCTCCTGTGACTGTCATCCTATGTCTGAATACAGATAAGCCATAAGACTGCAGTGTATAACTTAAGGGTGAGCACCACAGCCCTACCTCAAATATTTACATATCTTTGATGGGGTTAAGACTTTTGTGTAAAAATTGTGATTTCTAAGCCTTGCTAGAAGGCATGAACTCATGTAATTTAAACTCTAATTTAATAACTTGACCTGGTTGAACAGTATTTAACTAACTTAACATTGCACTCTTTGCTAAGGTCAGTTGAGACCTGGGATAATTTTAGTATAGATAATGTTAAATACTCTGCCTGGTCGAAAAGAAATGCACCATTTAAGACGGGTCAAATTATTGGGCTGCATCAAGCAAAGAAAACAACTAAGGAGAGTTGAAATTACTGAAACTGGGTTAAGGACTCTTCAACACATTATCAAACTTGGAAGGATAGTGTTGAACCTTCAAGTTTGTAGAAGAAATTTAAACACTTGGTGAAGTTGTATGGTAAAACAAATAACAGTAAAAACCATAGCCATGTTTAATAGTGAAAGTAAGAGTGTTTCAATCTGCACACAATGTGATGAGAACTCATAACTGTGTGGCTATAAGAAAACCACTTAATGATGAGTCTAAATTAGCCCTATTTCAGAACGATATTGTACATTTTTAATAATTTATTAGTACACATAACTACATTGCTTTAGTCATGCATATGAGCAAACTTATGTCAGGCAAAATTGCATAGTTGTTTGAAATGAAAATTATCATCAACAGTTTTATATAAGTATTAAAAATTATTTTTTTTATATGAATACATGATATTAGCTTAATATTATTAGTTAAATGTAAATTTTTGAATACAGTTAAATCAGCACCTATCTCAATTTCACCAGTATATTTTTGGCTGGATACTTTCCCTTTAATTGAGCAAGATTTTGACACATTTTCATTTAAATATAATTTCTGAGTACTTTTTCCACCCTTGGCCATAAGGAATTAAACACATGATAAGACTGAGTGGACATTACATTAAAAATGTAAAACACACAAAAAATCTTAAACACACAAAAGAATGTATCTTCATGCCTGCCTTTGTCTCAGTCTTGCACAGGCCTTAGAGACATTAGACTGAACGCCACATTTATTGTTGACTACTTGAAATACTAACATACTCCCCTTTTTTAAAAACCTGTTCAGTTGTGTCAACTGTTTTTGTCAAAATTTTTGAACACTTTAATCAGGTCACAAGTACTGTAGGCTCTTGATCCAGACAAGAACTGGACTGGGACAAAAAAATATATAAAAATCAGCCCTCGCATTTTTACTCCAGGTGGCCCACCAGTATAATCCAGAATCAGTCCAGTAGGATGATGCCGAAAAATGGTAACTCTCATAAAATCGAGATTGATTACACATTGGGTAAAATATTTCAAGTCTTTTTAATTTCAATTATTACTGTATGGCTTACAGCTCATGAAAATCAAACATCCATTATGTCAAAACAATACAGAAATGTCAGACTTTTAAAAATCTGTATGTTCATTTGTACACTCAATAATTTTGACAAGACAGTTGGGGGGTGGGGGGAGGCAAAAAAAAATTGTATAGGCAGAGAAAGACACTTAATCGCTCCTCCTTTGGCACTTTGTGGTTGAGCTTGAGCTGTGAGTATAGGAGACAAACCAATGGGCTACAGTCCCTGCAAAATGGCCTTGTCTTTGGCTAGCTAACTAGCTAATTAGTCTTTGGCTAGCTAGCTATACACAGTACAATCAAAAGTTTGGATACACCTTCATATTCAATGTTTTTTCTTTTGTTTCCAACATTGCATATTAATACTGAAGACATTGGAATTATGACAGAATAAATATAGAATTATATAGTCACGTGAAATGTTGAAAAAAATATGTTTCACATTTTTTAAAGTAGCCACGTTTTGCTTTGAGGGCAGCTTTCCACACTCCTGACATTCTCTCAGTCTCTCTCATAAATATTCACCTGGAATCGTTTTCCAACTATCTTCTGGTGTGTTGAGTACTTGTTGGCTTCTTTTCCTTCACTCTCCGGTCCAACTCATCCCAAAGCATCTAAAATCAGGTGATTGTGGAGACCAGGTCGTCTAATGCAGCACTCAATCACTCTCCTTCTTGGACAAATAGTTCTTACATAATCTATAGGTGCGTTTGGGGTTATTTGGCCTGTAGTTGGAAAAATAAATGATGGTCCCACTAAATGCAAATCAGATGGGATGACATGTCACTGCAAAATGCTGTGGTAGCCATGCTGGTTAGCTTTTCCCTCAATTTCGATACCAGCAGTCACCAGCAAAGCAACCACACCTCCTTCTCTATGCTTCATCCTCTCTAAGAATCTCACATATGGACTCATCAGACCAAAGGAGAGTTTTCCAAAGGTCTAATGTCCATTCCATGTGTTTCTTTGCCTCAATTCTGCCATGAAGACCTGAGTCATGCAGCCTCCACTAAACAGTGGATGTTGAAATATATCTGCTACTTAAAGCATTTATGTGGGCTCTAATCTGAGGTGCTGTAAATTAGTGGTTTCTGAGTCTGGTCAGTCTAATATCTAAACTTATCCTCTGCAGCAGAGATAGCTCTTGGTGTTCCTTTCTTGGGATAGTAATCGTGAGAGCCATTTTTATCATAGTTTTTGTAATAGCACTAATAGGACTTTTGACTCTGTCCCCATCCTTCATCTCCACAAGACAAGTGATGGTCTAAAGCACATTAAGAAGGAAAGAAATGTCATGAGTGAACTTTTGACAAGGCATACCTGTGATTTGCAAACCATTCCAGGTGACTAGCTTGTGTATCTGATGCCCTGAGTGTGCCAATCTGTCAACAGCTAAATGTAGGACAATCTTAAATATAAAACATGCTGGGTTGCTTAACACTTTTTTTGTTTCCTATACAATTCTATACCTGTTCTTTTTATAATTCTATATCTGTTTTGATGTCTTCAGTATTAACATGCAGTGTTGAAAATAATATATAATAATCATCATCATAAAAAAGGAAGAAATTATTTTTATTTCGTAAATGGCTTGTATTAAAATCGCATGACACTGAGCTCACGTAAATTGGGATGTGTATGCTTGAATGCCTCGCGCAGCTGTTTCACTGAATGTAGAGATGAATTTGAATGGCTCAGGAGTGTGTGCACTGCAGTTTTCAGCATGCAGTCTAGCTCAAGTTTTAACATGGTAACATGGCCTAGGCAACTACATGTGGGACACTGATTGTTAATATAAAAAAAAAAAAAAAATTTGTGCTGCCTGTTTGCATAATCCTTTGATTATTTTTTCCTGTAATGATGTACAAAAATGAACTATGAAAATGATCTGAGTTGTGTAATTTACAAGTTTCCCTCTGCTCAAAGTGTTTCCAGCTGATCAGTCACCAGATTTCATACTGTCTTTTATTACCTGGGGGAATGGAAATGTGATTATTAGCAACTATTAATAACTAGGGCTACAAATTTAGCTTAAGATCTTTAAAAAGAAAAGAAAAAATATATAGTTGTAACACATTTTAACAATAAATAATCTAGTAACAGTAATAATTAATGATAACAACACATTTATTTTTTCAGTGTAATTTTATTTAAGCAATTCTAGCCCCAACAAATTAGTTATGGAAGACAAATGAATAAAGCCCAAATAGATTAAGCAAACAGAATAAAAAATAATAATAATAACATAAAAGCAATAAGGTTGTCAAGAATTCTGCTCTTTGATCTGTACTCATTGAAAAACGAGGCTGAACGCAAGTTATAGGTTAAGACGTCTGTTAAACTAAAAAAAACAATAACAACTCTTGTTTCCATTTCCAAGAATATCAAGATTTTTGCTTCAGTTAAATTTTATTGGCTTTAACTTTTACACCAAATAAGAATGCTGCAAATGTGCTATAATTTAATGTGTAATGCTAATACCATCTTACCTCATTGTTTATATTTCCTTTTTGTTTACAAACAACATTATTGTCCTGCTCATCATTTTTCTCCACACTGCTCTTTTTTGGCGTGAAAATTCACATTCCTTTTGCTTTAATCTAATGAGACAACAGTTCAGGAAATTCTATCTCATCATGTGAAGATCTGTTCTTCTGATCTAGATATTTAATGTCTAATTTCTATGTCTATTTAATGTCCTTCTATTTGTGCTGATTTTTACTTTTAAGTATTCATGTTTAAAAAAAAATGTATCAAATTAATTTATTACATTGATACATATTTATTGGTATTTCTATTTTGGAAGTGCTTTTTTATTGTGGGGGTTGTGTTCTCACAGTCAAATGAATAAAGAACTGTGTGTAAATGTAAATGTGTTTGCACTTGACTGAAGCTTGTGATACTTACTAGCCATAGATTTCAGGTTTGTTATACTCGGCCTAACTTAAAATATTGCAATCGTCACTGATAAAATGCTGTGCTTTTCCAATGTTCCACATTCTTTCCTCAGAAATCTTGACTTTTGGTATTTTAATTATAGAATGAATTTAGAGCTGGGGCAGATGAATGTCCACTAAGGGAAAAAAAAAAACTTTCTGTTTTAGATATACAGTATAACTCAGAAAGCATTGAAAATAAACTGACATTGGTTGTTCACATTGCTCTATGTAATTTTTTTAGGATTGTAAATAAAAAAAGGACCATGCTTCAAGATTGGAAGTATATGAATGTTTACTTGTGTAAAAACTGAAGTACTGACTCATTATTTATTAATAGTGATTCACAAATATTCAACATGATAGTGTTTCAATCTTGGTGTCTGTATTTTGCTGTATAATTTTCAAAAAAGCAATGACTGAAATAAAGTAAAGTTCATATATCATATAATATTATATCACATATCATATCATATGTAGAACAGGTTTGACACTGGTTGCCGTTCCTGATGTAACCCTCCCACTTTATCCGGGCATGGGACTGGCACTGCATGCAGTGACTGAGTGGTATGGGGTGTGGCTTATATTATATTATTACAATATATCTCTGTGGTCATAAGAGAACAGCATGTTATTGAGCCTGTTAAGAAAAAAAAGCCTTGAATTTGCTAGGGAGCAAAAAATTGGCTTTATTCCCACAGCTGCTGGACAATCTTACACCCAGTATGCACAATATTTGCACTTCCCAGTACAAGTGTATATTTTGCATGCTTGGTTTATTTTATTGTAACATTTTACCAGTTGTGTATGGTTTTCTCTTAATTTCTCTCATCTAATTGGTACAATTACCTACCAAGTGATTAAAGAAATGACAATAGGTGACCAGGTCATGGGTGCTCAAGGCTCATTAGCTTTTTACACTGTTTAACACTGTTTACTGTTACACTGATCTGATGTGTACAAAAAATGCTACTTTTTGACATATACAAAGTGGTTCTGTATATTGAACCAATTTACTGAGAAGCATTCTAATATACCATATTCTTTCCCCACCTTCAACTTTGAGATTAGTTTCCCATTAGCTTCCAATCTTTTTTCAATAAATCCCACCTTCTGTAATGCGCCCCACCATGTGATGATTGGTTACAAGAATTCAGTCTCATCTATGATTGGTTAGATGTTTTACTTTGTGTATTTGTGACCCAATCAGAGCTCCTTCCTCAGCCAGAGATACAGTGGATCATTCATAACAAAATAATAATAAAAAAAGCAGATAGTTTGATCAAGCTAAACATAAGGGTTGTTCAAATCCAGTCCAGGAGTGCCATTGTCCAGGACATTTTGGTGTCTTGTCTAATTGAATACAGCTGATTCAACTAGTGTGTTGGTGATTTGCTAACTGTTCTGGACACTGGCCTGCTATACGTACAGTATTATATAGAAAGTAGCATATGATTAAAGTCCACCATAAGTAAGTCCCCGTCCACTTTAATAGGAACACCTGCTCATTTATGCAATTATCGAATAAGAAAATCATGTGACATAAAATCATGAAACTACATGTAAAGACATGGTTAAGGGTACTTAGAAAGAGCTGTTAAAAATAGTATTTTCACCACCTCTGCTTGATCTGTCCGGCTTGCGCCGGTGCGATGTATCGTGACATGTTAGTTACGTTTATTTGTTGCGTTTTCTTTTCGCAATATAATAACTAAACATCGTGTGTTCTGGTAACACATTCAAATTCATGTGGATAATAAGGATCTCGCGGTTATTAATAAAAAAAATCAGACTGATTGTAGCTGTGGACGGTAACATTTGGAGAAAATATCGACCAATCAATAGCTCGTATTTTGAAACACCACCTACGTCATTAAAAAGCGACTGCGGTGACGTCTAGACTGTGGTCGCCATCATCAACTTCATACGCACGGAAGATTGGAATTAGATTTTACAAAAAACAAACAAGTGGCCTTTCCAGGAGGTTTCTCTTCAAAATTACTCGTCTTGTCCTTGTTCCGGAAGTGAAGCTGGATTAGAAACAGGATTAGGGACTGGCTGGGGTACACCTGTGAGGTAACGCACGCTAAGCAATGTTACACCACTATTAGCGTGTAGCTAACTCGCTGTTGTGACAGGCATGTGTCTGTAGCAGTGTTGCTGGTTCGAAGCACATGTAACTCGCACCTTAGCTAACCTGGTGTTGTTTTTAAATGTTTAGGACAGTCACTTCAAATCCCGTTTGCTAGTTTGCCAATTATTTTTTTAAGGTAAGAACTTGTATAAATGTATTATATATAGTTTGTTCTTGTATAGTTTGTTAGTGTTGGTTTAGACAGCTTGCTGTAGCCAGATGTCAGCCCAAGGCTAAATCCAGTGTTTTTCTGCACATCATATCTCACTGACTAGCTAAACATTGGTCGTTTTATCTGAAAAAAGGAGGTTTAGAAGGAAAAAGAAAAGTCAATATTATTAATTTACATTAGCCATTAGGGTTTTTCTACTTCTTTTTATATGGTCAGACGATAATGTTGTGCTTATTTGGTCGATTACTAGGAGCTCGTTACTTCTGCGCCTTATTTGTTTGTTTTGTTAAAAGCAAAAACCCTAACGCACCCCCCCCCCAAAAAAAATAAAAAATTATTAAAATATATATAATTTTTTCTTTACAGATTAACGAAACCTGCAAGGGAAAGTAATTGTTTTTAATTACTTGGTTCATTAATATTATTAAGTCACCAATTGTTATGTATGAATTTAATGAAGGCGTGTGACTATGTGAAAAAGGATCCCCCCCCCTTTTTTTTTTCTTTTTGCATATGGATCAAATTAAATGATTCAGATCATCAAATTAATTTTACTATTCACAAAGATAACCAGAGTAAATGAAAATGCAGTTTTAATGATTTTAGTGAAAAGTGAAAACAGCTGTCCAAACTTGCCTGGCCCTATGTGAAAAAGTCATTGCCCCATAACCTAATAACTTAAGCACAGTAAGCATTGTGTGAGTGGTCTTTCACATTGCTGTGGAGGAACTTTGGCACATTCTTTTTTGCAGAATTGATTTCGTTCAGCCACATTGAAGGGTTTTCGAGTATGAACAACCTGTTCTTGGTCAGGCCACTCCAATATTTATTTTTTTGAGCCATTGAGAGTTGGTTGCTCGAGTGTTTCGGATTTTGTTTGTTCGCATCATCACCGTGTCTATAATGCACTGAACTCACCTGGTAGCACATGATACGATTTTATCACGATATATGTGCCACTCAGCAGCTTCTGTGCTTGGTGCAAAATCTTTTATATCTGAGGCTTTTACCAATCACTGGGCATGGCCAAACAAACTGAAAACCACCCAAATCTTTAATATTAAATATTCAATCCAGCCCATCTGGCATAGACAACAATGCAATCATTATGAGATTATACTTTTTCCCAAATCTGGTATTTGGTTTAAAAATTACCTGAAGCTCTTGATCTTGTGCTTGTGGTACATAATAGGCTGATATAACTGCCTAGATGAGCAGGTGTGTATGAGTTCTAGTAAAGTGGTTGGTTCTAGAAGTATAAATTGGATGTTGGCATTTTACTCAGTTATTTTAGCTGGTTTTACTTTATTTCCTGCCTGTCTCATTTTCATTAAAACTGGGTTGCGTACCTTTTCTTATTGTCTCTTGTAGACTGTGTGATGGCGTCTGCCGTTGAAGGCAGCGTGGACTCAAAAGCAGAGCTCACAGCACTGCTGGAGCAATGGGATGGAGAACAACAAGGCAGCACTCAGGCCCTGGTCAACATATTGACCAAGTGAGATGACTTGCATGTGTGCTTTAAGCAATAGTTTGGTGATCCCAGTGTGAGACTCAAAATTCCCTTTTTTATGTGTGTCCAGAATTTCAGAACTTGTGGAGAGGGAGACCGAGGAGTACCACAAGGCTGATCCTGACCCGTTTGATGACCGCCATCCAGGTATTGAGTTGATTTTACTGTTTTTTACAGTGCTGTGAAAAAGTATTTGCAGTTTTTAAATAATTAATAATAATAATAATAATAATAATTCATTTATTAAGGAAAAAAAGCTGTCTAAACCTGCCTGGCCCTGTGTGAAAAATTAATTGCCCCTAAATCTAATAATGTGGTTGGTTGTGCTACCCCTGCCTACATTTACAATAACTGCCAGTGCATCTCTCACATTGCTGTGGAGGAATTTTGATGCACTCTTCATTTTTGAATTGTGTTAATTCAACCACATTGGTGTGTTTTAGAACAATATCAGCCATGTTCAATGTTGCCCCATTTTAAAATTTATTTATTTTTTGTCACAAACTGATGACCGAACATTCTCCATCAGAACAGCTTTTTTTCCCCTTAATTTATGAAACAATCATTAAAAACTACATTGTTATCTTTGTGTAATATCTCAATCATTTAAATGTGACACATGCCAAAAGAAATCTGGAATGGGGGCAAATACTTTCACAGCACTGGTCTTTTTCTACTACGCTTTACTTGATTGTAAGTTTTGCATTCTGGTTTCTGTAAGAATGTGAACATTTTAATTGTTTTTTTGTTTTTTTTGTCAGGTCGGGCTAACCCAGAATGCATGCTGGGACACCTGTTAAAGATCCTATTTAAGAACGATGACTTTATGAATGCGGTAAGAGACCTCAATTTGGGAACTGTGGTTTTAGATGTCTTATTTATTGTTTCTTTGTGCTAGTTTGCCTTTTTCATTTGTTGCATACATATTATTTTTGAGTGACAGCCCCACTGGTTTGCAGTTGGTAATGAATTTATATTATACAGCGTTAGGCTAATTGTAACACTCTGAGCTATTTGTAAACCTGCAGTGTTTTCATTTCTTCAGTTGGAATGTATTAAAATAAAATGGTGTTAAAATAATTATTGCATTGGTGTCATGTATTACAGTTGGTGAATTCGTATGTCATGACAAGCAGAGAGGTCCCATTGAACACTGCAGCTTGTCGACTGTTGCTGAACATCATGCCTGGCCTGGAGACTGCAGTGGTCTTTCAAGAGAAGGTAATGGAGATTAGGCTTTTCAGGTGTTGTTTTACTAAAAGAAGACGACAATCCAAAGACATGGCTAAATTCATGTTGAGGTTTAAGGACGCAAATTTGACTTTTTAGCTGGCCAAACCAGGTGCAAACAGTTAATTGTGAGGCAACTTACCCTGAGTGGCACAGTGGTAAAGTGCTTGCCCTATCATCTGGAGTTCGCGAGTTCGATTCCTGGGTGATGCTGTAGCCTCCCACAGCCGAGGGCCTGGAGAGAGCTGATTGGCCGAGTTCTCAGTGGGGTGGGATAGGAGGCACTTAGCTCTCTCACATCAATCACAGCTCTATAGCCAATCATTGTCAACTGTGAGCTCACGCAAGCAGAAGGAGTGGATAGCTCTGTTAGAATAAATTAGACAGAAAAAATTGTTATGAATAAAAAAAAACCCTGTCATGCATCATGTTAAGCAGCAACGTTGGAATTGGGGCCCTGGTATACATGAATTTCTTGTAACAACATAAGTTCATGTGTGTTTTGTAGGAGGGGATTGTAGAGCGGTTGTTTAAATGGGCCCGGGAGGCAGAGGAGCCCCTGAGGATCTACGCTACAGGTTTGCTTGCAGGAGCTATGGAGAACCAGGACATTGCTGCCAACTACCGTGAGGAGAACTCCGTTCTGGTCTGTGCCACCTACAGCCTAGCACTTTTTCCATTCCTTACACACTTCCTGCTGCTATAAACTGCACATTTGTGTTAATTGATATGCATTTTTATTTTAAGTTAATATATTAAGTCATAAACCAGTCCTAAACATTATTTAAAAGTAAATGTTTGTAAATAACTATTCCTCATTGAGAAATTAGAAAATGATAGTTCTAAGAATTTTTTTTTTTTTTTTTTTTTTTTTTTTTTTTACAAATTAATGTGTACCTGTGTACTTTTACTCCAGGTCCCCTTAATGCTGCAGAGGCTCAGGGAGCTTCAGGAGAAAGAGGCAGAAAGCAGAAAGGACTTCAAGCGGCCCATTTTGCGCAAGAGCATGGAACCACTGCTTCCTCTGGATGAGGAAGCAGTAGATGGCAAGTTTTCACCTAGCCCTTCACATCTTCCCTCAGAAAACAATAGCTTTGGACATGATTCAGACGAGGAAGTCTCTCCTGAACCCAGTATAACTCAGAAAAGCAGCAGCCGTATCCAGTCTGGTGTAAAAGGAGTGATGAAATTGGCTGTGCCACACCCGTCCGAGGTGGATACCTCTGGTGAGGGAGCAAGAGATTGTAGGAAGAGAATGGAGCGAGAGAATGGTAGGAAGGCCAAACAGAAGCTAAACTTCACATTGCCAGATCCAGAACGGAGTTTCAGTGAGTTGTCCAACAGCAGCTGGTCAGAGATGAGCCCGTGGGTGATTGGGAACAACTACCATTTGTATCCTCTTACAGCTGGCATCGAGCAGCGTCTCATTCTTCAGTACCTCACACCATTGGGAGAGTACCAGGAGGTGAGTGTGTGTTTTATATAGGGTATTTATTATTATTATTATTATTATTATTATTATTATTATTATTATTATAATATTTGGGTATGATTTTTGTAAGCTAAATTAATGTTGGCATTAATTGTTAATCATTAGTCAGCTAACCCCATGGTTCAAAACCATTGTTACATGAATATAGTGAAAAATAACCCTAACGTGGCGGCACAGTAGTATAGTGGTTAGCACTATATAAGTTGAACCCTTGACCCTGGCCTTGCACCTCCAGGGTCAAGGGTTCAACTCCCACCTTGGGGTCTGGAGACATGGACCCCAAGGTGGGAGTTGAACCCTTGACCCTCCCCGTGCTTGTTGGATTTCCTCAGGGTACTCCAGTTTCCTCCCACAGTCCAAAGACATGCAGATTAGGGTAATTGGTCTTCCCAAATTGCATGTTGTCTGTCTGTGTCTGTCTGTGTCCTTTAGGTAAATAACCAATGATGGACTGGGTCTTGAAGAGTTGTATTCCACTTATTCTATTTTGTTTATAAATTAATCATGAATACATTCTTTACAATTATGCAATATACCTATTCTTCTATGTCTGTTATTATTTATAGCAATATACATTTTTATGTACAGTTGCAAGAAAAAGTATGTGAACCCTTTGGGATTACGTGCAGTTTTGCATGAATTGGTCATAAAATGTGCTCTGATCTTCATCACAACAATAGAAAATCACAGTCTGCTTAAAATAGTACTACACAAACATTATATGTTTTTATTGAACATAACATGTAAACATTCACAGTGCAGGGTGGAAAAAGTATGTGATCCCCTAGCCTAATGACTTTTCCAAGAGCTAATTGGAGCCAGGAGTGAGCCAACCTCGAGTCCAATCAGTGTGATGATATTGGATGTGCTGAAAGCTGTCCTGCCCTTTAAAAACACACACCAGTTTTGGGTTTGCTGGTTTCAAGAAGCACTGCCTGATGTGAACCATGCCTCGCAGAAAAACCATGCCTCAGAAGACCTACGGTCAAGAATTGTTGACTTGCATGAAGCTCGAAAGGGTTACAAAAGTATCTCCAAAAGCCTTGATGTTCATGTGTCAGAGCGACTTACATTTATTTTATTTTTTTATTATTATTATTTTTTATCTCATTACACATCTGAGCAGTTGAGGGTTAAGGGCCTTGCTCAAGGACCCAACAGTGGCAACTTGGTGGTTGTGGGGTTTGAACCTGGGATCTTCCGAACCGTAGTCCAATTCCTTTGATACCACTGAGCTACCCCTGGCCCACATGTTATGTTCAATAAAAACATGAAAACATAATGTTTGTGTAGTTTTATTTTAAGCAGACTGTGTTTTTCTATTGTTGTGAGATGAAGATCAGAGCACATTTTATGACCAATTCATGCAAAACTCCACGTAATCCCAAAGGGTTCACATACTTTTTCTTGCAACTGTATAATATATTTTAAGTATGTAATATATGTGACTCATCTGAATAATAGTTGACAGTTAATTAAAAAGCAGTGAGAATGAATACATGATTGCATGTAACTTTTTCTGACTCTTGTACTAGTTAGAAGTGCACTATTCTGTCAGGTTCTTTTTTTGTAACGTGACACGACAGCTGTTTGCTGCATCTGTTCATTACATGCTGAATATATTTCTCACACTGGTTTTGGTGTTTTGTGGGCAGCTGTTGGCAGTGTTCATGCAACTTGGTGCTCGAGAGCTCCTCATGCATTACATGGATCTAAAACAGACTAACGATGCCCAGTTAACTTTTGAGGCTCTCAAGGTAACACCTGTCTCCACCTAATCACACCCAAAAATGCACCAGCATGCAACATTTTGGTTTTAAATTATGTATTGAATTAAAATGATAAATGCTTCGTCTCTTGTTTAGTGTTTATGATTTTTTTTTAAAAACTTGCAGTTCTCTGTTCTGTTATAGTATCTGGCCTCTCTCTTGCTGCATAAAAAGTTTGCAGCAGAATTCGTGGCTCATGGTGGAGTACAAAAGCTTTTGGAAATCCCACGGCCATCCATGGCTGCCACAGGAGTCTCTCTGTGTCTCTATTACCTTGCCTACAATCAGGATGCTATGGAAAGGGTAAGTGGCATCAGTGCCAATCAGAGATTAACAATGTCATTGTAGTGTGCTATGTGACAATAATTGCTGTCATCTTTTTATTTTAATTTATTTTTACTAGTTGGAAAGCATGGAAACAGTTGTATAGCCATGTTGGTGTTAATGAGAGAATAGAAAAGCTAGATGAAAAAGCTGCAAAGCAAGGCGATTATGTTGAGAAATTATCCATTTTGTCTTTTCTAAAAGTTAATTAAAATAAATTCTACAGCCAGAGAGAGGATAATTTTTGACTCACCCATGTATTTTAGCACTTTGTTATGCCTGAAGCAAAAACTATTCATTCCATATGTTCCATTACCTACATTGGAAAAGGCCTGGTCATAATCAGTTATAAATTTTGCTTAAATTGATTCAGTTTACTATAGTCATCATTACTCTTACAGGTGTGTATGCTACCCCACTCCCTCTTAGCAGAGGTTGTGAGTTACACTCTGTGGCTCTTGGAGTGTTCTCATGCCTCTGGCTGTTGTCATGCCACCATGTTCTTCTCCATTTGCTTCTCCTTCCGAGCTGTGCTCGAGCTCTTTGACAATCAGGATGGCCTGAGACGACTTGTTAACCTGGTATGTATCCAGACAAACCCAGAAAAAACATACACTGTCTGAAGCTAGATCGCTGTTTACTTTTATAGTTCTTTTGAGAGTTTGCCAATGTATGAAAATATAATAGAGTATCACGTGCGGTGTACCCTAGTGGCGAAAAAATACACATAATGTGACGTGCTATTATGTTTTCTCATTGAGGATTATATTGAGTTAAGAAGCCAACACCCTTTCAGATTTCTCCTTGGATGTCTTAGGAATGTAATAAGTAGAATTATGGTATATATTTGGTAGTGAGTGTATGTTTTATAGTCACACATGTTTCTTTTTGTGTTAGCAATTTTGTGCATATCAAGTTAGCTAACGAATGTGTTTATGAAATGGAACGTGACAGACTGATCAGCAGCTACATATGCAAATGTTTAGTTCAGTAAGACAAAACCGTACATGTTCCCTATAACAACAAATTGCCAATGTAGTTAAATCACAGTAGGTGCATTTACATAGACATATTACATAATAATCAGAACAATAGCTCACATCATGTAAACGCCTCAACTGGAGCAGTCTGATCTGATCCGGCCCAATCGGAACGAATTTCCAATCAAAATGAGAGGTAGTGCGTAAGCCTTGCATAAGCCGTTCAGTAGGTAATTAAAAGTGTACATGAGGATATTTTTCCTTCAACTGGTAGTTGTCATATGTCTAGTTCTAGTTGTTATGAAAAGCTATGTTGTGTGCATTCAGATAAGTACTCTGGAGATCTTGAATCCAGAGGACCAGGGGGCACTGCTAAGCGATGATGAGATTTTTTCTAGCAGGCAGACAGCCAAACACACGTGCATGGCTCTGCGTCGGTACTTTGAAGCCCACCTGGCTATTAAAGTGGAACAAGTGAAGCAGAGTCTCCAGCGAACAGAGGGAGGAGCACCCATCCATCCCCAGCCTTATTACAAGGTACAGACAAATATAGAGCAATTATACATCTGCAGTGTTTGCAAGTGTATACACCGGCACTTTATACAAATGCAAAACCTTTTGAGATCTACACCTTGTTTACATGTGTATGCAAACAATATTCAAAGTGTACTTGGCCGTAGGTTATCCTTTCTGAAATCAGAATGTGCTTTGTTTCAGCCTTGCTCCTACACTCATGATCAGGTGGTTGAAATGGTAGAATTCCTCATTGAGCATGGGCCAGCGCGTCTGTACTGGGAGCCGGCTGAGGTCTTCCACAAACTGTCCTGTGTGCAGCTCCTACTGCAGCTTATCTCTATTGCCTGTGACTGGAGGACATATTATGGCAGGTGAGACGAATGGCGGGTGGGGAATTTAGAAACATTAATATGAATTATGTGTAACAAGTTTACATTTACCAGGCCTGTAGAGGAGGGGTCATATTTATGCAATCACAGGATTTATTTATTTATTTATTTTTAATTGTAAATAATTTTGCAAGTAAAATTAATTAACCTCCTTCTGCATGACACATGCTGTAAATTATTCTGTTAGGTTGTAATCTTAAAAATGTGGAAATGATCATACATTTTTAGATTTTTAAATGCCTTTACAGAATTTCAGCATTTCAGTGGCTTTTCCATTTACCGTTGATTACAGTTAATGTTTTTTTGTATATTTTCATAGCTTTGTATTTAACTGTAGCATTTTATCTCACAGGAGTGACACAGTACGGTATGCACTGGACATCCTCAGCATTCTGACTGTTATCCCCAAAACGCAGCTCCTGTTGGCGGAAAATGTTGCTGTGCTGGATGAAGGCGGGTCTACCATCTCCACAGTAGGTGAGTGATTGCTAAATAACTGAGATTTTGAGTCTCAGTTAAGTACCTTTTGTTAAGGTAAGAATGACATTGATGAAAGGGTGACAAGTTTATTTGGTGAATACGAAACAAAAGTTTAACACTTATTCCTGAGTTTAATTATGTATTCTTTTGTTATTATATTTGTAAATTAGAAATTATATTAAAATTATATTTGTATAAAAATTATATTTGTATTGTGATGTATTAATTGTAATTATATTGTAATTGCTTGCTTATCTGTTTAAGGCATGAGCATCGTCCTTGTGGTAGCTGAGGGTGAGGTGTTTGTGAATGATGCAGAGATCCAGAAGTCTGCTCTGCAGGTGGTGATTAACTGCGTGTGCGCTCCTGACAAACGAATCTCCAGCATTGGAAAATTCATCTCAGGAGCACCACGACGCCGTCTCCCCCAGAGCCACCGCACCAGCGAAAGTGTCCTGGCCAAAATGTGGAACGTGGTTCAGTCCAATAATGGCATCAAGGTCTTGCTCTCGCTGCTGACAATCAAAATGCCCATAACAGATGCTGACCAAATCCGTGCATTAGCGTGCAAAGCGTTAGTGGGTTTGGCGCGAAGCACCACAGTGCGTCAGATTATCGGCAAGTTACCACTTTTCAGCAGTGGGCAGATCCAGCAGCTAATGAAAGAGCCCGTGCTGCAGGACAAACGCAATGATCATGTACGCTTTTGCAAATACGCTGCCGAGCTAATAGAGCAAGTATCTGGAAAGCCACTGCTAATTGGCACAGATGTTTCACTAGCACGGCTGCAGCGTGCCAATGTTGTGGCGCAAACGCGCATCATGTTCCCAGAGAAGGAGTTGCTTCTACTCATTCGGAATCATCTGTTGTCAAAAGGTCTTGCTGATACAGCTGCAGCACTAACCAAAGAGGCTGACCTGCCTATGGCCATCCATTCTCACACTCATGCCAGCATAGCACCATTTTCACAACCTGTGTCCACGCCCCCCACCCCAACTGCTATCCCACGGACTCCTCGCCTCGCCAATGGTGTGGCAGCACGACTAGGAGCCCATGCCTCTCCATCCCTCCACCTCCAGCCTCGGCCGTCTACCTCACAGCCCCCACCCCCGGCCCCTGCCGCATCATCTCACCACAGCAATAGCTCTCCTCTTCTTGGCCGAATCGTATTCTCGAGGGAAAGGCCCTCTAACTATGCTGCAGGATTGAAGAAACCACGTGTTTTAAGGCAGAAATCGGACCATGGTGCATTTAGTCAAAGTCCAGCTATGAAGAAACAGTTGGACCGCCATCTTCCTTCACCTCCAGCTCTTGATAGGTTTGGAGCTACACTTTACTAAATATTCACTTTAAATAATTCTCAAAACAGAATAACTTCCTGGTAAGAGTAGTGTATCCCCAGTAACAGTTAAGTGCAGTACACTCAACTTTATATATTATATACTTAGAGCTCATATTTACATTCCCTACACAAATCTTAATTTGTGTGTCCAGACAAAAAAATAAAATAATTTGCTTCTTTAAGGATGTGTTCACACTTGACATGTTTGTTTGGATTAAAACGCAATCTGGTGCCACTGTTCTGTTTAGTGCGGGGCACTTGAACAAGAGTGAACGCTGCCATCCGAACTTCGGTGCGCAACAAGCAAACTTGAAAAGGGTCTTGGTCCACTTCCAAACGATGGAAATGTGAAGGCACCATAGATATAAGATATGTAACCAAATATCAAGACTGCTTTGCTAGCATCGTTTTGATAGTTTTCAGGTACAGTGATAATAATCAGTGGTAGACTGAGACATCTAATATACCTAGGACCCGATCAAATGCTGCCTCCTCTACATGTCATGCACTTTAGTTAGCTCTGTGCTCAAGGAGTTCTGAAAGTTGAAGAAATGTAGATTTACTACTGCCAAGTTAAGTGTTAAATTTCATGACCATCTGAGGACATTAGAGATAGGGGATTTTTTTTTTTTTGTGATACTTACAGAATCGCAATACAAATCAAATCGGCACCTAGTTATCGTGATAATATCATGGGAGGTCCCTGGTGATGCCCATCTCTAACAGACAGCCCATTAAAACGGAGGGGTGCACGCACTAGCGCCACCTGATGAAATGTCATGTTCTTGAACACTCTTGTTATTGAACACAGCCCTGCTATACTATCACACGGGCCGCCATGCTTGTCTTGTTTTCATTGTATAACGTTGCATTTTACAAACTCTTCATGAGATTTCGGCCAGAAAAAGTAACACCATATATAAAATGCACGTGTCTTGGTTTGATGTTGAAAAAGTCAGTGTGAACGCTAAACAGCCCAGAACATCATACTAGAGAACCACAATTAATGTATCGTTTTATGCTTTGCTCCAAAGCAGGAGGACCAAACTACTAAGTGTGAACACACCTTAATGCTGCCAGAAATAACCTATTTCCTGTTATTGCTTTCTGTGTGAAAATCCAATAACTGCCTCCACCACATGCAACAGTTTGTCATTTAGTGTATTTTGAACATTCTGCCTGTCTACATGCCATTAGAATGCAAAGAACACAAAAAGTAAAAAGTGTTCAAAAACAAAGCTATCCTAATACAGGTCACTTCCAAATTATGTTTTTCCCAGTATTTGCTGGTGGAAAAAAAAGTAGTAGTTGAGTGGAAACGTACATCGGATCCAGAATTTTAATCTTTTCCTGGGCTAGTGATTATATGGTGCGATACACTCCCTTGATGCCATACAGCAACAGCGAGCCCAAGCTCCTAGAGTACTGTATGTTCACAAAGTGTTTGCCAGAGTTTTTTTTTTTTTTTTTTTTTTTAAAAAGAAAATAAATCCAAGTCTGAAGGAGCAAATCTGCACACTGTATTATAATTTTTAAAAATATTATTTTCTAAGCTTTCAACATAGCATCTGTATAAGGTTCTTTACATTATTTTAAATAATATTTAAATAATTAATATTAAAATAATTTTTTCAAACTCCTGACCCTCCCAGACATGACGCATGTTGTGTTTGCATTATTCTCTTTGTAGTATTATAACGGAGTACCTGCGTGAGCAGCATGCCCGTTGTAAGAACCCAGTCACCACATGCCCCCCGTTCAGTCTCTTCATGCCACACCAGTGTCCAGAGCCAAAGCAGAGGTGCCAGGCACCCACAAACTTTACTGCACGTCACACACGCCGGGTCGCCTATCCAAAATATGGAGGGGTGGATGGAGGCTGCTTCGACAGGCATCTCATCTTCAGCAGGTACTTACTAGAGCATGTTTTACACATACTGTAAGGACATTTTTTTATGGCCAGTTAATTCAAGAAATATGGTGTATTTTCACAATGAAACTAAACATGCATGCTGCTTGTAAATAATTATATAATTTGGGGGGTTTGTGTGTGTTCATAAGGTTCAGGCCAATCTCAGTGTTTAGGGAAGCCGAGGAGGATGAGAGTGGCTTCATGTGTTGTGCCTTCTCAGCACGTGAGCGTTTCCTCATGTTAGGAACGTGCACTGGGCAGCTCAAACTCTACAACGTGTTCAGTGGTCAAGAAGAAGCCAGCTACAGCTGCCATAATTCACCCATCACGCACCTTGAGCCATCCAGGGTTTGTACACACATGCCAGCATGTTTACTTGAATGGTGTGCCTTTGTGCAAAGTTGACTGTAATGCATTTTAGCAGATAATAAACTGTAATTTAGGGATTTTCTGATGCCACTTTTTGTCAGTACGAGTACAAGTATTCCAATTGGGTTCTTGCCCCACTTTTGAAGTGCATCATCAAATACTCTTGCTGTTGCATTACTAGTTTATGTGAACCTGAAACTGTTTTGCATGTCTTTCTGTAGACCAAAATCCTCATTGTTCCTTCTGATGTGCATTTTTTTAGGTTAATTTACTCATTATTACTGAATACATTCTACCAGGAAGGAACTTGTCTCGTATCAATTTGTGAGCTCCTTCAATACCACAGCAACCTCTGGTAACCAATAACGTCAAACCAATAACGTTCTTTCTTTTAAAGAAATCAAATTATATATTTAAAAATACATTTGAAAGGCACGAATATGTTAAAAAGTGGTTACAGATAGGTTGGGTTTAGGTTTAGCGGAGCTATTCTGTCATATCCTTAATATCCTGAAATACCAAGATGAGTTCAGTTAGCAACCATCCACTACTCCATCCATCTGGACCATCCAGGGTTGCACGACACTCATCAGTAAACAAGACTGTTTAAAAAC
>JAQMYJ010000040.1:20664050-20678885 GCA_030014305.1 Clarias laeviceps | reverse complement strand
TACACATTAAGTTTACTGAAAGTAAAAACAGTTGAAAGTCAGAGGACGTTTCTTTTTTTGCTGAGTATATATATACATACACTATATATCTCCCCACACAATTACACTACCAACAGCAGCCTGGACCATTGATAAAAGGCAGTGAAACATGCTTTCACATTGTTTACACCAAATTCTGACCCTACCACCCAAATCGAGACTTATCAGACCCCAGGCAGTGTTTTTTCCCAATCTTCTACTGTGCAATTTTGGTGAGCCTGTGCTAAGTATAGCCTCAGTTTCCTGTTCCTAGCTTTTTGGGACCCAGTTTGGTCTTCTGCTGCTGTAGCACATCTGCTTCAAGGTTGGATGTGTTGTGTGTTTCGAGATGCTCCTCAGCATACTTTATAATGAGATGTTATTTGAGATACTTTTGCCTTTCTCCAGTCTGGCCATTCTCCTTTAACCTCTGGCATCAACAAGGCACCGGATATTTTCTCCCTTTCAAATTATTCTCTGTAAATTCCTAGAGATGGTTGTATGTGAAAATCCCAAAAAATCCCGGAAATAACTCTGACCATTTCATCTAGTATGGTACCAACAATCATTCCACAATCCAAGATACTTAAATCACCCTTCTTCCCCATTCTGATGTTCGGTTTGAACTTCAGTAGTTCATCCACATGCCCAAACGCACTGAGTTGCTTCCATGTGATTGGCTGATTATATATTTGCATAAACAGTTGAACACAGGTACCTAATGAAGTGGCCACTCATTGTATATGATTTAAAGTTGATCAATTCAAGATCTCCATTAGCCAGTCTTCTTATGCGTACATTTACACACTCAATAGCACAAGAAAAATAAAAACAGGATTTTCCTGGATTTACATATACAGGTATACCTAATTTTGGGTAAATGCTTGCAAACTATTTAAGCATACATTAGGTTGTATCCAGCTTGATAAATGAGATTCATTAAATGTAACTGTAATACATGTATATGTAATAATAAATGTAATACATAAAGAAATATAATTGACAAATCACTGTGGTATAAGAGGAATAATATCTTCAATACACAAACTCAAAAACACAATACTTAAAACGTTGTTATAAAGTTTACATTTTATTATCATATTAGCACTTTCAGCTGAAGGAATCCGCCGCTCCCTGTACCCTTGTGGTTGGCGTATTGTTTGTAGTTTGAGTTTATGTTATATGTTGTGTTTATAATGTTCATCCTGAGTTGTACTCTGCATGTAGGATTTATTGGAAACCAAAGATTTTGCCACCAACTGCAACTTGCTGAGAAAACACAATAAATCTCGTCAATTATGTTTATGATCAATGGCCAAACAGCGTTATTCTGCTGAAAGCAATTTATTGGAGAGCCTTGCCTGCCACAAATGTGGGTATTTCCCCACATCAGTTCTCACACATGTTTATAACTTCTATATGTATAAGTTTCAGAGGTATCAAAAGGTAGCAAAAACATTAGACTGAATTAATTCAGTTGTTTGACAAAGTCATTCTTGTATAGCTCACACATATCTCCTTCTGCTGGTCAGTCTTTCTAAAACATCCATAATACAAGGCTAATGCACATTCCAGTTACACGTGTGGACGGATTTGTTGGTACTCTTCCTTCAAGGAAAGAAAAATCCACAATGGTCACTGCAATAACCAATAACTGACAAATATAATAATAAAAAATAATAATTTAATGAGCATCGACTAATGAAAAAAATCAGACATTGCAACAAACTAATGCAACTAGATTGGACAAAATCTTACAGTAAGTCAGACTATTTAAATAGTGAAAAGTCTCTGTGCTGTTTGGTATGAAGGTGTGTACCACACTGAAGATGGAGCAGAGAAAGAAAAGGAGAGAGTTACCCGAGGAGATCAGAAAGAAAAATATCAAGAAGCATGTTCAAGGTAAAGACTATAAGACCATTTCCAAGCAGCTTAATATTCCTGTGACTACAGCTGCAAATATTAAGAAATTTAGGGTCCACCAGACTTATAGCCAACCTGCCTGAACATGGCTGAGAGAGGATGAACTGAACTGAAGGATAATACCAAGGGTAACTAAAGAGCCAAGGAAAACTTCCAAAAGATATTCAAGGTGAAATCCAATGTTAAGGATACGTCAGTGTCGGATTGTGCAAAAGTGGACAAATCATAATGACAGACTGGAATTTGTCAAAATGCATATTGACAAGCCACAGCAATTCTGTGAGACATGTCCTTTAGACAGACTAGACAAAACTGAACCTTTTCAAGAACTGTAATTACTGTTACACACAGCTAAAAAAGAATGGCTAAAAACAAAACATTGGTCTATTCTAAAGTGGCCTTCTATATAAATCCTATTGAACATCTGTGGAAAAGGCTGAAACATGTAGCCTGGAGAAGGCCCTTTAGCACTGGGGTCATCACAAAGATGTATTCCTCTAGGACTGCTCCACAGGCTGAACTGGGATAACGGGGGGGGGGGGGGGGGCATATGCCGCTTCTCTTCGCGCAATATTAACAGCATGCTGGACGAGGGTGGGGATTTAGGATCATCCAACTCATCCAACACCCTTTTTGATGAAGGACGAATATCTGTGGACAGAGCTGAAACATGTAGCCTGGAGAAGGTACCCTTTGCAGTGATTGCCTCAAAAGGATGTGCAACAATATATTAAGTTAGGGGTACCATCATTTTTTGTCCAGGCAGTTTCATTCATGTTTTTTTTTAAAATTATTATTATTCTGCTGAATCAGAATACAAAGCAGTATATGATTTTCCTTAAATTATTTAGTAGTATTATTACTTTGTCAGTTTCAAGTTATTTTGGCAACCATTGTGGGCTTTTCTGCCTTTAATGAAAGAATACCAAACAAATCCATGTGTGTAAATCAAATTTACTAAAATACTGCATTTTTGGTTTCACAATATAATGATAATACTTCTTAGTAATGCTTGTAAATTAAAACCATTTTTGTACTACTAATTCTAGTGATCTAGCACTTTTATCCCAGCACACAATTATATACAAACACAAAATGCAGGTGTTACAATACATCAAGGAGAAAGGGAGGGGGGAAAAACAAGTGCGAATAAAGGGCCCTAAAAGCATGGGATGTTGTCTATTTCCAAAGTGTTTCAGCAACTTTAGAAACAATAAAATCACAAAAGAATTCACATTTACAATAGGTTGGATGATTTATCATCTAGAATGAATCACTTGGTGTGTTACACACCTATTGTCTAAAAACTATGATTAAAAGGTTGTGTGGTTATAGGAGTCTTGCATTGTAATCTGCAAATTAATTCATACAGGACTTTGATTAAAATAATAATGATGATGATGATGACGACAAGGTAGATATTGATTAAAAAAAAAAAAAAAATCTATATTAGCCTGAAATCATTCACACAAATAAGTCTATCTGCCTATAAGGCTGCTCATGATCAGTTTGATATAACTGGTGGTTTGCTTTTATTTTACATAACAAAGAAACATAATACTCCATATAAATGTTGGTTACAGGCAAGTAAAAACAATAAAAAATAAAATTATAAAAAAAAAAAAAAAAAAAAAAAAAAAAATCAGAAACATCAACTATACAGACACCAAATGCATTTAGGCAGTGCCTCATCTCTGCTCAGGAGCTTTAGCTTACCATCTGATTGTGTGACACTCGGCGGCAGTAGATGTTTCAGAACATTTACGTCTGTCATTTTCATATATGGTGAACAGATATAGGAATGGTCATTTTTCTGAGCCTGTAGATTCCAGTTACTGCTTTGTAGTAACTGCTTCAGACATTCCAAACAAGTAAGCAATAAATGCAAGGTCTTGTGAAGTTTGAGCATGTAAAATACCATGGGTTTTTTTTAGATTTAAGTGCACTGCTCAGTCATTCAGAGAAACAGTAATCCAGCATTATCAAACCTTGATATCAAGGCCTTTGTCCACACACACACACACACACACACACACACACACACACACACACACACACAAACTCTGTCACTTCATTCCATATTTGGACTATGATGCCTTTTCTTAATATGCCTAATATGAGCCAGGTTGAAATATATCTAGTTTTGTATTAGGGGGGCACATAGGGTGGTGGACACCTATAGGAGGTCATGTTCTTCGGTCGAGAACCCCTGCCCTCTATAGGAACTGTAAAAGGAGGGGGAGGCTGGTAAGGAGGAGCATTGGGGTCATCATCATCATCATCATTGAAGGAGATGTATTCCTCTAGTACTTCTCCACAGGCTGAACTTGGATAATGGGGAGGCATAGGCGGCTTCTCTTCACGCAAAATTAATGGCATGCTGGACGAGGGTGGGGATTTAGGATCATCCAACTCATCTGCAAAAATAATAGGAACACCCTTTTTGATGAAGGTCGCCTGTTCCTCTGAAGTCAGTTTTCCCCGCTGTTTCTTTCTGTAGCAAACCATTGCAATGAAACCAGCTGTGAGCAGCAGGGCAGCCACGACCACAGATGGGATAACTGTGTGTAAGTAGACATCATCGCTGCGATGCCAGCCTGAGCTGGATGAAGGTGTGATTGTGGATGGAACAAGAACGGAACTATTCTCAGGTGATTCTGGAATTGAGACTTCTCCTGGTGGTACAAATGAGAACCTTTGGCATTTGTTGACACCACGAGCCCCAACGTTGATTGGTTTGAACTCTGGCTCCATAGCACTGTAAAATAAAGATGTGGGATGACCTTGGGCATCTGAAATCCTATGACACAACTCCTGAATCTGTTCAGTTGGACAAGGATTCTTAGGCAAGCTGCTATTGGTCCATTCAACCAGAATAGAGCCACTTGAAATATTTCTTAGAGTGACAGAACTGCTGTTGCGATCACCCAGTGCAGAGGCAAGTTTCTTGCAAAATAGGATTTTCTTGTTGATATCGTTGGTCAACATGTTTGGTTCTCCTTGAAAGCGAACAGTAAACACAACTGGTGATTGGTCATCAAATGGCCAGTGGTTTACATAAACCTCAAAAGCATCCATGGTGCTTGAATTTTCTTTATCTGTTGCTATCATTTGAAATTCATGTCTGCCAACATGACTTTGGTCAGGAAGGCCATACAGAAGCTGAGTGCTGCTGTTAAATTGTACCCAAGAGCCTTGATCCAGTGTCTGATAGAGATTTTGTTGTAATAACAGCTGCAAATTTTCTGTGTTTCCATCTTCCTGATCAAAGAACGTATCAGTTGGAATCTTCATTTCAAAGTATGTTCCAACCCACGCATTTACTTCACCAATAGAGTTATGTAACTGAGGCTTTTGGTTAGTCACTGGACTGGTGGAAGGGGCATCTGTAGTTTTTGGCTCTCTGGGCACTGGAGTGATCTTTGATTTTCTGCCCTTTTTTGAGGTGGTCTTGGGTCTGCGAGTAGTCGGAGGAGTAACAGAGGCAGTGGGCTCCACGTAACCAGGGCGAGTTAGTGTCGGTTGCAGGGAGACAGTGCTGGTACTGCCTAGGACTTGACTAGGAAGAGGTTGGCTCAGGACGGGCGTGTAAGCTATGTGATCTCGCATACGGATGGTAGGTTTAACCGGCAAGGGCAGAGGACCACGAGCAGGATTTATCAACAACTTTGTGGAGCGAGCAATGAAAGGGGATGCTGGAGCTGGCACAATACGCTCTGCGGGTAATAAATAAGTGGTTGGAAGAAACTGGGAAGGCACCGGTGTCGGAGTGCTGTGAATGTGTCTTCTGATACGCTTGACCAGCTGAGGCTTCTTATTTACAATGTACCAGCCAACCACTGGGTAACCGATTAGAGTGGACATAGTACCATCTTTTGCTGGCACCTGGACCCCACTAATATCAGGTAAGGTGGTTTGGTCAAGCGCACAACCCAGTTTCCATGATAACAGAGCACCATTCTCCACCACCTTCTTTGCATTACCAGGTCCAGCCATAAAAGCGGTCATATCAAAAAAACGGTTGTTAATAACTGGCATGACCTGCATTAGCTCTGGTGGCTCATTAGCAAAGTGAGCAATTTTCTGAAGCAGCACTAGTCGCTCCCTGGAGTTCATCTTTGTGAGGTCAGCATCCAGGATTATGGTTAGCACTGTAGCTGGCTGGCCACTTGAACAAATACACACATTTGATGTGTTTGACTGTGTCTGCAGCGCCACTGGAGCAGATTCAATATCCTGTTGATCATCCGTGTTTACTGTGATAATGAAGACATCTGGTTGCCGATTGTTAGTGTAAGAGCTACTGCTCAATTTGGTTCCACTGAGAAGTAGGTGACTATGTATACTGCCATCATGACTTTGTAAGGCTTCAGATGACAAGCTAAACCGATAGAGTCCCTTATCCCCCTCTAGTGGTAGACCTTGCAAAAGACAATGCTGACTGTCCCAATAAAGCCACTCAGGGAACGCTGCACTGCCAACCCCAGATAACTGTTAAGAAATGGACAAAAAGAAAAGTATAAATTCATACATATTCATTCTTTCATTGTTCAATTCAATTATATATTCTTTGGTCAAATATTTACTAAATCTAGCCAAACCAAATAACCAAAAGTTAGGCCAGTGATGGCTCAAACGGTTAAAGCTGTTGGTTTACTGATTAGAAGGTTGGAAGTTCAAGCTCCAGCACTGCAAAGTTTCCACTGTTGAGCCCTTGAGCAAGGCCCTTAAGCCTATCTGATCCAGGGGTGTTAAAAATATATAATAATTTAACTTTTCTGTAAGGTACATGTGTAAATAATAATAATAAGGTAAATCATTTTTGTCAGAGCAAAATCATAATTAATATTAGTAGTACTTACTTTTTAAAGAACATGAGAAATATTCCAAAGATTCATCTTTTTTAAATGATGTTAAAAAAAATTTCTCGTTTTATTTGTGGAAGCGCTGAACACCTCATGAACTGATAGGACACTATTTTCATGTTAAAAATCTTGCAACAGATAGAGCATTATGTATTTTTAGAAACCATTAGCACAGGCAGTAACCTATGATTCGAAAGCCTCTGGTGATATCCAATCAAATAAGCTCCTCTCATTCCCTTTCAAAAGTCAGTGTGAACATAGCCCTGAAGGGACATGCCACAGCAACATTTCCCCCATTTCCATCACAGATATTATTCAGGAGGTGTCTAGGGAAGAATTTAAACGATTTTTTGAGGAGATGTGGGCCAAATATTAAATGCTGCTGTCCACTGGCGTCATCCTTTTCTTTACTTACTCTGAGATTTGCTACTTTTTCACAAAGACACCAAAGAACTAATATGGACCCAAGTGGGAGCCCTTGTGGTTTAAATAATCTAATCTTAAATAGCAATTCCCAGGACACAAAAATAGTAGATGGGGGTACTATAAATAAACAGGAAGTAAACTTTTTTTTTTAACAAACAGAAAAAAAATATAACTGCAACTTGGATACTTGGTCCCATTTAATTTATTCTTCTCCTTTTTCTGCTAAATTGATATTAATTTGTGTAAATTTTTATCACAAGAAAGTCACAAGTTTTATTTTGCCAGGTTATTTCCTGTTACATTTAAAACAATTTAGCTACTCACCTTAGGCTGAAACATATGACCTCATATGACCTCACCTTTTAAAACTACCAGCTACAACAGATAAAATGAAAATGGTAATTTTTTTAATTTTATTTTTTATTAGGACTTGGTTAATCTGCCAAATTACTGAAAAAGAATATAAAGCTGTATTCTGAAAGACTTCATAGACATCATAAATCTTTCAAGAGAGTAGCAAGCTAACATCTTTTGCATAAAAACTTACAATGTCTATGGCACTGCAGTCTTCCGACACCAGGGGGATCCCCATCCTGAACATCCGGCCCACTACTGCAACAGAGTCCGACACTGTTGATAAACTGGATACAGATTCCTGCATGTCCGAAAGCAGAGTAGAGTGCATGGAGGCCTCCAGTTCGATGACTACTGGCTCTGATGCCCATGACATGGGACACAGCAGTAGGAGCCCCCACACACTTCGCATTATGCAAACCTGATGGCTCATCCTCTTAACCCTTTTAGCACTTAGGCTAAAGGAAGACTTGGTTCCTTCTTACTTCCATCAACTCAGCTGTCTCCCCTCTGTCCTTGATTCCTCATGCAGTCCTCACAGTTTGAGGGCGTCCGGACGTCACACAAGCATAGATTCCTATGAAGATTAGAGAAAAGGCATGTCATTATCGCAACCTACACTCAACTTCATTTTTTCCCCCTCACTCACCCTCAAAAGCCACAACATGATTTTACATGCATACACGTAATTCATTTACTGAGGAAAATAAGACAATAACAAATCTGTGTTCCAAAATATTACCACAGAATTACCAGTTAATTTGACCTTCGAAAAAGAACTGTTGATGCTCATTAAAACTGGAAATGTTTACTAGACCATGACTACTTGAATTCCACAAATCCACAGTCAGAAATATTGTGCACAAATGGTCTTTTTAAACTGTTACGTACCTATTTGTTCGAACCAACAAAGATAGTATGAGAGGTCACAATGGCCTATGCCACATTTCACAAATTCACATAAACATTAATAAATTGAAAGCATCACAAATTTACACAATTTTGCAACACATTTGCCTCATTAAATAAATGACTAAGCATAAGATTTTTTTTTTCATACAATATGTTTAATTAGGTTCTCTTAATCTACTTATAGGACTCGAAATCTGATGAAATGTTAGGTCACATATACACGTACAGTATACGAAGGTAAATAAAAATTATGCACAGAAAATCTTATTCAGAGCAACTCGCTACGTGGCTCTGGATAAGAGCGTCTGCCAAATGCATAAATGTAAATGAAGATTCACTTCTTATGAAGAAATAAAAAGTGATGCATTTGTTGGCTCAAAGCTCAGCCAAATTTTTTTTTTCAATAAGGAGAATATGAAGGCTTGTTGACAGATGGACAAAGTGTATTAAAAAGCAAGGAGATTATGTCAAAAAAATTATGGATTTGTCTTTTTTTAAATTTACTTAAATTCTACAGCTAGTGTGCAAATAACTTTTGACTCCCCCTTGTAGAAATTCTAAAAGATCTTTCTACAATCTTTTCATCACCAGTGTAATATTAATTAAATTACTTTTTGTCTTTTTTTGGTCAGTGTCTAGTGTTAAAAGCACTATACTAATTGAAATAATTAATGGAAACATTTTATTTATTAATTGCATTTAATTTTTTACATTATAGCTAATTCTTTATCACATTTTTGCGATGCATAATAAGAATTTAACTGCACAAGGTCTAAAAATCCCTGTTTTAAAAATCCCTTTGATTTTTGTACAAGATGCATTTCCCCTCCAACAATGCACATATCGTAGCACTGTTTAATTACTCTAAAGGAAGTGGTGATTTTTTTTAATAGCAGCTTTAGCAATAGTTCTACTGTAGCTGTAATTTGAAGCAGGTTTTTATTACAGTGCACCTTCTAATATGGTTTCTATAGTAACAATTAATTCACATGTAGTTGTAGGATGCAGACACTCCACATTATCTAAGCCTTTAAAATAACCTTTTTCAAGTGTCCTATTTAACAGATGGATAATTGCTGATATGGTAAACGTTTCTATATTAAGCCATTTATTTAACATTTATGGAAGCAGTCTCTGGCACTAGTATTTCACACAGTCAGTTATCCACAAGAGAAAAGTTTGTTAGAGTTGAAAGTCTATTAGGTGTTTATTTTTTTTTCTTAGAATTAACTTTAGGAGAGACATTTTAGTTTATTTACTTCACAAGTAAGATGCACATTACAGGCAATTTGGAAATGACAAGCAACTTAGGCTGTCTGTCTAGAATGTGGGGGGAAACTGGAGTACCCGGATGTAACCCACCAAGCAAAAGGGAAGCACAAAAACTCCACAAACACAAAGACATGAGATGAGACTTGAACCCCCAACCCTGGGGCGCCAACTACTAAAGCCACTGTACTGGGCACCAAACCATTATACTGTCATTTTCAAACTTTTGTAAGTTTAAATTTTTTTTTGATGAAAAAAAAAAAAAAAAATCATTGGATCAGAGTGGGTCTTAGTATTAGACAAATATGACCTCAGACTAACAACCTGCAAACGTTTTTCAGTGTAATTATTTATTTCACAAAAATGAAGACAAAAAGAACAAAACACGTGGCAATACTAATTACCCCCTTACTGCTTCCACAGGCTTTATGAGGGTAAGTCATCAGCTCTTAATTAACTGATCATCAGCAGGTGTGCAGACCTCTATAAAAGCAAATGTTTTCGGAGTTTTCTGGTCTGGAGCATTCAGGCGTGTTACAATAAGTCAATGTCTAGAAGGGAAGGACATAAGCTAAGGTCCTAGAGAAGCAACTGTTGCTGCATGTCAATCTGGAAAGGGTTATGAAACCATTTTCAAACGATTTAATGTTCAATATTGAGTGAGATTATTTCCAAGTATGAACAACAAGTCAGCATTTATTTTTTAATAAATAAAAAAATGCCAATTCGTTTGAGGTTGTGCTTGTTTTTCCAGCACATCCCTCGGATGATTGAATGCATTACGATCTGAAGAATTTGGGACAGAGAACACCTAACTCTTTTTCTGTTCCTGGTACCGTTGTTGAACCATTTATTCAGGGTGGCAGGCTGCATTATCCTGCTAAGTGGCCACTGCCATCTGGGAATATGGTTTACATGAAAGGGTGTACTTGGTCAGCAATAATGTTTAGGTAGGTATGTGCATGCTGACCAGTCTGCTTTTATGTATCCCATACAACAAACTGTAATGCACTGATTGTTTTGACACCCTACTTTCAGAACCAACACTATTTTTCCTGCAATCTGTGCCACAGTAGCTCTTCTATTGGATCAGACTACATGGGCCAGCCTTCACTCCCTACATGCATCAATGAGCCCTGGCTGACCATGACCCTGTCACCAGTTCTCCCGCCTTTTGGTAGATCCAGGACCACTTCAGACTGGGAACATCCCAAAGCTGCAGGTTTAGATATGCTCTGATCAAAGGTCCTTGTCAAAGTCACTTAAATCCTAAAACTTGGCCATTTTATTCTGTTTCCAACATGTCAACTTCAGGGGGAAAAAAAAGTTCCTGTGCTGCTTAATATATCCCACCAATTGCTATTGTGATGAGAGAATCAATGTTATTCACTTCACCTGTTAGACTTTTCGCAGCCCCCGTTGAGGGTTCACTACAGCGGACCATCTGATGAGCACAAAACTTGGCACAGAGACAAACTAAGCATTACACAAACACAGATGAAGTTAACAGTTAATAGTTAGTGACTCGTCTGACTACATGAAAATATGGGGTTAATTTAGTTTCTCAAATGTACTATATTTTCCATTTGTTCTGCCTACAGAAATGGGGGGGACAAGAATCTGTGGGGGGAAAAATGACTCATTATAATAAATAATTCCTTGCAATAATTGTCTTGCATATGAAACATACTTCTCAATATTGCTGTTTAATCATTACTTATTTCAGTGCAGAGATGAACTTGCAGGAGCAGAGTAGTCACGTGTTCATCTATGACCATAAGCTTAAAATCAGTCTTGCACACATTGAAAGGGTTGTATAGGAATGCTAACTCAAAATGGAGACACACAGGACCCTAACCCTTGTGTTCACACACACAGCTAATTAATATCAATATGACACGTACAAACACACATTATTCTGGCAGTGAAATGAAACCTGCCTACTCAGGCCAAAACAGCTCCTTCTGTTAGGACTGGATTTCTGAAAGCTCAGTGTATTTCAGCTCTAATTACAGCAACACAAACCTAAAAACTATTTGAGACACTCTTCGCCACAAAAAAAACATAGTAATAAAAACATACATATAAGTTTTTTGGTAAACTCATCTAAAAAAAAGGCCGCTGTTGCATAAAGGCCCAAATGTCCGTCTGAGCAACGGCTCGAGTTTACGAATAATTATTAAATGCATTTTATAAAAACAAAAAACAGTATTAAATAATTATGACTGTGAAACTGAAATCTGATGACAGTAATACACTTGTTAATGAACAAACACCGGAGAGGAGGGGGAAAAAAAAAAATCACATAATCAAGACGCACCTGCTCCTACAGGAGACAAGAAGCATCCGAGAATTTTGATAAGAGACGGAGATAGCATAAGAAGCTACGCAAAGACGACATTAACAGCAAGGGAAAAAATAAATATAAACTTACAACATATTACTGAGCCTTCAGCTTCTTTTAGCTTCAGTAATTCATCTCGCCCGTTAAAGAACGAGAGCCGGAGAGAGTGAACTGAAGATGCCAGCCAGGCTTTTTCGGGGAAAAGGATGCGGCAGTCCTGAGCAATCGAGCTATGAGTGTTTAACTGAAGCGGCTCAAGCGTCCCGAGAAAATGGCGCCCAGGTTTTGGAAATGATCACCGTAAAATGGATTAAGAAAACAACAACAATAATAATATAATAAGCAGAAGAAGTAGTAGAAGTGTACAGAGTGTCTCTAGTCACATCATCCACAATTCTCACAAACTTCCCTATGATTTGAAAAAGGTCCCCCCCCCCAATATTTTCATTTTCAAGAATGCAAATTTCTTCTTCTTGCTAAATATCATATAGCATAAGTCCAAATTAAATAGAAGCCCTCCTTCTTGCACAGGGTGTACCCTGCCTGGTGCCCCACACGACTCTGCACACAGGACAAGTGGTATAGAAGATTAACGAAAGAATCAAATCTCCTCTAGTATGAACAAAAAGACTAAAAACTGTTAGGCTAACTAATCAATATAACATTCTTATGATTTTATTTGTATATAATATATATATATTTTTGTATTTTATTTCTCTCCTTCTTTATTTGTTAGTTATTTAACTTCCGCAACTGATATTACCCTTTTCTATGAAGCTCCAGCTGTTCGTTCAAACACTTTCCTGGATGCTGCCGTGGCAGATTTATGATACAGATGACATTTACAGCTTTCTCACCAGTAAAACTGAAACATTGTTTAAGAAGAATATAAGCATACAGTAATTTACCTTCCCTACATTACATTTTCTCCCTACCTTGTTATTCACCTTTCATTCCGGTATCTGTGCTGGTGGTCATCCATATGTTCTTAATGTCAAATGATTCCATAGTCGTATGGTCCATGGATTTATGTGGCACTTAATGGGAGCAGGGGTCACGGAGGTGTAGTGGTTAGCACTGTGGTCTTGCACTTACAAGGTTGAGGGTTTGTTTCCTGCCTCGAGTCTGTGTGTGTAGAGATTGTTTCCAACCACGGTTCAAAGACATGTAGATTAGGCTAATTGGTGTTTCAAATTTGCCCAAAGTGTGTGAATGAGTGTGTGGTGTGTGCATGTGTGCCCTGCGATTGATTTGCACCCTGTCCAGGGTGTACCCCACCTTGTGCCTGAAGTTTCCTGGGATAACAGTATTAGACAAGTAGTAAAGAAAATGAATAAATGAATAATGGGAGCATGACAAAGGGTCCTATGTTTCCAGAGCCCTATGTTTGAATATTCAACATATTCGTGTTCAAGAACGTGGATTTCTTCTTCTTATTATTTATTAACCTGGTTCCCCTATGTTCCCCAGTTCTAGGTCCTGTGTTGCAATGATCTTGTTGATGATCAAAGTCCTATGTTCTCAGGGCCCGAAGTTCCTATTGGGCTACTGAAGGAACTCATCAAAGGAGTTTTTGGTCACACAGCACTGCTGTATGTGTCTCTGTAAAAAATTCATATGCTTGATGGAACATATTTAAATCACTCAATGTCATAAAAACATACTACACACAAAATGTGTCTCTAGATATTTCAAAAAGAAAGAATTTAAACAGAATATGAAATCATGACTTTTTTAAATTAATAATTAATACGGATAAATTATTTATTTATATAAATATGAATAAATTAAAAACACTTTGGCATAAAAGACACTTCAAAGGCCACCACACAGAACAGGACAGAATAAGAGGGTTTATGCGTGTTAACAGAAAAATTAACTAGTGAACCTATCTGTCTGATATATTGGATATTTGTTGTTTTAAATTGACTGAACATTTCAAAGTGTCAGTGGTTACTAACAGGGACTCTTCTGCTGGATAGCTGATATCCACAAACCTATTTTCTTTATATCAGGGAAAGATGATAAAACTGTCTTTCAGGGTTTTTTTTTTTTAATTTTTTTTTACCTCGTATGTTGTGTTGCTCCCCATTCACAATCACTGTCCAGTGTTGTAAAACCACAGACAGATTGCCAGACAGCTGGCTTAGTTTTACATCTAATTTAGTTACATGCAAGTTACAATACATGCAAGAATTTTATAGGAGAAATAAATAATGTCTTTATATATTTAGTTTATATTATATCTTCTTATACTTCTTCTTAGGTATAATTTAAAAATGCCTTATAATAAAAGAAGAACTGGGCCCATATTCACAAGGATTCTCCTAGTGATGAAATTCAAAAAATTATTTTTAGAATTATGACACTTTCTTAGAATTTCCCCTTAAATTTAGAACTAAATCTTAGTAAAGATAAAAATGATTCACATAACATCTTTGACCTAAAAACAGCTTCTAAGGTACAAATTGTTAAGAGTAGAGAGGAGGACTTTTAAGAGGCTTAAGAGTTTCTATAGCAGAGGACAAGCTGGTGGAAAGAAGAACTATTCTCCAAACACTTAAACGTAAAAGTAAACACTGCTCTTCTGTCCAATTTTTTTTGTTGTTCTTTTACTTCCTTTCATCTCTCTTGGATTGTTGGCTACATACCAGTGGCGATTTCTTTAAGACTGCAAGGGAAGCTCAGCTTCCCCTATAATGTCACAAAATTAATGGTCAAATT
>JAQMYJ010000040.1:20646185-20662269 GCA_030014305.1 Clarias laeviceps | reverse complement strand
CCCTTCATTTCTTTGTAAGTGGGCAAACTTAGAAAATCTGTAGGGGATCAAATACTTATTTCCCCCACTGTATATAACACTCTTTAATACTTTATTAAATTAACATTCAGCACTGCATCTCTCAACCTGGCTAAATAAAAATAAAAATCCATTATTTTTGCATTTATTTGCAAGGACATCCTATCCTATCAAGAAACCGTCTGATGATACAGGAAGCAATCAAGCAGGCATGGATTGAACAACTGACACCAGAGTACTGCAGATGGCATATTCAGAACTTCAGAAAGAATATTCAGAGATGCTAAATAGTGATTGTTGTATAGCAATATGTATAGATTCATGTATTGCATGAAATAAATTATTCTCATGATCTTGAATGTCATTATTAAAAATTGAGAATGTCATTAAAACATTGACTTTCACCTTTGTCTTAATACTTTTGGTCACCACTGTACTAGGTTAAATTAGCTTTTTATATTTGTACAAAACCTTATACTATTAGGTTTAATGAGTTTAACTCAGTTCCTACATCACACTCTCATCTGGCAGTTCTGTGGCACTGCGTTTTATAATGTTCAGCCAGTTAGATTTGTTTTTGATGTCCCATCATTAACTGATGATGGTACTTTCAATTGCTGATATTCAAAAGTTTCTATTTCTGTAGGGTTTGGTGGCTCTATATTAAAAGGTCTGTCTGTGAGTTATAAAATATTATTAATTAATCATAAGAATTGTATAATAATAATAATTATTATACAATTCTTATGATTAATTAATAATATTTTAATAATAATTATTATTATTAGTGGTAGCAGAAGTAATAGTAAATAAGATTACAATAAGGTTGCGAAATAAGTCATGTTTTAAGCAACTGCTGGGATTTCTGTAATCATGTACTAATAAAAAACAAAGTGAAACAAATTCGTAACACTATTTATTCATGCATTCACGATATGTACAAGAGGGCACATTGAAAAGAGTATAAATGATTTTTTTTTCTTTCAGACTTAATATCTCAAGTCTAGATCAAATGAGACAATCACAAGCTATTGTAATTTGCCCAGTATAAATATGAAATTCCAATAATCTTTATATGTCACTTCTGGATTATGTACATGAAACAAAGACACAACAACTTTGAAAATGTGTGATTATTCAAAAGCATGTATCGCCAGGCTGTTTATTACGTATGTACAGTGACTGAATGTACATTGTAATAGCGTGTATTGTATGTTTTTGGTGTGGTTTCCCTGTAGCCACCATGCTCATTAGCATCTAATACTCAAAAATGCACCTGAGCTTCTGTTACCTGCATGTTGATTAGGAATAGGGTTGTACCGGAGGGGGATCTTTCCAGGGCTCTTGTAAAATGAACACAGAATTTGGTTTGAAGTTAACCGATTGTAAAAAATAATCCAGAAAAAAAAAGTTAAGGTAGTATTTACCATCCTTGCTAGGTACGGCAGGAAAAACTGGTTAAAAATCCCATCCAGTTCAAATGATTATTAGATTGAAAGCCTTTTAGATTACAATTTACTGTAATCAGCAGTCCGTGTGCCACGTTGTTATGAGAGGTATTGAGTGCTAGTTTATATGCTGAACAATCAATCAAGACATATTCAAAAGTTTCCTGAATGAAGGTATTTATGAGAGGTCTGTGTGCTTGTGTAGCCAATACAAGAGCGTAAGCTACTTACAACTACACCAAGTAGTCAGACTCATCCACAAGAACTATGGGAAGGAAAGATTTGTGGTACGTACAAGGAATAGGGGAGCATTTGATTAAAAAAACAAAAGAAAAGCGTTAAAGCTAAGAACAGATTTTTTGAGACTTACTAGCAAGAGTTCATGATATATTTTTGTCTGTAGTTAGGACTATATTCTAGACCATGCTATATGTACAGACAGAAACATTCAGAATTCTTTCAAATCTTTAGAATCTACATAGTCTGAAAGAATGATTATGCAGTCAAACCGGGGTGTGCTATCATGTAGAAGCATTGCACTTAATGAAGAAGGCCTCTTCTTTTTGTCACTTAGAAGACCACACTAAGCAAGGAGACTACAGGGATTGTCTATATTATATCTTCACTATACTCACAAAATATAGATTTTCTTTTAAAATGGTACAAAAACCATGCTCACAGACATTTTTAACACCAGATTATGATTTTTAGGCATATACTGCAAGCTGAAGCATGGTCTGATGGTCTCTAGAGTCTGCAGTGCAAGGCAAGTCCTGGTTTAGAGGCTGCTGTCATGTAAACTATAAGGATGAAACATCAACACAAAGCCTCCGAACACCAGGATAACCTGCACATGCAGTTCAGATTAACACATGGTTGAAGACTGTAGCACTCAGATGGATCTTTCTCTTTCAAACACCCTCTGCCACTGTCTGGTTTGTCTTCATCCTGTGTTCTCCTCTTGCTCCTCTCTGATGCCCTGCTCCCAGGTGGCACGGTGAGGAGGGAATATTCTGCGAGGCAGGGGCACCGGGTGTGGTGCTGCCCCCTCCTCTTCTCTCTGGGTAGGTTTAGGTGGCACAGTTGGAGTTCCGGCTCGGCGTAATGAGCCATGCAGGTGGTGGTGATTATACTGCTCTTGGATGGCACTAAAACCCGCCGGGCGCAAATGGCACAGCCTCTGGGGCTCCACTGGCTCGTTGTCTGCGCTGTAGGCTCCGTAGTGACCTTGACCATACTGACCATGCTTAGGGGCTGATGGGTAGGGCATGTGTTCAGTCACACCGCCGAAGTGCACATGCGGATAGTGAGAGCTCAGGTTATCATCGGGGCTCCAGTAATGAAGCTGAGCAGTTTCTATTGGATTGTCTTGGCGGTTCAGAATGACACCCTCATTACGGCTCGGTGTTTCGGCATGGCTGTGCACACTCTCGCTTAGGGACGAGACACCACTGCTGGCGCTACCTGAAAGCGTGGAGTTACTGCCACCCAAAACTGACACAGGGCTGGTGGGAGAGCCTGGGATAGGCTGCAGAGGAGACTGAGTGGATGCAAGGGAAAAAAAATTAAATAATTTTACAAAAAAATCTGCATAATCAGCATATATACAGAGTCAGCCACACTTCAGAAAAAGAAAAATAGTATAATGTATATTATATTAATATCATATTAATAATACTATATATATATATAAAACGTATAGCAATAAATTTTGTATTAAAATATTTATACTAGTTTTCAGTGGTGGCCAGTCAATAAGGGGCGCTGGGGTGCCGCCACCTTAAAGTTAGGCAGAGAAAAATGCTACTTTAACATGTAATTATTTAACATAATAATTATTTATTTTAATAAAGTCATTTAGTCATATTCCGCTGTATTTCTTAATATAATTTATTTACAATAAAAAAAAAAATCTAAATTGTATTACGTTCATTTGTGTTTGTGTACGCCGGGCGTCGGACAAACAAGTGTCTATGTAGGCATGTACATTTTTGAATAGCATTTGATACTGAGCTCTAATTGGATTTTTCCAAATCATCCTTGGGGCGCAGCACTGTGTGCCCTGAACCCTCCCACTTTTGTTCTTAGCGAATCAATATTGTTTTTAAATATTTGGGCTCATGTGATTGGAACATTCTCAACGAGTCTAATTAACGATCAGCAGATTGTTAGTTAATGTATTGAATAGTGATTGACGCGGAAGCCAGCTAAATATAAGAGAATATTTTGTAATTTTTTTGCTAAAATACCCCTTCGCAAGGCGATCAGACGAAGAAAGAAAAAAAGTTAAAGAACTTGATCTTCTGATTAAGCAGCAGTCAAGTGATCACGGCCGAGCTTACAGTCGGTGCTTTTCCAGCACTTTTTATGGCTATTTACAGGCGATTATTAAAAGTTAAATTTTAATTTTGTTTGCGCTTTCCCAAATTTTTTTTACACCAGCCGCCACTGCTAATTTTTCTTTTCCAAAATTGTGTATACATTTTTTAACACTCCAGGTGTTAGATCATTATTTTGGACATCTATAAACCATAATCTTAGGCAAATACAGTCCCCTACATACAAACATCCGAGTTACGAAATTTCCAGGATACGAACAAGCATTTGCAATGTTCAATCGCGGAAGTTAAATCATACATCCAGCATACATTGTTACGTGTGTGCAGCCTGCATCTCAGGAAGCAATGTCGGGATGCAAGCGTAAAAGCGCGCCAAGCAAAAACAATAGAAAAAAGAATGAAAATAATTGGGAGAATAGAGCGAGGTGAAAAGATTAATCGTTCAATTATTGGCATGATTTTAAAGAACAAGGACAAAATCATGAATCAGTTAGTTTTATACTGTGTATAGCCAATTGTGTTAGTATCCTAGTAACTAGACAATGTTTGTTGGACTTATGAACAAATTGGACTTATGAACGAGCTCTTGGGAACGGAACTCATTGATATGTTGGGGACTGTAGAGGCAGGTAACCAATTAAATGATAAAAACAATTGTTTTTCAGTTAGGTTGAGATCTGGTGACTGTGAAGGTCATAGCATAAATGATTTACACAATTGTTGTACTCATTACATCATTCAGTGGCACTTAATATGATAATGTTTTGAACGTTTGGCTCTCTCAGTGTTGAGTGCACATTTATATAAAAAGAAAGAAGGAAGCGTCACTTACCTTTCTGAGTGAGCGAGCAGGCAATGATGGTGGGGCATCACTCATATGCTGCTGGAATGTGTCAAAGTGCATCAAGAAGTGACCTGCATTGCATCATAACACAAAATATGAGCATATGTAAATACAAGCCCAAAACATTCTTTTTTTCTCTCTCTCTCTCTCTCTCTCTATCTGTATCAATGTATCTATCATATCATTTCATGCATAAATTTAGTTAAATGCCCTAAAATAGGTTAAAAAAAGTTTGTTAATTTTAATAGGATTAAAAAAAAAAATTTAATGTAAATTTTATTATTATTATTTTTTCTAATAAGAAATACTGCATTATTCGGAGGATCTTCAAGAGAAGTTAGCTAATAATAATATATTTTTTGCAATACAGTATGTTTGTATATATCATATATGAGTGGACCATTGTCTGTGCATGTTCATTACCCTGTGGAAAGGTGCGAGAAGAGCCATGTGGCATTGTAAGTGTACCCGGGTTTTGCATGTATGAGCCAGCTTCTGCATCCAGAGGCCAATTGCTGGGGGCTGGTGGAACACCTGGAGGGAACGACACAAACATCAACCATACACAGCAAGCTAAATAGAGCAGTAAAGATTGTATAAATGTCTCTGAATGTCTCACACACACACACACACACACACACACACAGCATGTACCTCTATCGGTGAGACCTGGGTGGGGATCAGTGCATGGTTTGCATGGACTGTGCTGTTGTAGCACAGAGCGCTGAAGGTTGTTCTACAAATACAAATCCCATAATGAAAACTAAAGGAAAATGCATTAATTCCATTTTTTTTCTACCAACAGAACAAATCTATAATGATGATTAATTATTAATTTATATTATAAATAGGATGATTTCACTTATGAACATTAAAACACTACTGTGGAAACAGGCTTATGTTCAGGTCATTAAAAATTTCTATTTGTATTTAACATTCCATAGATGATTTTAGTCCCTGGCACAGCATGTTTTATTCTCTCTCTCTCTGTCTCTCTCTCTCTCTCTCTCCCTCTCTTTAAATTCCATCTGTACCCATTATTTGTCTGTACTGTATACATTTTATATATGTAAAGTTACAGTGCTTTAGAAATCGAAGAGTCTCCATTCCAAACACAATACCGTCAGATGCAGCACCATCATTAACTTTTTTGACAATCAATATTTGCTTAAAAGCATTATTGATTTGGTTTCTGCTATGGCATGTACTGTATCTATCCACAACAATTAGCTATGTTTAGCATAGTCTTTAGGCAGACTGCATATTTTTACTACAGCACTTGTTTAACTGGGCGTGCATACATTTTTCGAAACATTATTCAAATAATGATAAGAAATATCAGCTAATTTAAAATAAAATTCATAATATCAAAATACACTGCCTGGCCTAAAACAATTTGCCATTTCAGAAGGGTTCATATTGTTGAGCTTCATCAAGCAAGGAGATTTGAACTTGCGGGAATTGGGTTAAAAACTCAACACATTATCGAAAGCTGGAAGGATAATGCTGAACCGTTAACTTCATGGAAGAAATGTGGTCGGAAAACAATCCTGGATGGAGATCACTTAAACACTGGGTGAAGTTAATGGTAAAAAAAATCAACAGTTAAAACTATAGCTATAGCATGTTTAGTAATGAATGTAAGAGCATTTCCATACACTCACAATGTGATGAGAACTCACAGGATGGGGGAATAAACAGCTTTGTGGACATGAGAAAACAACTTGTTAGAGAGGCTAAAGGAGCATAAAGACTGGACTTTGGAGCAATGGAAACAGATCATCTGGTTTGAAGAGTCCAGATCGACAATACTCCAGAGCAATGAGAGCATCAGGTTAAGAAGGGAAAGACATGAAGCGATGCACACGCTGCATAAGCCTCTGTAGGCAGTGTTATAAACCAGGGTGGTCAGATCTAGACTCAGGAAAGTTATGTGGCAATAAAATAAAGTTAGCTGATAATCTGCATGGACTTAATGGGCAAGTTATCACTTCTATGGAGTTTATCGTCTCTGATGGCACAGGAATATTCTTGGACTCAAATTATGAATGAGAGCCTAAGGAATCATTTTCACACATGACCTGGCCACCACATTGTGTGCCGTGATCAAAGCTAAAGGTGACTGAATGAAATCATAGAGTTTATTCTTCTTCTATACTGTTTATCCTGTACATGGATGTGGGGGCCCTGGAGCCTATCCCAAGAGTCTTAGGGCATAAGGTGGGGTACACACGGCACAGGGTGAGAATCCATCGCAAGGCATATACATAAACAGAAATATACTAGGGGCAAATGCCTGAAATCTTAGAGTGTGCGACTTTTTTTGGCCAGGCAGTGTATTACCTTCAGAATAGAACAGATTAGTTAAAATTAATTCTTGCCTACGACATGCTATACATGGTAAAATCTTTATCAGATGAAACTGTTTCAGGTCTTTTTTTTACCTGTCCGTTTTCATTGTTGCCATAATACATAGAACTGGGTCTTTCTCTGTGATGAGGAAGCAACATCAGCAGCTCCCGTGAATTCTTATTCTTATCAGAGAGAGAGGGTGATCCTAAATGAAATAGACACAATGTGACAGAATTAAAGGACAATGAAAAAGAAGGAAAGGTATCTTGAGCTAAAGGATTTGAGGATAATCTTTAGAAAACACTTGTCAGTATGTTAATAATAATAAAAAAAAATTATATGTATATATTTACCTCTTGCACTAGAGGGGGCAGAGTTTATCATCTGTGAGGAAGAGGAGCGAATGGAGCTGAGGCTTGAGGATGAGGGGCTGGGCTAGATAAGAGACATGGGCAAGGTTTCATACAAATGCTTCATCTGTGCATACATAATAGAACAAATAATGTAAAATTAGAATGTTTACCTGCATGAGTGGAGAATCATCTTGTTGATCCATCAGCCCATCTGTCAAAATCATCAAAGGCCCACCTTCATTGGTGGAGGGGTGTGATGAGGGGAGACGAAGTGATCCCAAAGGACTAAACGGGCTGAAAACAAAGAGAGAAAATTAAACATAGGTAATAAAAATCTAAACAAATTAATATAGTAGAACAAATAAGACTAACTATTGAAATACAAAGGGCATTCAAGTCAAACTGGGCCTTTTGACTGCAGAGTAAGAGAAGACAGGTATGAGTAAAAAATACCTTTATTTCTCTATAAAATCCCCTGCTATATTAAAGCACTTATGTGTTTCACTAGTGCTTGGATACCATCAAGGTAAAAAAGTTTTATGGAAACACTAGCCTCCCAGGAACTCCTTTAAGGTCTCAAACATGTTGAAATGACTGTACAGGGGATGTGGCAATAACTCCCTACCGGAGTTCCTGAAATGTGCAAGTGGTGCTGGTGTATAGATGCGTCTGTTCTGCAAGTTAATAAACTATTTATCAATCTTCAAGGATCAGGAGATCCACTCGCTGAATGTTCACAGTAACTACTGCAATGGGCTCCTAGCCACCTCGGCCAAGACCATCATTTACATCCTTCTTTAAAATGTTGGCACCATTTAAATGCTTTTCTGCGGCTATTTCCCAGGAATTTTCATCACAAGTCTCGGTTTGACTTGAACACATCTCTTGGAACAAAAGGAATGTTGTCCCGAAAAGAAAAGAAGAATAAGTATGTCTTTTGTAGCTAGCGTGCTGCAATGGATGATCTGGTGTTAAAAAAGCCACATAAAAGCCACTCTTAAGCTCTTTAGTTATCATTTACCAATTTTACCTTTGGGAGCAATCGCACAATTTTTATTTTAGTAAACGATTGTTGAATGAGGCCACATATTAGGCAACCCTTCAGTGATGTGTATTTTGTGTACATGTTAAGTATACCACACATACTACCTTTGAAATATCTCTGTGACTTACCTGTGTCTATGAATTATTCGGTTACTTTCTGGACTTGGTGGAAGGATCCTCATACCTGAGGGACAGAACCTGTCAAGTGCAGCAACACCCTGCTGGGAAAAATGCAAGCACATACATTAATCGAAGCAGATACATTTCTATGCAGAGAACATAGTGTACTGGAAAGCAGCATAAATACTCACGTGAGACAGACCACTCCTCATTACGTGGAACTGATCCACCAACTTCTTGTGAAGGGGACGCATTTCTGGATGCACCAGCTTCTCATGGACAGCCAAGCCAACTCCCAGAATGTGAACCTTTGAAAGAAACAAACAACACCACCAAAAACAAAATGAAATTACAATTTTACAGAATTAACTAAAACATTGACTTAATTTTAACTAAAAGTGAATGTGATATGTCTGTGGAACTGACCTGCTCCTGCATCAGTTCTTTCAGCTGGTTGATTCTCTCTATTTCTTCAGGGTGACTACTGATGTAGTCTTTATCAAAAAATGCCTGAAAATATTATCATACATAATTATAAATACAGCGATGTTGGATTTTTGATTCTGACTGACAAATCCTATATTCAAATAAACAGCAGTTCTGAGAAGTTGATGTAATTTAATTCACAAATGTATATTAATGTGCTCATTCAAATTCATTGTCATTACTGTTAGAACAGCTCATTCACAGGGATTTGCACTGCACTCAACATCATCTAAGCCTATATCTATGTAATAGCCAGAACTGAAGCTTATATTTTCAAATGTGCAGTAAGACCATGACAAAGTCTAAGGTCAGATAACTTTGTGCTTCGTGATTTCCTGTAACAAGGCTTAGCTTGATGAGGGACATTCCATGAGTGCTGATATACAGCATAACAGCACTGGAGCACTTAACTATATGTATCAGTCTGCTTCATAGGAGGTCTAATAATCGTTAACTTGCTGTGTGGGAGAAGGGATTCTAGAAACTACATAGTGTACTAGCTTTCCATTTTACACCAACTTTGATTTACTGTAACCCTGAGGCAGAATAAGTGGAGACATAAAGAGACATGTACTGTACGAGATTTAAAGGACCCCGCCCCCTCCCTCCATGTTTTATCCTCTCACCTTTTGGCTACATAGTACTTAGCAAGAATTTAAAACTACTTTGACCACTGGTAATTATACTAATTGGTTTGTAACTGTCCGTTGCCAGCTCTGTCAGTAGCAGTCACTGCAGTACGTTCCACCACATGAGAAAAGACATAAGTGGGCGGAGCCAAATAACTGGTTAAATAAACAAACACATTATAATCTATTGATAAAAAATTGTGTTTGTGGAACTGTTGTAAAAAAGCAATATCCCATTTGAGGCTGTACTGTTGTACTGAATATCAGAACTAAATGAACTTGTGGCTACAGCCGCATCACAGTCTTGCTGAACACAATTCCAACACAATAGTACTCCCTCTCTTGTGATACTGCTTAAAGTTTGCTGTTATAGGAACTTCATCTTTGTAGTACATTCCGCAGATTTAGTAATGCAATAATTTACATTACACATAATACAGTATACATTGCACCCATATGTGTGTCTTCTTCAGACTGTTGCTACAAAGCCACACAATCGTATAGGAGTTCTATGCGTGCTGTAGCATTATGCTTTCCCTTCACTTTAACTAAAAGGCTTAAACATGATCCACAATCACGGATGCTTTGTGGGGTACATGAAGACAGGGATTTCCAAAATCAGGGTTGGAAAACTCGAGTGGTCGGCACAGAGCTCTGAAATCAACCTCAATGAACAATTTTTTGGACAAATTTAAACACTGCGTGACAGGTTTTATTGCACAACATTGGTGCTTGATGTCATAGATACTCCCGTGGACGAATGGGCAAATCCCCACAGCCATGCTCTAAATTTTTCAGAGAGCCTTCCCAGAAGATTGAAGCAAATGAGGACTAAACATGGAATGGAATATGGAAAAACCACATGTATTTGCCTGTTTGTTAGTTATATAGTGTATGGAACTACAAAACCTTTACTCTATAACAGACACAACTAGGACATATGAAATGAGAATGACGTTTGTGCTTAATAGTGTGAGAGGCACCTCCTGATATCTTGCTATCCCTCCATTCACAGCTGCATCGATCGTGCCATTCAGAGACATGCTGAGCAAATTGACATTGCTGTGGTGATGCCGCTGCTGATACTGGCTGATCAAAGAACGTAGCTCCTGGTTCTTATTCTCCACAACATATATGGCGTTCTCCAGGGGACTAACCTCCACCTGAAATACAGACATAAACACACACAATTTTTTGAGTGTATTAGTGCAAATATTTAATATTCTCTCCTGTTTAAGGCATTGTTACTAAAATATTATTGCTATGGTGTGATTTTCCTGAGAGTAAAAATTTCTACACTCACCACCTCCCTTCTTTTCACCTCAAACCAGCGTGAAATCCCCGGCAAGGGACGGCACAAAACCAGAGTGGTTCTCTCAATCCACAAGCTCTGCAGTTCACACACAGCACTGTTTATTGTCCAGATTGTTTCCAAAATTTTCAATGAAAATAGCTATTTATTACATGTGTATATTCACCCTGAACTCGTTTTCTCTGTCTTTGGGCCCCTTGTGTAAGGGCCGGTCGTAGTAGAAGCGTGAGACGTTGTTGATGCGATAGAAACTCTTGATTCGTTCAGGCACCCTGTCCATCATTGGCCCATCAGAGAGTTCTGACACTGGCGTTACAGCATAAATCTGAAGATCTAAACGTATAATAAAACACCAATTCATAAAAAAGCCTCTATAAAAAACAGATATGCACTTATTAATAGCCACAAAACCTACAGTGTGTATGTGAAACCTATCTCCACATATACAATACTTTTACCGCCTTTTTAACCAGTAAATGATTCTTAGACTGAGTACAGTACATTGTGCATCACTCTGCTGAATGCTGTCGTCTGGTTGGTTCGGGTGTTGGAGAACAAGAGCTTGTGGGAACTCGGTCAGCATCCTCTGCTGAAAGTCCTCTAAGCGCTCGTAGTCATAGCCTCTACACACAAACTCCTTATTCTAGCACACATAAAGATGGATACACACACAAATGTACAGTTAGCTTTAACCTCAATTAACTTCACAGTCACATTTTGAAATGATTCGTTTGCAAAAATGAACTCACACGCAAGAAAAAGGGAAACTTGCGCCCGTAAAAGCCCATTCTAAAAAACTCGGGTTCCAGGCGTTGCTGCTCAACGATGTTGTCATAAAAACTGGCCTCCATTTTCTGAAACAGGAAAATGTACAAATGCAGTTAACAAATCTTAGAGTTCTGTATAGCATGCTGGAATGACACACGTATAAACACACTCACCCGTATCCAGCTCAGGCTGTGGTAGTCGTACAACATTTCATACTGAAGCGCCAGTTCTCTGCACAGAGAAATCCCATACTCCCAACACTACCCACACACACACACACACACACACAGAGATAAGGTATAGATAAGAAAATTAGTTGAACACATTTGTTTGGGATCAGTTGGCTACATGGCCATGGGGGGCCTTGAGCCTATCCCAGGAAACTTTGGGAACAAGGTGGGGGTACACCATGGACAGGGTGCCAATCCATCGCAGGACATACAGTACATACACACACCCCACACTCACACACTCATTCACACTCTATAGGCACACCAATTAGCTGAATCTGCATGTCTTTGGACTGTGGTTGAAGGAAACTCATCAAGTACGGGGCGAACATGCAAACTCCATGCACACAGTCGGGAATCGAACCCTCACCCTTGGAAGTGCAATTTTAATTTATAGTTATGATTAGTCTAACTGTCTGAACATCATTACTAGAAAATCACAAGCAACCGCATCAACACTTGTAAACTAGCAGAAAATGGGCCTTGAGTTCCTGAACATGTCAATGGATTGTCAACATTAGCTATATTTATATGGATAATATTTCCTCAATGTTATTGAAATCATTCCAAGTAGAGATTCCAACTTAACTGTTTAAATGGGGGTGACTTGTGCCAAGTGATTCTACCTGTTGCAAAGAGCTTAATTCATATGAAATACATACTGAAGGAAAAAGAAAATCTAACTTTGAGATTAGGTTGGGCTTTACATCTTTTCTGATTGGTTACATGCTTTACTACATTTGCTATGGCGAAACAATCTGTGACTTTTGTCAAACAGAAACCAAGCGGATGAAAATAAAGTCTGAAATAAAGATGAGTTGGAGATAGTTGTTTCTCACTGAGTTTACTGTTCAGGAATGAAAGCAACATATTCCTCCCGAAAACAAGTCATACTTGTTCCCACACGGGGAAAACATGGGCAGAAAGAGTGTACAGTGTATTTATTCCAACAGGAGAGAAACAATCTGATCAAGTGTTTACATGGCTAATATTTACCCAGTAAATGGATTAACAAAAGTTTAGAAATTCTAATTATTTCTAATTGGTGTCAGACTGTTCTGACTGAACATGGTGTATTTTTATTCCATTGGAGCTACAGTATTATTAGTGGAATATTACTGTAGGTCCATGTAAACACACCTGCTGTCTGTTAAGAGTCAAATGTATTGACTGAAAAGAAAGTAGTTGAAAAGACAGTTGTTGTGGTCTGGGTTGTCGCGATGTGCAGTTACATTTTTGTGGAGAAGCATGTCAGGCTACGCCTTAGGGTACAGCATAGGGTATGTGGCTGCGTCAGACCTATGGCGTAGACTTTACGCAAAAGAATAGATCAGCTTTTGTGTGTGTGTGTGTTGAACATGCCTTGCCCTTGTTGAAGTAATGCAGTATCTTTCTGCTGAGGGCCTCTTTGCGCTGCCACTGACTCTGAGCGGGGTACTGCAGGAGGTCTCGCAGGGGCTGCTCACACCATTGCAGCAGCTCCCAATACAACAGCAACGTAAATGCAGCTTCTGTGGATCACATGAACTATATGCTAACAAATGCAGAAAAAATTACTCTCTACATTGATGTTTTTCTGAAAACTTTAAATCTTTTTTTATTTCTCCATACCTGTGTAGTTATGCACCTGCAGGTGGAGTTCACAGAGTTTGTGAATGTAGCGGATGTACATGTCTTCTTTGGTTATCTCACACTTGAAGAAAATTTCCAGGAAACCCAAATGAAAATGAAAAAAAAAAAAAAATCAATCATATTTCAGATATAGATTTCAGCAATAGACTTTTCTTGCATTTTAAATCACAAAAAAAAAAAAAAAAAAAATCATCCTTTCATTTATAAGCACATCATAAACACAGTATACAATTTACAGTAATTTGTTAACTGAACAAACTTTTGGTGTGTCCTGTTAAATGTATAAAGCAACAAGTAAGAATGTAAAACAAAATCTTAGTAGGCACACAATATTTGTTACCATGTAATTTGTCTTCATTATTTGGCTTTTTATAGTTATGATGTGTGTGCTTTGACATTGTTGTGACTGTCTGTGACATATTTTTACTACATTAGTAATTCTAATATAAAACCATAAAATATCACAAAACACTAAACATTATATTAAGATGTAGTGTGTGTAATGAGGTGACGCATGTTTTACCATGATGTTGGCTCCCAGCTTTTTACTCTCTGCTTCTTCTCCTCTCACACTTTCCCTACAGAGAAAAAATCTTACCGTCAATACGCATCTAACCATCAATACGCAAACAATAATGGCGCGTTATTCTCAAACACAACGCACACATATGTACATGATTCCATACACACGGATTGGTTTAAGATGACAAAAAAAAAAATCACCAATATGTTTTTATCAATATTTCGTAATGTAATATTGAGCTGTTCATTCATTTAACACAAACAGTTTTCAGTGGACAAGGCAGCTTGTGCGAAAATCTCCTGTAGAGCCTCTGACACATTGTTGATAGAAACTTGAGAGAAACCTTGTGCTTCTCTATTGCAGTTTCATGACCAATGTGTTTTAATGGGAGCGTCATTTATTAGTCAATGGAAAACAGTGGGATTTTAGTCCAACCTGGAGGCTGCGCATCTCTGGGGGTAAATGGAAAAGAATGGGTTCTATTTGGGAATGTGTGGTTTAAATAAAAAACCCGTATGCACGTCTCAACAAAGCAGAAACTTCCAACCACTGAAACGATAATGAACCTGACTGATATTTCAAACATACTGGTGAAAGTTGGAATTGCTTTGAGCTACACTAGTGGCTAGTTTTCATTATTGTAATTTGTAAGTACTGCAAATAAAATATAACTATAAAGTTCTGTTTGATTATTTGTCTTCATTTCTGATTTTTGTGCTGTTTGGCTGGGTTTATATAACTGATTATATAATGATCTTTGGATACTCATACCTACAGTATGAAAAGTATCTATGATAGATAGCTGTGCTTTCCCTCTCACTCACCCATCGTCTATACCGGTTTATCCTGTGAACTGGGTGCCAATCCATCACAGGGCACACACACACACACATATGTATACACGCTCATTCACACACTATGAGCAATTTAGCAACTCCAATTAGCCTAATCTGCACACAGACCCGAGGCGGGGATCGAACCCAGACCCTAGAGGTGCAAGGCAACAGTGCTAACCACTAACCCACCATGCTGCCTGTGCTTTTCCTATTTAAAAAACAAAACAAAAACACATCATCTGCCACTGACACACCTGTAATCAAGAAGTCTCTCTATGAGACGTGTGACCGAAGTAATGAAAGACACCCCTGTCTCTCGCCATGTCTCCTGCTCGATCTTCTCCAACAGACTGGAAATAAGAAAAAAAAAACGATTTAGAGAATGCAACAGTAGTATTACAAGGTTATGTGTGTGTGTTAAGTTTAGGAGTTTTACTGAGTTCACTGTATGTTTTAGAGATTAGCAGATAAAATGATACCTTGGGTATGGTCCAAAGAGCTGAGTTCTGTAGGAAAGATAACAAATGGAAACATACTGTAATTCTAATCCAGTCACAAAGAAAATATTATATCCTATTTATATAAGTAAATATAATATGCATTCAGTTTTGTTCACTACTCGAGTCATCTTGTGATTTTATTTATACACTGATCAGCTATAACACCCATGATTGTGTAGGTTCCCCTTGTTTTAGCTCTAGACACACAACGTCAGCGGCAGATCCCTTGAGTGATGTGGGTGGCAGGGTGGGGCCTCCAATGGATTGGACTTGTTTGTCCCCAGGATCCCATGGATGCTCAAATTGATACGGCTCTGGGGGAATTTGAAGGCTGGATCAACATTCTTGGACTCTTTGCCTGCAGGCAGGTTGTGGTGCACTGGGTGTTCTGGTGCCTTTCTATCAATCAAAGCCATATTCCTGATGTTATACCCCTATCTCACCTATGCGGTTTGACTATGCGAGGACCGACACGCGGAAAGATGGAAACCTAATCACAGCGGCAAAACTCGCGGTGAATCATGATGAACCGTACTTATGGCCACCGCGTGAAACCGCGTAGGTGAGATAGGGGTATTATTAGTTAACAGATTATGGGCCAAACTTCGCTGAGTGATGATGGTAGAATAATTATAAAGGTCTTGACTAAA
>JAQMYJ010000040.1:20601136-20629465 GCA_030014305.1 Clarias laeviceps | reverse complement strand
AGAAAATGAACGAATCACTCTCCAAGACTACTCGTTCTTCTGAGTCACGTTAAAGATTCGTTCAAAAAGAACGAATCATTCATGAACAACCCATCACTACTCCATTGTACAATTTAGACCACAGACATATCTCTGTACTGTGATAAGGTTCAGTTGACCCGCTAGTGCTTTCAGAACTGCCTTTATACTTCATGACAGAGATTCAACTAGGTGCTGAAAACAGTCCTTACAGATTTTGGTCCATATTGACATGATAGCATCAGGCTTTGTTGGCTGCATATTCATGATGCAAATCTCCCGTTTCACATTTAAACAATTAACGGTTAAGGGGTCCAAAGTGTGCCAAGTAAATATCCTTACACCATTACACTACCACCACCAGCCTGAACTACTGATACCAGGCACAACAAATCCATGCTTTCATGTTGTTTATCTCAAATTCTGTCCCCACCATATGAATGTCACAGCAAAAATTGTGACTGATCAGAGGCAACATTTTTCCAATCTTCTATTTTCCGATTTTGGTGAGCCCATGCAAACTGTAGCCCCAGTTTTCTGTTCTTAGCTGACAGGAATGGCACCTTGTGTGGTCTGGCACCTTCTGCTACTGTAGCTCATTTTGCTTCAAGGTTCACCATGCTGTGCATTCAGAGATGCCCTTTGGCATACCCCAGTTATAATGAGATGTTATATAAGTTACTGCTGCCTTTCTATCAGCTCCAGCCATTCTGTCCATTGTCCCCTGACCACTGGCATCACCAAGGATTTGTTGTCCAGAGAACTGCCACTTACTGGATATGTTTTCTTTTTTAGATCATTCTCTGTAAACACTAGAGATGGTTATGAGTGAAAATCTCAGTAGATCAGCAGTTACTGATACTCAGATCAACCCATCTGGCAGCAACAACCTTTCCACGTTATAAGTCTCTTAAATCATCTTTCTTCTTTTTACTCAACCATCATTAATATTGATACTAAATTGCATATTTATATTTCCACAAACACAACTTCAGGCTGAGACAAAACTGCTGAGAGAATTGAGTTATAGCATCATTCAAAATTTACACTAATATAGCCAAATCAATTTTGACACAATGTTGACATTTGAGATTTGTGCTTTTTAACATCCCTGTTAACATCCCTGGAATGTGCACAAAACATTCCGTTACAGTTTGTAACAATAAAATAAAAAAATTTTTTTTTTAAAGTTTTTCTCAAAACTGCCAATATGGAAATATCTCATTTTGCACTCAAACTGTTCATATATTTTAAAATTATCTCTCATGACACTGAAACTTCATGATCAGGAAAATATTACAAATATGTATGCATCACCTGTGTGCAGACAAGTGTCTCAGCATTTCGTCCGTCCAAGCTGAGCAGAAAACGGATGGATTGGAAGAGTTCATGAATGCTGGCTCTAAACTGCTCCTCTTCCATGCCGCATGTAGCCCGTGAGTATAGAGACCGAGACTGAACAATGAACTTAAACAGGTATTCCAATGCCTAAAACCCACACAACATGTATGCCCACACACACACACACACACACACACACACACACACACATATTCATGACATTAGAATAAAATGTTTGACTAGGACTTTTTTTTTATTAATTTATTTATTTTTCTTTACAAAAATCTGTTTTTGTCATTGTTCCGGTAATGTGACAGTAAAATGTCCCACTGAGAGCCAGAGCGCACTTTGCCTGTGGCTTTAGCCTGTACTGTAGTTCAGCAGATGGTGAGATTTCAAAGCATGGTCTATACATATCATATGAAGATACATCACCCCAATAAAAAGTGCATTCAATTTAAACACAACTACACACCTAATAAAAATCCTGTTAATGCTGAAATGACTGAGTCTTCCTGAATCTGTGTCAGTGTCCTTGATTATAAGAACAAGTGCCCAAGGCTTAAACTGGATGGCCACAAGAAGACGTACAAAGTGTACAAAATTGTGAAAAGTGAAGTTATTTTCCATGCAGTTTTACTTGAATCATGCCTGGAAGAACTTTCTTTTTCCACTTTAAGTGGCCCGAGCACATAGTCTTGCTTTTGAAAGGACAACAAAATTCCGTATTTCTTTCCCCTCAAAGATTGAACTAAAGCATGAATCATCCAGCTGATAATAGAAAAAGGATTCTTATTAGACAGCAGCTCCAAAAGTCACATTTCCCTTGGCCACATCACGTATGTATCTAGGAAGAAAGCAGTGCTCGCCCCCACTAAGGCTAAATTAAGGCAAGCCATCTTAAACCTCTTCCTACTCTTCCTGGTCATTGTATTGGATAAACACAAACATGAGATTAATGTCCTCTACATTATTTGTATTTGGATTATAGATTAAATACATTTCACAATTTAGAGTTTCCTTTTTTTTTTTAATCAGAAAATTTCCAGTTGTTTCTGGGAACTACGACAAAGTTTATATCATAACTCCATATAACAGTATCACAACGTCTTCAGAATGCCAACACACTACATACTGTAATCTTCAACTGTTTCATTCAATTCCAATCCATTTATCCGCAGTTCATATAAACCGTACAATGCAGTGGTCGCATTTAGCAACATTTAACATTTAACACCTGTGTATATGTACACACACACACACACACACACACACAAGACTGCATTTTTCAAGCCTATTTTGTGCTTTAAGTCGTGGACGGGGCCGAACCGAGGACGCAAAAAGGATAAATGTAAGCCCGCTGCATTGTGTTGTTATTTATTTCAAACTGCATTACATATCACAAGTAAATATATATTAATTTAAAAGTAAAATAATCAATAAACCGATTTCATTTTACTTGTGTCATCAGCTCAGTGCGCAAGGTCACCGCTCGGTTTTTAGTAAATGAAAATGTAGCTGGCTAGTCAGAGGAAAAATTAATTCGAAAATGAAAAAACAAATGACATTAACAATTTTTTTACTGGGGCTGTTTAAAAAAGGGCCACCAACAGTGAAGCTAATGAATTGACTAAGAAGGATCAACTGAAAGTTTGGCAACAGCTACATAAAGTATGATTCGATTGCTTATTGGGATGCTAATGCCTAAAATCCCTTGTGTGTGGTGTGCTAAGATGCTAAGATGGTAAGAAATGTGTCTAGGAAGATTTCAAGTTGCAAGTTACTTTAGCACTCGGAGACTAAACATCCTACTCTAAAGGACAAGCCAGTAGATTATTTTGAGAGAAGAACGTCTAACTGAGAAAGTCAGAAGCAGTCAGAACGCTAAAGTCTGCAACTCCGGTTAACGTCACTGCATTAAGGCATCACCAAGGCAAAAAAGCCTTTTGACATCGAGGAGCAGTGGATACTTCTAGCTTCTAGGCTTTATATATTTTAACATAACAGTAGTACAGTAGATTACTGTCAGGTCTGTGGTATGCCTCCCCCTCTTTCTCCATCATAAGTCCTTCAGAAATATGATAACTACAGACAGACTGAGTAGTCAAAAAAGGTTGAGGACCCTTGCTTTAAGTTATGCATGTACTGTATTCACTTTCACTCCTGACCATGAATATGCCGGAGTATGTAATAGTAGAAAAATTCATCATAATTGACAGCACAATTACTGATCAAAACAAGTTGCAATGTGACACAGATCAAAAAGAGAGTTAAAAAGGAGAAAATTGTACATATTTCTCAACCAATCTGATTTGGACAGTATCTCCTCGTTTTCACTTAAGGCTAATGTTTCTTTTATATTGCTTTTGCTGTAAGTCTGTATATCAAGCAGTGGCATTAGCAAGCTGCTAGGGTTTATAAAGGCCAGTTGTTAACCTTATATGACAATTTTTGCAAAAGCAGAGAAGATGAGAATGTGTGGGACGTCCACTGAGTTGGGCTATTCTATTCAAGTGTGATAAATGCCAGTTTGCTTATGTGCACTGACAAACTGCACAAATTTAGAGCTCGTTGTATACATGTTTTGATAAATGAGCCCCCAGGAGTGTTAGTCAGGAGCTGCTATGACATAGTCCTCAAGCAAACGCTTGCCATTTAGTTTCTCCCACATACGAAGCATAATCCATTACCAACACCGAACTGTATTTTTACATAATCCATCATAGCACTACTTCATAATAATGCCCTTGATTGTCAGTCATGTACAAAATTCATTCACTCTTTATTTTACTATGACGCTTTATCATGGTCACCCAGCAGGAATTTCTCAGGGTCAAAACATAACAAACTATTTTATTTGGAAATGTTATGAGTGTGAGGACACAGGTATTAAATTGCTTCTGAAAGTTAGAAAAACTTGTAATCATACTTATGAAATGATGTTGGACCAACTTTGACTACATGACAATGAGATGCTATTGAATATAATCTTCAAAACAATATTTATTAATAGATTTTTTTAAATTATCTCCCAACTGAAATACAGTTGTGAAATGCTCATCCTGATTGTAGGTTGCTTCATGTTTTTCTTTCTTTTTGCAACTAAGCTGGCCTGAGCAGGACTCTAATGCCAGCCTTGGCGGTGACTGTGCTGAGTGCTTACAACTGGTCCAACAGGGAACCTGTTTCCCAGCCTAGCAATGCACTTACCACTTTGTCAAACAACAAGCGCCACAAAATACATCCCCCATATAAAAAAATACTAAACAAGTATGATTTATCTAACCAATAAATGGAGAGAGAAAAGTGGGGGAAAAAACGCTTAATGTTGAGATTCATTCTGTGAAACCAGATGTTATGCAGTTTGTATAGCAAAGCACAGCTACATGTGATGGTGCAGTGTACGAGTATGACATGCCTAAATCCTGAGCAATATCATTTAAATAGTTCACTGATTTTTTCCACCTTTTTTCTGTTTAATCACATTTTGTTTTACTTGCAAATAAAATAAAATAAAATTCTCCTTTGCCGCTTGCTGCTGATGCTATGATTATCTGCTGCCATCACTGACAATGATAAGAGCCATGATCCACATAAGTCTAGTTTTTTTTTTCAAAAGAAAATTTAACAGAGCAAACACTCAAGAGCTGTGGGAAGCTGTTGTTTTCAGCTGGTTCTCTAATTAGGATTCATAAACTCTTATACAATTAAGGGACCACAGATCAATATGCAGTCGGATGTTGTGCAAACGGATGTTAAGCGCCATAAATGTTCTTTGTAAAGCTGCTTTGTACGCTTGTTATTCTTCTGAGGGTTTATTATTCTTTTCAACATTATTATACACGGGTCATTCATTTAGCATTATCTCAATATCTCAATGGGGCCAGTGGCGGCTCAATCGGTTAAGGATGTGGGCTACTTGGTTACTGATCGGATGGTCAGGGGTTCGAGCCAGGCTTCCACTGTTGAGCCCTTGAGCGAGGCTCTTAAGCCTATCTGCTCCAGAGGTGCTGTATTCTGGCTCACCCTGTGCTCTGACCCCAGCTTACTAACTGGGATATGTAAAAAGATAATTTCACTGTGCTGTAAGGTACATGTGACAAATAATTGAAACTTAATCTTAATGTCATTTTATCCAAGTCATTCTAACTTTCAAAAACACTGTTGTTACAATGTGGTGATTTGGATGGCGAAAGTCAAAACCTAATTGCAAATATATTCCTGCTTTTGAGAGTCACACTTGATCCAACGCCTATCCCTAAACAATGGATTCAAAAACACAGCTCAGAGGAACTTCATTTGTTAGTATCCACGGGCAAAATTTTTCAAATGCTGTTAGATAACACTGACTAGCCAGATAACTACCTAGCAAACTAATGAGACTTACCTGTATTTATAGGTTTTCCAGCATAATTCTACAACACAATCATTTATAGCTAAGATTACAATATAAAATACTTTTTAAAAATACACATGCATGAGCACATAAGTTTGGGATCATATACACATGATCAAGCAAGCGACTGACCCTCATAGCATCCTGAATGTGGTCCTGTCGCACAACCTCAGCAGAGCGATCCATGTACCACTTCAGACAGCGGATCAGCTCTCTACACACAAACACCAACATTTTATATAATAATAATAATAATAATAATAATAATAATAATAATAGAAGATAATTCAGGTGCAAAGCTGAGGTCAATTTAGGACTCAACAAACAAATATGTGTAAATATGTGGCTCTGGAACTGAATTGTGATTAGATTTGATTCAAAAGCACTCTGACGTCTGATTTGTCTTCGATAGCTACATTTCTTACAGACTTTGAAGTATTAAAAACAATTAAAGTACCCGATAAGCATTGAAATAATCCGTGACTTTTGCTGATTCTTTAAATGTCATGTCACATACAGTACAAAGCCATATTTTCCCCTACTAATCTTATGCTCCACACTTCTGTCCAGTAGATGTTAATAATGCACAAACTGCACATGAACTTAGAAGGAGACGTGATACTTTCGCAAAATGCAAGTATTTGCAGAAAATGGGAAAAGAAGGACATTTGTCCATTTTCAATCATTCAAATCTGTCTTAAATCAAATTTGATGTGCATATACTGTAAGTACACAACCATACAGTAGGTCTTGGTCGTTTTGCTCTGCACAACCCTTGTTCCGTGCAAAAATACATTTAAAATTTCAGCTGAGACATATACGGTATAAAGGTTTTACTACCCTTTACTGAGCCAAAGTGGTATCTTTCAAATTTACTGTGTATTTAGTGAAAATTTTACTCATTTTTCAAAATTAGGTTAGCCATACAGCTAGCATTTATTGCCCAGATTATTGGTGTGCAGAGCAGGAGAATTTATAACGATCAAGATCTTTTGTAACGTACTTAAATGCACATCACTTTTGATTTAAGACTTCAAAAATGCAAACTATCTCATTTAGGTTTATCTAAATAATTTAAAAAGCTGAATTGAAAACTGACCCTCCAATTCAGTTAATTGAATCAACCAACAAAAGACAGATTAAACTGGACAGCTCTATCTGGAATCAAACAATTTTACATGTTAGTCTTTCAATCGTCATTTTCTGCATCAAATAAAATAATGACCACCACTTTTCCACATTTTTCCACTATTCATGTAAACTATTTCTAAATAATGGACTAATTTGCACTTCCTATTATAATGTGCGTTCAAAGTCCCAATGCAGTGGCTGTGTAAAGTACAATATTTGTTTAATGAAACTTAATACTATTCTCACTTATGTATTTATTTCACACAGTATCGCTTTAAAACGTTCTCCACTAGAAAAACGCGTTTTTAGATGGTTAACATTTTCACACAAAAACACACGTCCGACGTTAAGCAAAGAACTCCGGAGTACATTGAACTGCGGAGAAATTTCCTGAACGCACTGTAGAACATACATCATCATGTAATAGCAGTGTAAAACCTGAAGCATATTATTTACTTGTAGGCCAGTGCTCCTGCAAACTGGTTGTGTATGTAGGCGTCCATAACTGGGCGAAAATGGTAATACCGTGGATCCCTGAGCAGGTTAATGATGAACACCTAAAACATATCCATACACACTTATAGAAATCAGAATTGAACACTTTTATTTGCTCTTTTATTAAATATGAGCAGACTAATGGTGCTAAAGTCAGGAGTGTATTCAATACATTGACATATTTAACATTTATAAATACAGTTGAGCCAAAGAAAAGTTTCATACCAGTGACTGAAATACAAGTGGCCCATATTTGTCAATGTTGTCGTCAAGGAGAGAGAACAGTGTATCCAGTACATCCTGCAGAAACTGCAAAAGAGCAGAACACACCGACAAACTGGGATATGAGTATGTGGATAAACAGCATGCACAATAATTGTGTGTGAGTATGTGTTTGTGTATACCTTTACGATTTCCTCTCCATTAATTACTCTTAGGCGGCCAAGGACGTCCAAAACTCTCTCAGGATTAGCTTTCCATTTTAGCAGAGTCAGAAGATCCACTGTCCGCACACAGAATGAAAAAGAGTGCTTTAAATGAAAGGGAATTAAACCACTGGCATGTGTTTATGTATGTGAACTGCTTTTATTGGAAAAGTGAAATAATTCTTCACAGGAGCGTCTTTAACTACATCTCTAAAGTAGACTATTCATGTTAACAGGATAGTGCATTTCCAAGTCGAGGCAATCATTCAGCTTTAAACTGAGCAAAAGGTCTGAGCAAAATGTAATGCTTTCAAATCAACGTTTCCTCTGTAATGGTACCATTTGCATCATCTGTATTTCAGTACAGATGAAATGCAGCGAGCATGGCATCAGGCAGAAATAAACTCCAAACAGAAATGCTTGCTACAAGATATCTGGTGCCCTGTTAAATTTCTCCAAATTTTTTGACAAATTAAAGCTTGATCTAGTTCTCAAAAGCATTAATCAAACTCACACATCATTAAAAATATAAGAATTTGTGATTACAACATTTTGTAGCTTTGCAATCAAGTTTTATTCAAAGGTATAAAAATGAGGGGTGTTTAAGTCAATCCAGGACGTAGGATGAACATTCTCGTTCACACAATCATTCATGAGCACCACTTCCAGATTACAGGAATTCAGCTGGGAGTTACTGCCACATACCCATACAGTCCTGACCTCATCAAAGTCATTTTCACATTGAAGGAATTCCTGGGAGGCCAGCGTCTGATCATGGCTCCGGCATATTGAGAGAACTTTCTACCTTGGTGGTATCCAACCACTAGTGACACTGGGGTAAGTACATTAGTGTAGCACTTCTCTATACAATAGCAGGATTATACCGAGAAATAAAGTTTTTACTCTCATAACTGTGTTTTGTTATTCTGCGCAATCAAAAGTCTCGGTTTGACTTGAACACCCCTGATTAAGAAAATGCAGCACTGACTAATATAATTTGCTTAATAGTTGGGAATCTGAAATGAATCAGATAAGTGTGTGTGTGTGTGTGTGTGTGTGTGTGTGTGTGTATGTGTGTGTGTGTTTTACCATTTTGTGTGAGCTTCGTTGAAACCAGTATGGTGCTGATGCTAAAACTCTCCTTGCTGCTGCGCTGGAAAGGAAATGAAGCTGGAATAGCCGGATAAGTGTTTAGGTCTGCCTTACTGCATGGCATACTCAGATACAGGCCTTGATTGGTAAATGTTGTGTTCTCATCACACTAAAGCGAGAGTGAGAAAGAGAGAGAGAGAGAGAGAGAGAGAGAGAGATGTTCAGCACGCACATTGTCGTTCTTGATACATTCATTTTGTATGTTGTACAGTTACATTAACTTGCTAAGCACATCTATCTGTATGCCAAAATACTTAATACTGTTTATAATGCACTGTAATCATTTAAGGATCCCACTATCTGGAAGAAGATGGGTCCTTCCTTGCTGCTGTCCTCTCTAGCTCATTAGGGATCAAAATCTAAATGTGGATCTACAGCTTTAAAACCACTTTGTGAAGAAGCCTGTTATTTAAAACACTATGAATGAATGAATAAATAAATAAATAATCACTTTGAAATGACCTGAATTAAAGTCACTGCATTATGTGTTAGCTGTTTTGTACAGATGCAGTAACAGGGCACATAAAACCTGATGTAGTAAAATCAAAGGTTACATATTTTATTGCATTATTTTCTTACCTTCACAGAAAAATGATATGAGATATGTTACAATGTTTTCTTAGCAATGCCTACTCCTAATGTCTACAGATACAGTAAATCGACTGGCGTTTGCCTAAGATGAAGACAAAACAGCCCCGATTCATTTGAGTGGGAATAATATTCTGTAATGATTTAGTGATACTGTACATGGTCATGCCAAAAAGAATTACTGGATTTAACGGAATTTATGAACAACTCTGTGATTAAACATTTATCAGGTTTCAAAATCAAGAATTTAACCTTATGTGCTCTTATGGGTCGTTCCTAAATTGTATGTCGCGCAATATTTTATTTTCATTTCCATTACTTTAAAACAACTACACGACCAACTGCACTTATTTATTAAAAATAAACAATTATTGGATTTCAGATTAAAGCTACAGTGGATAATTTTTTTCTTTTTCTCCGCATCCAATTCCCATCCATCATGTTAGAGCACTCCAACACTGTTGACTGCTGCCAAGGGAAGGTGTTAGGCTGCACATGAAGCTATCGCACGTGAAGCTGCCGACCACATCTTCTCGAACTGTGGCTCACGCATCATTAGGGTGCAGAGTAACACACTCAGATGAAAGCATTATCTAATCCCTTCCACTTGTGTGAGCTCACACATTGGCTAGTGTCACTATGATTGATGTGAGAATGCGGGTATGCCGTCCCTCCTTCTTGAGAGGGAGCGCTCCCAATCTGCTCTCTCTAGGCTCCTGGCTACGCATGGCTGTAGCATCACCGTGAAGTGAACAATAACACTGCACCACATTTTCAGTTGAAAATGAAAAAGATGACAATTCAGTCACGAGAGAAAAAAATATTTATAATCTGATGTTCCTGGGCTGCTGTGAGTCACCCTGACAAGAGACAGTGTCAGGGGAATCAGATCAGAATTGCAGGGAATCGTGTACGCCTACACATGCCAGCTAGGGTATAGCGAACGTCATCGCGCACTAATTTTACCCACAAAAGAAGTCCAAAATACACCATGACTGGCAGGACCGAGCAGCCAGAAAGAGCAATGTGCGAGTGTAAACAAATCAAACAGGAGTGAGGCGGGAAAAGAGTCTGATATTATACTACATGCATAAAAGCAAGTCATTCATGATAAAGAGTTTTAACAAGGTAAGACATTTATTTTCTAATTAGGTTTGAAACTAGTGAATTATAGATTATTACTATTAGATGATTTATGCTTCCATGCATTCTAAGAATCTGTTTAACATTATGCTACTACACTATAGTGTCTTTACCATTTAGGCAAACCAAGTGGTCTGCATCTTGCCATTCAGAACACAAAGTTGAACTGTATCTAAATGGGTGCATTTGCAGCCATGGCTTTAATCAAAATGCAGGAGGACAGCACAGCAGAACCCACAGCAAGTACCACACTGCAGAGAGAATGAAATTACAAAATCTTAAATCCCCTAGCTTTAAAAACAACTAATATGCCTAATATGCATAAACACATGCATTGTAAGCTGACTGGAATTTCCAAATTGCCTGTAGTGTATAAATGGAGTAGGCACTTTGGGGTCCTCAGCAACACAATCTCCCCCCTACTGCAGTTACTGCACGTGTGAAGCCGTAGTTCATTGCAGTTTACCACTGGTTGTGACGATGGTTGGAATAGATAGACATATTTATAAGGTTTACATGGCACCAAGGATTACATGTTTTCTATCAAAAGTGGAGTAACCAGCTTGGATAATAAATTTTTTTTTTTGAAAATTTCATATGTTTAACTAACTGCACACTCTCGAGCACAGCGCAAAACTAACCTGTGCGACTTAATATCTGACTTGCATGGAAGAATATTTGTTGGCGGAGCAAAAAAGTGGGTAAATAAACAAACAAATCATAATCTGTCGATAATAAATTATGTTTGTAGAACTGTTGATACCTTACTGATATTCAATACAACAGCAGGCCGCCTTGTGTGATATTGCTTAATTACAGTTCATCTAGAAAAATTTTTATATCATGAAACATTTATTTTCTTTTATAATTTTATATAATAATAATAATAATAATAATAATAATAATTATTATTATTATTATTTATATATAATTTTATATTTTTTATTTTAAAAAGTGAAATTCTCATATAAATTGATTACATGTAAAGCAAAATGCTTCAATCCTTTTGTGTTTTAAATTTGACGACTGTGGCTTACAGCTCATGAAAATCAAAAATTCAGGATCTCAAAATATTAGAATATTTCCTACAATCAAGAAATTCATTCTGGAAGCTTGTGTGTATATCAAAACACTCGTATATCAAAGCAAATTTCCCTCATACAAAATAATAGAAACTCAGTTGATTCGTTCTACAACCCAAAAATATTCATAATAAAAATTATGAATACAAAACATAAAATAAAAATAAAACTAATTAACCTTCATGTTACCTTAGAAAAGAATTGGTGTTAGACGAGGGAAGAAGCAGGAGGAGGGGAACTACTGTGTAGGAGAACTTTCACAAAACACGTGCGCGCACACACACACACACACACACACACACACACACATACACACACTAACAGAATCACTCTTCTAAACACATTCATCTCCCACACTGCTACAGACTTTTAACATTTTTTTTCTTCTGCAGTACAGTTACTAAAGAATAGTCACTACACTTCAAAACAAAATTAAAAAATGCTTTACGCATGCACACACACACACGTGATTAAAATGTTATAGTAAACAGTACATGCGCACGTGAATGTTAACCATGAGTGATGCAGGCGCACTGAGACTGAGCATAGGAGATGATTACCCACATCCCACAGCGCTTGAGAGAGAGGAACCGTTGGCTCAGTTGTAAACAAATGACGCTTGGCAAAAAAAAAAACTTATGCAGTGCTTGTTTATCAAGTCCTCACTCGCTTAACAAGTATATTAAAAAATTTTTTTCTTGTCTTGCAAAATGACCAAGTTACTCACAATCCAAGGTTCCACTGTACATGAATTCTGAAAACCTACAGTATAGTCATTTATGCACTTAATACTTGGTAGTGGCACCTTTGTTATTAATTTCTGCATCAATATAGCATGGCATGGAGGTGATCAGCCTGTGGCACTGCTGAGGCATTATGGAAGACCAGGTTGCTTTTATAGTAGCCTTCTGCTCATCTGTACTGTTGGCTCGTGTTCCTCTTGACAATACCCCATAAGATTCTAAATGGGGTTCATGTCAGGTGACCTGGCTGGTCAATTGAGCAACAGTAATATCATGGTCAGCAAACCAGTTAGTGGTAGTTTTGACATGGTAGGCAGCTTTTCCAGCAGCTTTTCCAGCTGCTGGAAAAGGTAACTGGCATCTTTATAAAGCTTGTCAGCAGACAAAAGTGCTTTAAAATCTCCTGATAAATGGCTGCATTGACTTTGGACTTTATGAAACACAGTGGACCAACACCAGCAGATGTTATGGCACCCCGAATAATCACTGGCTGTGAAAACTTCACATTGGACCTCAAGCAACTTGGATTACGTGCCTCTCCACTCTTCCTTCTGACTCGGGGACCAAAATGAAATGAAAAATTCACTTTCATCTGAAAAGATGACATTGGACAAGTGGACAACGATCCAGTTCTTTTTCTCCTTAGCCAGGTAAGATGCTTCTGATCTTGTCTCTGATTAAGGAGAAGCTTGATATTAGGTTGTAGCTCGTTTCATGGAGATATCTGATGTGCATGGTGGCTCTTGGGGCACTGACTGTAGCCTCACTCTAGTCCATGGAAAGTTGCTCAAGATCTTGTATCAGCTTTGCTTCTTAAGGTTCTAGTCGCCCCGTTACTTGTACACCTTTTCACTTTATATGCAATAAAATTTAGATTATATGAGAGTTAAAAATTTTTTTTATTTTAAATGTAATAAAATTAACCTTTTCACAATTTTCCTATTTTTCTAGATGCACTGAATATAAGCCTTCTTAAAGACTGAACTGGCAAAATCCAGCAAGAATGCTTCATTAATGTTCTTGCACACCTCCATACATATAACTGAGAAACACAAAAAGGGTGAACCAAGGAAAAATTACTGAAACACGTGATTATTCAAAAAGTCTCATAATACAATAGCTTCAGGCCTTAAAAACAACACAAAACAAGAAGTACTGAAAACAGCTCATCCATTATGCTCAAAATTCAATCAGTTTAATGTTCTGCAAACACATATGCAAATCGGGTAAAAAAAAATAAAAAAATAAACCTTATTGATATGCAATCTTCTTTTTTTACTTAATATGTTTAACCCAGTATTTAAGTGAGTAGAGTAAATAAAAGAAACACTGTGGGCCAGATATTTGCATGAATTAATTTAGTACAGTGCTTAATGCATTTAAGTCATTCTAATAATTCATGTGTAAAAATCACAGATTTGTTTTTATCATTTTACTGAACTCGTGCAATTTAGTTTTATCTAATATTAACTGTTTTAATAATTGTCGTTAGAAGGTATTCACAATTATAATAAGAAAAAGGTGTGTGTGTGTGTGTGTGTGTGTGTGTGTGTGTGCATACCTTATACACATAAAGCTCATGGCACTCATCCCCTAAGGTTGTTCCATCCTCCCTCATTAGTGGAGTGAAAGAGAAACCAAACAACTTTTTCTCTCCTTTATCTTTAGCTAAAGGCAACAAAAGCATAAAAAAATTATACATACCTGATGTCATTCAATGCGAAATATGACACAATAACCATACAGGTATTCCGATTAAATTAAGATTTAAAAATAATGTGCAGTGCAGTGTAATAGAGGAAAAAAGCTTTACTCATAGACATTGCTTTTGACTATATTCTTTGTTGCATAAACCCATTTTGTAATAACTGACTGTGAACGCTATGGAACTGTTTGCACAATGTATAGTGTACAGGTTTTATAGTATATCATATTGCAGAGAATATTTAGTTTTTAATTGTAAGTATGTGTAGCATGTGGTGTAGTAAACTGGCAATACGTACTAGAGCAATGTCTGAACTCGAAGCGTAGGTGCGAGCCACGGAAGCGTTCAATAGGAATGGCCAGTTTCAGGCTTTCACTCCAGCGAGGACTGTTGTTGTGATATAGGACAAAGGAGCAATGCTCACTAACATTCGGCTCTCCACAGCCCACACTAACGCAATCCTGAGAGAAAGGGCGACAAACAGATTTTATATATATAAACCTATAACTTCCTGAAATATATTTCAAAGGAGCTTAAAATGAAAGACTTTTAACACACTGGACACAATTTCTTTCTTTCTCTCTATAATCCCCTGCTACACTAACTTACTTATCCCACTTTCACTTGTACTTAGATACCATCAAGGTAAAAAAGTTGAAGTTTGCTCAGTACGCCAGAGGCATGACAAGACAGCATTCTTCATGTCTGAAACGCTGGCCTCCCAGGAACTCCTTTAATGGGTCAAACATGTGGAAATCACTCGAATGCAGTTACAAGGGATGTGGCAATAACTCCAGCAGTGTTCCTGTAATGTGTAAGTTACAGTTTCAAATAACAGACAAATAACATTTGTACCATTCCATTGTTTTAGTGTGGCGTAGAATCTCATCACTGTACTGTACTTGAAGCCTTCTGTAAATGTCAATTGGTTTTATAACTTCATTCACGAGAAATGTCATCACAAGTCCTGGTTTGACTTCCACACCCCTCACAGTTGGAATGAATGGGTAATAGTATGCTTCAGCCACTCAAAGTAATAATACACTAATGTTACATTAAAAAATAATACAACCAGCCTTTTTGCATAGTTCGATTTCCACACCACAAAGTTAACTAACTATCTAAAATCTATCATTAATCAGTCAGGTGACTGTCATGACTAGACTGTCAGACTGTCAGTTTAAGATGTGAGACACAAATGGAATATCTTTAAGAGAAACAGAGCATGTCAGTCTATTTAAAATCACTGTGCAAAAAAAATCGCTAAAGATTTTACAGTAACATGTCTGTGCCCCAGGCTTTCTCATCTGATATCAGAGCTAATGGACCTCACTAATGCTATTGTAGCTGAATGAGCACAAATCCCCTTAGCCATGCTCCAAAATCTAGTGGAATGCCTTCCCAGAAGAGTGGATGTCATTAAAACAGCAAAGGGGGTTAAATCTGGAATAAGATGCTCAACAAGCACAAAAGCACATTACTGTTACGGCTATATATTATATGGTACTTGCAAAAAATGTTACAAATGGAATATAGGGTGGTCAAAGCTTGCAGAAAATTCATTATGTACATTCGGTATTGTTTGCACAAAAATTTGTTTGGAACTTTTTATCTTTTATTTAATCTGGACAGATTATGGTTGTTTGCGTTTAGAATAAGCAAACGTAAAAGCAACGGTGATGAAGCTGGTACTGCTAGGAAGCGCCAAGCAATTACGATGGAGACAAAAGTGAAACTAATTGAGAGAAGGTGAAAAGATGGCGGACATTGTTCATTCTTTTAAGTCCAGTCAAAGTCGAGTGTTAGACTTTTTAAATGTAGACAGTTTCTGCAACATCTAACATCTATACATTGTCCTTAACTAACCTTGGAGCTGATTCTCAGTAACGTGTCATGTATTATACCATTAGAATCCACGTAAACTGAATGTGATATATAATGGATGATGAATGATGGAACATTCAATACAATTCAATATTTATTAATATTCAATACAGTAAGGCCCCTATAGCACTAACATGAATCGTTCAACCATCAGCACGATTGTACTGTACTGTGATTGACACTGTACTGTAATATACTGTGTATAGCCAATTGTATTAGTATCCTAGTACCTAGACGATGATAGTTGGACTAACTATATGAACAAAAGGACTTACAAATGAACTCTCAGAATGGAACTCATTCATACGTAGGTGACTTACTGTACTGAATATCACATCATCCCTAGCTCTATCACATTCAGTTTATGTGGACTCTCATAGTATAGACACGCATGGCATGTTACTGAGAAACAGCTAGATTAGATGTTGCAGAAATTGTCTAAATTGTCTCTTATAGCTAACACTTTAAATTATTTGTTAGCTATAATAACAGTGCCTGTACAACATTACAGCCTTGAATATTTTATATTTCAAAGTTTAATTCCTTTTTATTGTCCACCAATGTAGATGCAGATTCTAACTTACAGTATGTGAAAGATTTTAATATGTGAAACACAAAGATATTGAGAGGGGAAAAAAGAGAGAAAGAGAGAGCCAGCTTACGTTCTATTGTCGCACATTATTAACAGCATTTCATAATATGACAAAATGTCTGTCACATCTAATTATTATCGAATGTGTCAATCACAGCTATACTAATTAGAACAATACAAATACACAACAGCTCCGATGATTACTGTGTTACAATATAAGAGTTTTTAAAAGGTTAAATCATGCATGTTTATGTAAGACTTACTTTTAATATTTCTCCATCTGCATACAGCACGTACACAGACACCTCTATGTTCTTCTGCACGCTTTTGCCCCCTCTCTCAAAATCGCCACGCTCAAGGGTCAGATATATATCATTTCGGCTGTCACCTGCATTCGTACACATACACACGTACTGTACATACAGCCTTTCTAATTATGTAAGCAATAACTCAACATATCAACTTGTTTATATAAATAAATGAAAGGTTTTGACTGTTCATTGGTCAGAATACTCTCTTTCAATGATATCTTTAAAATTTCAGACATTGGAGGACCCAAACCAGTCTCAGAAAAAATTTTTAACGCCTGTCCAGCCAGATTTATTTATGGCAGAATTTAATGAAGCTGTTGCAGTACTTAAGTGTAACCTGAACCACATATGAAATCAAAATGTTGAATAAAAGCGATGTTATAAGAAGTTATGTGGTGGATTTAATAATCTACTTTAAATAAGCTATTAATAGATACTTTCTCAATGTAAACAAACACATGCACTATTAGATATTAATCAGAAATTCAGCAAAACTGAATACTTTTATTGGAATTAGTTAATATTTTTACATCTGAAATAACAGCGCTGATGTGATATAAGTGAATTTTAACGAGTCATTTTAAGACAAAACGTAATCTGTATTCGATCCACTTTTTTAATTTCTCATCTGTGATTCACTCTGAAACTACCAAACAGGGAGTGTATTTGGCTGACGACGAAAGAAGTACAACTTAGCGCAATTAAGGCGTAAGATGCTCAACCATGTAATATTTTTTAAATATTTCTTTGTATTAATAAGTTAGGCAGAGAATTCTGCCATACAGAAAGACACTAAAGCGAAAGAAGGTGGCAGTAGGTTTACTAGCTTTAATAATGCCACCTGTTCTTGTCATTAAAATGATAAAAGAGCAAGCTGGTTTGGCACTAATAGCTTCACTTTTTACTAGGTGGCTTACTATCACTATGGATTTTGCAACATACAGAGATTAACTGTGTATATAATGTAAATCCTACACTTTACTAATTTCCATCATGAATCTTTGATGTCAAAACTTGTCACTACTGTATGCATGTGGCTTACGCTCTTGTCAAATGAAATATGGAAATAGTTCATTCTGTGCTGTGCTGATCAGAAAAATCATAGTCTGCTGTGCATAAATATATATTGGAAGTCAAACTTGCAGTATGTAAAAGCACAAAAATGCACAGTATACTGTATATATTTGAGAATGTCATAGTTTTCCATAAATCTCCTTTGCATAAACCCCCATACCAAACAAAAGTTTTTAAGCAAAAATATTTGAAAAACAATTTTTATATTTAAATTACACACATCACTTTTAATAAAAGTGTGTTTCCCCTGTGGTCTACAGCAATGTACATGTACATTTTTAACTGGCATGGGATACCATTTACTTTTAAAAGCAAATCTTTTTAAATTTCACGATTTCTAGATTTTACAGTAAATTAAAAGGTTTAATGTAAATAATAATTGAAGATTAAAGTAAAACTTCCTTAACAAACTCTTTAAAAAGAAAAAAATGCATATTATGTATTTAGTAAAAAATGGCAAGCACACACACACATATATCCATCCATCTGCTGCGCCTACCTGGCATAATGATATCAGGAAATCCAAGTTTACGTGTAAGAGTCACAGCCCCATTGAAGAGCGTTTGATTTTCTCTTCGCAGGGCATCTAGATCACCACGGAAGAGCTGCAGAGATACTATTAGACCTAAGAATTAAAAAAAATGCAAAAAGAGAGATTTTTTCAATCTATGTATTTGAGTTTGCTATGGGGCAACACATCTCCAGTAAATGGCATCTGCCATAAATGTTCCCCACAAATTACCATAATTGGTGCTTGGGGCTGAGTATTTTGTGCTGGACTTTCGGATGATGTTCTCGTGGATCTGATACCACTCACTTTCATTGTTACAGCTACAAAATAAAAACAAATATTGAACATATGAGCACAGTTCCTATCAGAACAAAAAAGACTTGCATGTGCAAACACTTGGACACACTCACGTGTAGATTTTTAACACAAAGTCCTTTTCTTCTTTTGGGTCTGTGATGGAGCTGAAGACATCACTCATGGCCAAAGCAGCACAGCCATATGGTCTTCTGTACTGTACATGTGGGGGGCCCTTCTTTGAATCATTAAGCAACATACGACCTTCACAAACAGAACAGATCATTCACAATGAAACATGACATAATAGATCTAAAGCAGGAAGTCTTGGCACTAAGTCAATGTGTTTTTGGTTTTTGGCTCTGTACTACAGTACTTTTTCTTTTTAAACGATTTAACAGTTTGTTTCAAATGCTTATATGGTGATACCAGCAGAGATAATGGACCTTTTTATACATAATTAGCAGTTTATGCATGCTGAGTTTTGTCTCAGCCAGCTGTAAGCTGGTACACCACTACTACATGCAAAAGAAAGGGAAGGTGTAAGGTTTAAAAAACCAAACAGAAGACAATTCCATTAAAGCAGACTATTCTAAGGTCAATCAATTACCATTAATTTAGCAACGCTGCATAGATTAGATAATTTTAAAGACATCTGTATGATTAAAAATTATAACAGGCATAGTACATAGAGTGATACAATAATAATACCAATAACATTCAAATGATGGTAGTAATCATAATTGGTAATATCGTACTAAAATATAGATGATAGAGTTACATGTCAATATATTATACAGACAACTTTTATCCAATTGAACTCTTCACCAACTTATTACAGTTTTTTTTTGTTCCTTCCATACTGTTGAGCACATCCGCCAATGGGTTTTTACTTTTCTGTAGCAGTGGTGGTTTTTACAAGGCCGGGATGCTGGCCTGACACCCAACCCCCCCTTCATTCTCATCTAGGCTTTAGGACTAGCAAAGGCAGAGTGATTTTGTATGGGCACTGGGTTAAGAGGCTTCCCCAAGGGACTCAACCCCCCAGCCCCCTGATCACCAACCCAGAACCTTAACCACCTGAGCCACAACTGACCCTAAGAGCCTTTTAATTGTATCTGGACTCTTTAATCAATCATTTCTACACAACTTACAGGAATAAAAACCTTCATTGTTTCTTCTTCCGATAAGAAGACCACATTAATGGTGAGCTGATTAGAAATAAAGTTTGATTAAAATTGAATGTTAAAAAATATCTAAATAAATGCAATGCAATTATACGTGTATATACATGTATAATTGACACTTTTAACAACGGACACTATCCCAAAGTGGTATCTTCTGGTTGACACCGTATAGTGAACATACAATGGGAATACAGCTGAAAAAGTACTTAGTGGGTTCAATAGATCCTTGGAATTGTGAATAAGAATCATAGTCCAATCTTTTATGATCACAACAATAGTTCAAGTGAGATACAATTCTACAGTATTCAGGTAAGACTAGTCACTGGAGGAGTACAACCAAGATAAGCTTAGTCAGAATCCATTACACATCACTTATACCACAATAATATTAACACCACATAACATTAACACACTAACACTGATTATCAATTATATACAGTACCAACAAGATGGTGACAGTATCATGGGCACCCACACCCCATTTATATCTGTGGAGAGCAAAGGCCAGTCTGTCCCATAGAAAAACCAATGTGGCACAACTTGCTAGAAAAGTCAATGCTGGCAATGGTGGCCATGATAGAAAGGCACAGGAACATCCAGAAAGGCAAAAGAACATTCAAAGCACCACAGCCCATCATGCATGGGGCTCAGCAGGCAAAGAGCTCAAGGCCACTGACCCAGCCTCCAAACTCAATAGATTCCAATCCGATTGACTATCCTAAGTCTGATCCAAGGAGGCCCCAACCCTTAACCCACAGTACCCAAAAGATCAGCCACCAAAGTCCTGGCAACAGACACCCTAATGCATCCCCAGAGGGCGTACTGCTACTGGGCTTGTGAAATGTTATGGCTTATCATCATCTGATGCTGATAAGGTGGCTGATTCATGCATGTGCAAGTTTCTTTCTTAAAAAAAAAAAAAAAAAGACTTGAATGAAGAATGATGCTGTTAATTGTTGATAAATGCTGATCCTTCCTACTGGTAGAAGAAAGTCTAAAATGTTCTCCCCATGGTCTCCCCAATTTGTTCATCTGCCAGTTCCCACCCACAAGTCAGTTCTCCTCCATGAGCCAGGTTTCCCATATGGCAGCTACCAACTATACTTCCTCTAAGATGTGTGAAGCCAGCCACATGTATTTCTGACCTGCTGCTTATTCTCCAACAAAGGGTAGTGTAAGATTCTGAAGAAAGCCCTATCTGCACAGATGCCCGTGACGGTTAATGTCACTGACAGGGGAGAGAGAGTTTGCAATACATTTCACCCAGAGACCCTTGGATCCTTTTGCCATTGTCAAGATTTAATTCAGCAATCTCCTGATGGTAGGGCAAACGATGATCTGTTGTGCCTTTTGAAGCCAAGTCTAGGAAGATTGATCACATACTGTAAGTCCTAGGACCTGCTGTTAGCTTTAAGTAATTCTATAAATTTTTCTAAAAATGGTTATCATAAGAGACCAATAAGGAAACCAATGGCCAATGAGGCATACAGTATATACTGTAATGCTCCATTATATGTTTATTTATTTTATTTTATTTATATAGCACATTTAAAGAACAACCATGGTTGACCAAAGTGCTTCACAATGCCAATATGGACAGCAACATCAACATTAAAAAGTGTAAATTTTTTGTTGTGTAAAAAGATTATTTTTGGGGGCTATTGTTCCTATCTCCAATTACAACCATGCTCAAAATCATTGGTAATGGCTGAGACTGTAAAATAATTGCATCTCAGGATGACACTACTCCAACACAATTATAAAAGTGAAATTCAATCCACCTGGAAAATACATTCACGTCTGATAAAAGCATTTACATGTTAAAAAAAGCAACAGTCCGAGAGATTAAGCGACTTAAGGGCAACCCTAAGGTTTTGCTTTCCATTGTGTAAGCATATGTACTGTATGTTAATGTATGTCACTAATGAAAAGCGATACATTTTGTGTATTGTATTTCACACTGAAACGCAATGCATCTGCACAGATTGCTTTTAACCACAGATTACAATCACATTTACACACATTAAGCATTTAACTGTTTCTAAAATCCCTTGCTGATTAAAGAGAATGCAACAAAAGGGCAATGGAAATGGAAGTCATGCTTTTCAGAGTGGTGTATCATGTCGCTAATGGAAATGTGTGTATTGTATTCCATCTTTTTCTTCACCCCCCACTGGTCAAAATATTTTTTGTTCTAATTCAGTGTCTTCTTCATAAAGTAGCAGTACATCTCTAATGTCAGAATCATGTAAGAGCGAGATTAATTTACTTATGATCCAGTGTTTAATGCCTTTTACACATTCCTCAATTTTATCTGCTATTTTAAAGCAGCTTGAGTTGAAGGTTTTATGTACATATCCAAATTCTAAGGGAGAATTCAATTACTTGTAAAAGAGCTTCTATTGCTTTTGTATTGTTTTTTTTTTTTTTTTAGAAAAATGCCTAGATATCTGATCAATGACTTTTCATCAGATATCAGATCAATTGTTTGGTTTGGGTAAAAGATTCCAATTATACCATTGACTATATTGACTTCTACACAATTATGCATATTAGACAAGGCTTGTCTACATTGCCTTGGTAGAACCAATGTACACTGCCTGGCTCTAACAGAGCTACTCTTTCACATGTGAATGAATCTTGACATTTTCGTCCTGGAATATGCCCATTTTTAAAACAATCTATATATTTGATAACCTGATCATTTAGTACATTCAGGTCATCATCTAACTTTATGTTGTCACATAACATTACTGAGCCTAGACCTGATCAACTGAAGCACCCCAGATCATTCATAACACTGACCATGCATGACTTCATGCTCTTCCCTTTTTAGCCTGACGCTCCATTGCTATGGAAAAAGGTCTAAATCTGCACTCATCACACCATACCATAAAGCAATTTCCATTGCTCCAAAGTCCAATCTTTATGCTCCCTAGCCTTTTTTTTTTAATTAGCCTCAACAACATATGGCCAAACAGGTGTTTGGTTCCAATCGTTTGAGTTTTTGTGCATGTGGAGATGCTTTTACTTTCACGATTAAACGTACTTGTGATTTCCCGTGTCAATTTTTTATAATGCAATGTCACCAAGTGATTGCTGATAACAGTCATTTCTGATTTTTTTCTTTTGAGATGTTGACGCTTCACCATTATTCGTTCCATTTTTTAATAATGTGTTGAACAGTTCTTGGCCAAATTCCATTAATGTCCCACAATCTCCTTCATGCAGGCTAATAATTTGACCCTTTTGAAGCACAGTAACATCTTTTCCACAACCAAGAGATACATCTTCCGACATTTTTTTTTTAAGAAATGAAAAGCTATTCACAGCATCAGTTAGCGTTAAAAGGATTATTGCCAGCTTAAACATATTAATTATTGCACTAATCATCCAATCAAAGGCTCTATTTTGGCCATGCATGGTATATTACCATAACCTAGAGGACTAACCTCATTTACAGTAAAGCTGTATTATGCTCTGGTTCAATCAAAGTCTGTTAAACAAAGCCATTATCAGATATCTTTTATTTACATTAAACAGAACAGATTTAATATTAGATAAAGTGCATTACATTACACACGATTTTGCTTTAAGCCTTATAGTATAGCAGATCACTGACAGGTTAAGAGTTTTTTTTTCTCAGCTGCCAAATGTGGGTAGATAGCACATGCCCTCATTACCACCTTCTATTGTGGCTTTTAAAAAGAGGTGCAGGCTGAGCTGTCAAGATGTCTTCCCGTCCCTGAACCATCCCATCTAGCTGGCCAATTGGTTGGGTATCTTGAAACATAAATGAAAATTCCAAAGAAGAAGAAGAAGAAGAAAAACAGGCTGTCTCACAAAGAAAAGCTGATGCGGCTTCTTTTCTGTGGTGGCTCAAGCTCATTCAGAGAGAGTCCATATTCAGATTCGTTCAGTGAATACTTACATTTCTGACATATGAATTGTGCATGTAGTATACTTAATATATAATATAATAAAACACTAATCAGGCTATTGCACGTATGATTCATTTGGGGAAAATGAGTAGCTGAATTTATCCTTATCTGTAAGAATTACTTCCCTACAAGATCCTGTCAGGTTCCTCAAAACATCTACACTTCATATGTGAAGCACCACAACCAAGAGATCACCTTTCACAGCCTGTCATTTAAGATTTTTTTTTTTTTTATAGACTGGTTTTGAGAAAGCTACATTTCACAACATGCAATATGTGTTTTATAGTGTAGTCAACAGTGCTGTGCTATGATGAATGTGCTCATCCAAATCTGTAAAACAACAAACCAGTCAAGGATAATGCATACAGTATAATCTGGTCAAACACGTCTTCTACAGGGTAAGTGGGGTATTTTAAAAGCTATATTTTAATAAGGCAATACAGTTTATGTAATGTAAAACCATATTGCCAAAAGTAAGCGGACACCTGGTAATCACACCCATGTGTGTGTTGAACACTACATACTAGATTTACTCTTCCTTTGCAGTTTTAATATCCTCCTCTCTTCTAAAAAGGCTTTGGGGATTTTACATCTCATCTGCCTAATTAATATTAGCATTTTCATTCTGAAATATGCCTGGGCCATCTGTGGCACAATCCACTGATGAGATACCCTGGACATTCAGTACATTCAGGTCATCGGCTTTTATTTTCATATATTATTGCTGAGGCTAGACCTGACCAACTTAAGCAACCAATTTGCTTCGCAAACTGAAGCCTTTTTTCCCTTCAAATTAGCCTCACTATTAAATAGTTTTATTATGGCCAAACAGCTGTTTGGTTCTGGTCTTTAAGTTGTTTTCATATTGTGTGTGTTTTCCTGAGCTTGCTGTTTTATTCTACTCCTAGGCCTTCACAGTATAATCAACAGAGACAGCCGAGGTTCTCTCTCACCATGTGTTCTGCTGGGTTGGACAGGTCATGCAACATGGCAGGTGTTGCCATGAGTTTTGCTCCTCAGAACAGTAGTATTAGGCAGTCTCTGGAATATGTGTTCCATGCCTGTATTACCACCTCCTACTGTTACAGTATCTCTGGCTCTTCTGATCTTACAGTATGTAGGAGAAAGGAAGATCTCTCCTATATGTTCACTGCCTTTCTGAGACATTTTTCTTCTGTTATTTCCTTAGGCTACAGTATTCATTTTGAGTTTTGTTGTCATTAAGTTTTATTATATTATTGCATTCACACAAACATCTAATGAAAGTCTATTATCATATTCATCATTGCAAAGTCTAGGTAATTTAAGAATTTGGCTTTACCTTTCATTATTTGGCAGTATCTGATGTGCATCTTGATCCAATAAATGCATTCTTTTCATGATAAACTGTTGTGATTGCATCAGACTGTATACAGTGCTGGCCAAAAGTACTAAAACAACACATGCCATTTATTATAGTTCTTCCGGTGCACAAAAAAGATGTTACTAATTAGTTTGAGCCTACAGTATGTGGCTGAAAAGTTGTGCTAATTAGAATCAGCTGGTTTAGTTAATGGATGGAACAAATATGTGCCAGGACTTTTCTGAAGCCGGCGTGTCTGTCTGCATAAAAATGACTAAAACTCGGAAATTCACATGTGAACTGTGAACTTCTTTGGCTAATTTCTCTACAAGATATTCAGGAACTAATCAAGCGCGCGTGGATTGAGCAAGCCACACCAGGGTACTGCAGATGTCTTTTTGACTCTTTGCCCAGCCGGATACAGCAGGCTTTGAAGAATAAAGGACTTAAATATTGAATGTTGTATAGCAATTTCATTGTATACAATAACAAATTATTCTTATTATCTTGATTATGATTTTATATATATACCTGTATATATACAGTATGTATATAATTGCAACATGGCGCAGGACTTAATATTGTTCTTCACTTGAACAGGTATCATGCAAGAAAAATAGGGCATAGGCCATGTTCAAAATCACACATAACTGAGACACGCTTCTGTTTTATTCAGCCTGCAAGCATAATTCCTTTCATTATTAACCTCTCACTATGTACATGGAACTCAATGCTGATTAGAGCCACATGTGACAACTCAATGTAATGCAAACAGTATCAAATTACATCTGTCATTCTGCACTTAAATCATTGTCAGTGATTCAGCTACAATCAGATGTACTGGAGTACAAAGCCAATAAAACCACATTTGTCTAAAAAATGTTCCAAATACATAAAGTGTCTGACTAAACTGGGAGTTCTGAAATCAAATGAAATATCATATTTGTCAAGAGCTTACCAGTCCTAATGACATGTGCAACAATATAGAGGTCTTTTTTGAGATCCTTTGTGCTCAAATCCTAGAAGAAAAATACACAAAAGGAATAAATGTAACAGATATTGATGCACAAAAAATTTGAGTCTGCAAAATAATTCATACATTTCATACATGCATAGAAACACTACCAGCGAGATGCTGTCTTACCATAAAAAGAGTACAGAGTCTATCCACTTTCTCAGGATTCTGTGGCCCTCCATTTTTGTTCAGCTTTACCAGAAACCTTTCACTAAAAATAATGAATAAGCATAGAGGAAACTTGAGAGCTGCAAGAGATTTATAATTAATCTCAAGTTCACATCTCCAAAGTCACAACTAGTGGATCTTTTTTTTTTTTTTATATATATACTAAATTATAACTTGCACTTCCATCATCTAACAAAGTTGGCAGTTAAGGATTAAAATCTAACTTGCTGTTGTTGCCATCATGGCAGGAGCTTACTCGTCTACATCCAGGTTAATCCACAATGGGTAAATGTGCCTACTTACCTCAGAGACCACAATTTAGCTTTTGGTGTATGGTGGCTAAGATTAATTTATATGCTAACAGTACTTTACACTTGATTAAACGGCATCATCCATACCCAACATGTCTTTGACAGCATTGCACCTGTCACTCAAATCAGTCAACCCGCTAATTATGCATAATTTTATAGATTAATCTCCATCCAATATATCCAATTTGTATCCAATTCCTCCCCGTTACTAAGGGGCTCCCACATTAAGGCTACTACTACACACCGCTGGGGGCGGCGTAACACACTTGGAGGACAGCGCTATCCGCTCCTTCACGGCGCCACTCGGAGGCCCAAATTAACTAAGTTATATAAAAAAATTCACCCTCCATACAGTTGTCATGAATGGGAACTGTGGGCTGTAAACGTTTATTACTTTTGCAAAGTTTTAACATAGGGTCTATAGGGATAGACTCTCTTTTGGAGCCAGCTCCTAGTGGTCATTTGAGGAACTGTATGTTTTGGCACTTGAAATTGCCTCGTCGTCATCTTACATCTTAATTCAGGGGGAAAAAAAATCTGATGACCAGATAGCCTAGAAAGGGGACATGCTTTATAACATCGTCTGGGGTAGCACTAAAAGAAATAAAACTTTTGCAGTTTTATCTGTCAAGAAGACTTTTGTATTCTCCAGTGATTTTGGCTGCAGATTTGTATTGACTTTAGTTTTATAGCATATATTATCATTAGCTTTTAAGTAATTCTTATGGCACTGCATAGTAACTTGCACAGTAAATCAACACTTGTGCATTTCAGTAAATTTAAAATCTAATTAATAATACATAGTGCAGCCTAAAAAAAATTCCCTTTCATACCATATGTCGCACGGTTATTTGAACAGGGATATTTATGGATAATGCTGTTATTTATACACTCACTAAACTTCACGGCCCATCAGTCAGGTATTTAGCAAAGCTATTTCCTCTGAGTCATTTAGCTGAGCAGTATCTTGCTCAGTCAGTTAAATCAATATGTTACTACCTCCAGACAAACTAAAGCCACGGTTCTAAATGTTTCATGCCATTTTTATACAATTCATAATAGCAATAATCACAAATGCTAATACTGAAGGCATTTGGAATTTAGATCCACTTGATCTTGTTTGGTTTTCACTGTGCTTGGGCATGAATCTAACCTGATGTATTTGTTTTCACGGGCATCGAAAAGACTAAAAAACACCTCCACGTCTTCGTTGATGCTGTTATATGTAAAGTTTTTTAGGTTGAGAAAAAGATGGTGAGCAATTGGTATCCGGTAGCCATCTCCATGACGCTGGCCCTAAAAAATAATAAATAAAAAAAATCACAGCCAGATTTTCTGTGAACATGTACATGTTTTTCAGCAATCTAATATTGGCATAATGGCATGGATAATGTACTGTACAGTAGGGCTGGGCGATTAATCGAAAAGTAATCGAAATCGACATTCAGAACCTATAATCGATCAAATTTTCCCAGGTCGA
>JAQMYJ010000040.1:20590704-20601036 GCA_030014305.1 Clarias laeviceps | reverse complement strand
GATGTAGACACTGTAGAAAAACAGTTTTGACGCCCAAAGGTAACACCACCAATTTGTTTCAACACTTGAAGCACAATCACGTTTTTGAATATGAACAGTGCATGGCTCAAAAAAAATAAAAAAATAATAAAATAATCGTTCATTAATGGTAATCGAGTTAAAATGTTCAATTAATCGAGATTTTGATTTTAGGCCAAATCGCCCAGCCCTACTGTACAGTATCATTAGTATGAGTTCATACCTGTGCTGTACTTGATTGACCACAATGTCTGTTGGAGGCATGCTAAGGAAAAAAGACACAAAAAACATTGTGTGAATATCTGCCTACTTCTTAAATGAATGACTATACTATGAGCTTCCTTTATTCCCAAAATCATTATTAGGTAGGGCAGGATATGGTCAAAAGATGTACAGTTCATCTCAGATATTCTAGATTCTTTACCTGTAAAGTGAAATATTTCAGATCATTTTGATCATTATGGAGTATGGATTTTTGGCAATCAAAAATCCAGTATCACAAAATATGAAAATCAAAGGATTTTCAATGCAGAAATTCTGAAGGAAAAAATAGCACAGAGGAAATCAGCCTGTGGCACTGCTGAGGTGCTATTGAAGAGCAGGTGGCTTTAATAGCAGCCTTCAGCTTGTCTGTATAGTAGGGTTGCGAGTTTTACATCTTCTTCTTGACAATAACTCAAAGATTCCTAATGAGGTTCAGGTAAGGCGAGTTGGCTGGCCAATGAAGTAAGGTAAATTCATAGTTAGAGTCAAACCAGTTAGAGGTCATTTTGGCACTGTGGGCAGGAGCTAAGTCCTGCTAGAAAAGGAAATCAGCATTACCATGAAGCTTGTCAGCGATAAAAGCATGGAGTGCTGTAAAATCTCCTGGTGCCTTGACTTTCGACACATGTATGTGCATGGACATGGGATTTGTGTGTGGTGGCACCTGATGCACTGACTGCAGCCTCACTCCACTCCTTGTGAAGCGCTCCCAAGTTTTTGAATCAGCTTTGCTTGACAGTCTTCTTCAGGCTGTTCTTCTTTCCTGTTGCTTGGGCACCTTTTATTTCCACAGTGCTCAATTTTGATCATTACTGTATAGTTATACTGATGGTTCACAGGTGGACTCCTCACATGTCATGCAGGAGGTCTAAGTCAGGTTCCTGCCGAATGCACTAAACCCAGACTCTGGGGTTGAACAACTCAGTGCAGTCATAGTCCTGGTCCCAAGATAAGTATGATAGGGTTGCAGCAGCAAGGCATACTGCATAGACCTATCTGCATGGACCTAGTCCTTCCTAAAAGTGTTTGACTGATGGTGCTTCTATTCAGTAATCTAGTGAACCAGTGAAAGGACATTTAATGATGAAAACTTCACACCACTTTTGTAAGTCGCTCTGGATAAGGATTTATATGGAACTGTGCCAAATCAATACAGTATGCATATAGCCGCACCAAAACAGTGGATGTTATGATAAAAGCCAAGGGATCAACTCCATGTTAATGCCCATGTTTCTGGAATGAGCAGGTACAGTACAGATATAAACAGAAATCAATATATAAAACTTAAGTGTACTGTATATACAGTAGATTAAAATCTTTCTTTTTGGGGGTACTTTTGCAGCTTCAATACAAGTCCACCCGACTAGTTTAAACTTTAAATATGCCCCCAAATATGTTCACAAAATGCTTTTATTTAATTTCAAGCCCAGCTTAATACTGCACATTACCCCTAAAAAAGAATGTAAAGATAAACCCGTATACTGTACAGCACTGTGCTGCTACTGTATGTCTCCCGCCGTGCTAAAATGCTAAATACTGATGTTCCCCTATATAAGATAAGATATACATTTATTCATCCTACAATGGGAAAAGTTCTAAAATATGTACTCTAATTCATATACAGTTCGCGCTGTCGTTTCCTTTGGTATAAGTAGGGTAAATACAGTAATAATTCACTATCCCAAGCCACGTTTTCATTTACAATTGCTTTGTGTTCTCTCTACAGTACAAAACTTTTTATACAGTATTATACAGTTAAATTATATCATTCTTAATAGTTTAGCATTAAAATACCAAAAAAATATATATATTGGCAAAAAAAAATGTGGAGGATATTTGTGGTTTCCGCGAATTTGTGGGGAGTTTCCGCAAACAATTATTGGGTGGGTTCTAAGGAAATATCTGCGAATGACTGAGGCTGCAAACTCTGAACCGCAACTTCGCTGGGGTCGACTGTAATTCAATGATATTCCTTCCTTCCTTTTCCACAACCACAAATTCCAACTCCTCCTGGATGATCCCCATACCTTACCAAGCCAATTATAAAGGAAGTATGGATCTTGAATTTCCCCCAGGGTTCATTTCATATGTGCATGATAGAATTCTAGGAGATGACCAAGGGGAACTAATAAGGAACCTCATTTCCACCACCTCTACTCCTTGTTTGTTTTGTCATGACCCACAGCTCTTGACCATAGGTGTTCAAATGTGTTTCCTTTAAAAACCAATTTCTAAGAACATCAGCATATCTTTTTCACTATCTTAGTGAAATGTGCTTCAGGCTCAGTATGTTCAGTTATCATAAAAAGTGTGATTATTGGAATTAATAGCAATAATAAGAATGTTATTACAATGGGTAAACAGACACATACTGTACACACCGACACAGTCATGCCACCATGCAGTTACACCCAACAGAGCACATTAAGCTTGCTGTACATATGCTCTCATTCTAGCACAATCTGTCAGACAGCTTAGCCGTCACTCACCATCTTGTAGAGGTCAGATACACTGAACTGGTCTGGATCTACCATCTCAAACTCCTTTCTTGGTACTAGGTCTAAACCCAGGTGTCTATAATAGAGGAGAGGGAATGAACATAGAGACAGTTAGGTGTAGTTATTGATATCATATTAATACTTGCAAGATTTCCTAACTCCACAGAACTGAAAATGAACACAGACTAGTGAATGAATAAGTGAACTTGAGCAAATGTAGCATTTTGCATGAGGTATTTTGAAGGTTACAATTTATTGATGGAGTTTCAGTCCTGCCTGTACCATCTGCCTCAGTGACCATGCAGTTCTATAACACACAAATTGTCACCAGTTATTTGCCAGGAGTAAGAAGGTAGGAGGAACTGCAAGATATAATGTTGCCAAGCAAAACTGGATTAGAATCCTACAGGAGTATGGCTGATATTTAGAAACACATGGGATGTGATGAAGTGTGTAGTTTTTATTTTCGGTTTCAGTAATGGAGAGACAATCCTTTTCTCATATCATAATCTCTAGCATAGGTTTAGTGTTGTGAATATGGATAAAGTCTAGGTAATACTAGTTAAAATCTAGCACATAGGATATATACACGGATCAGCCATAGCATTAAAATGCAAAGCATTATGATATTTTGTAGGTTCCCCTTGAGCCGCGGGGTGGCATGGTCCCTCAGCACATAACGCCACAAGATCTCTGAAGGTGTGTTGTATCTTAGACCAGGATGTAGGCAGTGGATCCTTTGGGTGCTGTGGGTTGCGGGGTGGAGCCTCTGTGGATTGAAATTGTTTGCTGGGTGCATCCCATGCTTGATCAGACTGGTTGAGGAGTCGATGGACATGGGTTCTTTGCTTGTTGGGCCCCATGTACAATGGGGCTGTGGTCCACTAGGTGTTCTAGTGCAGGTTTACTGGTATATAATTGATAATCAGTGTTGATGTGTTAATGCAATGTGGTCTTAACATTATGACTGATTGGTTTATGTGAGTTTACAAATATTGTAGCATACTTATGTAATTTTCAGACAAACAGGATGTTTCTGAAAAGTTTAATTAAAGTCCTTCTGAGACAGCAGGAGGTATAGCATGGGTCATGCCCTAACAGCCAGCATGGATCATTGTAGTTTAATTAATTTTCCACTTGTTTTAGTTCTAATTTCTGAAAGGCTTGATTGTAGGAATTACACCTTTGCCCATCCTCCAGAGTGGTGTTTCTGAGATTTGACATTTGTTACTAGGTACGCAGCCATCATTTGGGGTCCTAATATCAAAGCTAAGAAACTTACTACATTGACAGAAAACAGTGAAAATGTGGATTCGCTTGGTAAAAACCTTACTCATTGCCCCAGTCCAGGCGCAGAGTGATGTGACGCTTCACCTCGCGGCTCTGCTCTTGAGTCATGTGACCCAAGATCAGTTGACGCCGCAGGTCCATCAGCTCGTTCATCACATGCCTCAGCTTCTGGAAGAGCTCTACTCTGTGCTTCTGTTTAATCAGAGGATTCTGTGTTAATGTAAAAACACTGAGACTAAAGAGTTACATATAGTGGTGGCCAAAAGTGTTAAGACAATGTATGCCATGAATTATAAGGTCCCCTGCCCAACAAAACAGGTCAATTCTCTAATTAGTTCAGACTTTGCCTGAAGAGTTGCGCAGATTAACAAGAAAACTAGTGAAAAACTGGCTATGTGACAATGGTATTCAGGTTCTGGAGTCATGGCCTGGGTCATCTCCAGACCTAAACCCAATAGAAAACTGTTGGACAATCATAAAAAAGGCAGAATGAAACTATGATCTTCAGCAAGCAATCAAGCAGGCATGAACTGAACAAGTGACACCCGAATACTGCAGATGTCTTTATGAATCTATGTCCAGCCAAATCCAGTGGGTTTGAAGAATAAATTGTATTTCACACAATTTTTTTGTATAGCAATTGATTGTTGTATGGCGATTCCATTGCATAAAGAATGTCATCAAAAAATTTACTTAAACTTTTGGCCACCTTAGAATAAAATATTATAAAAACCATAGGAAAAAGATTAACTACTGATTTCTGAAACAGCCGAAATGTTGAAGTGATATTATTTCTGATGCCTTTTTTCATTTTAAAGCCACACACCATGGAATAGAAGGGGGAGGGGCATTAAAAAGTTTGAAATCAGGGGAGTTTAGTGATCCAAATATCTGTATCAGATTTTAAATTGCAGTGCTGCTTGTAAAAATTATTTTTTCATTCATAAAACATAACAATAATTTGGAGATCATGGCAGCATAGCAGCAGATCTAAAAATAGAAACATATTTCTTTAGTGAATTTTTAGGGTAGTTTGTTTAGAACTGGGGTAGAAACATGGAAATAATTTGGAGCCCTGTAAGGCAATGTTCACATCAGGCTTCTGGAGCAAACCACTGTTGATAAATCAATAAACAAACAAGCAATCAAACAAACAAATAAATAAATACTGTACCCATCAGTATGTGTATAGGTATACTGTATATGTACGAGACAGTCTGTTCTACATGAATGATGCTTTCATTTTTATTTACATCCCAAGTTGGAATGTATCATGACATTAACCATAACTCCTATGAATTTATCTTCCTATGAATTATAATAAATGAAAATGGAGAAGGACATTGCATTAATCGTGCTTGAAAAGCAGTTGCTTTATGGCGGCATTGCCCAAGGCTCACTTTCTGCTTATACTGAGTAACGAGAGATTATACAATTCATTGTTACCAGGACAACCGAGGTTTCTCCAGACTGAAACCTCCCACACTCATGCACACACACACACACACACACACACACACACACACACACACATGCACATATATGCAAACAAACATATACATGTAGGACCAAGACACAATTAGGGAATTCCAAAAGACTTTACCACATAAAGCTGTTTCCACAGCACTCCCCATTCCTGCAGTGTGCTGGTGCACTCGGTGATGATCGGATCCTCGAGAGGAACCACAGTCTCACACTGCCTGGAAATGCACCATACACAGGCTTGTTAAAATCTAACCTGGATTTTCAGAAAACTGAGTCTCCTGATGTCACATGCAGCCTGAAGGTCATCATCCAACAGGGAGTTTATTTGCTCTATTTTTTTTAGTGCTGATTAGGCAAGCTGCGATAACGTATTATCCAATCGTTCACTTACCCCCTGTTGGTAACGGTTGCTTTCTTTAAGTGCACATAGTTGGCTGGAAAAATGCCCTGAGGAGAGAGAAAAGAATTTATTATTTTCTGGGTAAATCTGCAAGCGCTAGCAATGTAACATGGACACAAGAATATTCAGTGCTTTGCTCTAGAGGCTTGCTGATTTACTGTACAACTACAAGGGCAGAAAAAAAAAGTTTTACTCTCTCTCTCTCTCTCAGTTTCTGTCTCATGCTACTTTTTTGGACCATGAAAAAGAATTTTTTTTCTTTCGGTGAGTAAATGTGAGCTTATTTGGGCATCCCATGAGGATGAGAGGGAGTAAAAGATACGGGAGGAAGAGAGTAGGAGAGAAAAGAGAGAGGGTCATACACATGTACATGAGTTGGAGTACTCAGTAGTGTATATCAGTCTGTTTATTTACATTTAATGTTTGTATTTAATTGTCATGTTCTGTCTTTTCTTGGAGATTCCAGAGAGAGACACTTCACTCTGACTTCCATTTCAGAGAGAGATGGTTGGTTGTAGAAAGCAGGAGTCTATAGTGTGGCGCGGAAATCGATTTTGAATCGCTAGCTTGATGGGTAGCACTGTCTATCCTGCACTTACAGGATCGGGGGTTCGGATCTTGCCTGTGGTCTGTGGAGTTTGCATGTTCTTCCTGTGCTTGGTGAGTTTCCTCTGTGGAATCTGGTTAATGGGTATAAATAATGGATGGATGGATGGATGGATGGATGGATGGACTACTGAATCAGACATTTTTCTTAGACAAGAGAAGACTTTTTTTAAGTTTCAAATCAGTAAAAATGGATGCTAGCTCAATAGGCTTCAAGAGACCTAGATATTGCAGGTCACAAAAACGTACATCAAGAGCCGCTGATCTATCAACCGCTAGAGATCGAGATCACTCTCTCACAGAAAAGTAGGCCTTTACGTATTGAACATATGGCCAGGTTGCCAAGAATGTCTTGGTTACCCTAAAATGACACCATTTGAAAGTGTTACTTTAGTTAAATGGGACAATAGTTTAGCTAATGTTAAACCATTCCTGAATCTAGATTCTTTAGTCAGATTGTAAAAGCAGTGCCAGGTTGCTAGGCTACTTGGGTATTTTTACATCTCTTTCTATTTACAATCACCAAAGAGGTCTACTGTATTCCAACACAGAAATCTTTCCGTACAGGCCACAAATCATGGCAGAGAAGCCGCACTGTCTAATCCTAAATATGAATGACACAATTTTTACCTTTACTGTTGGTCTTTTGGTTGAAAAGCCTCTGTACCAGCCTAAAGAAAAAGAAAAATCACATGGTCATGTAACTCATCCAGTCACAAGCACTTCTCTGCTGATAAGGTTTATATTAACTATTAATAAAGCAATGATACTTTACCATCACATTTCTCCAGGATTTGGACAGTTTCTCCAAGCTCCAGCACCAGGGAATGGCTTACTGAACTTCGGAAACTGCCTATCACTGAGAGAGAGAGAGAGAGAGAGAGAGAGAGAGAGACGGCAATCAGTACTGACTCTTTTGAAAACACAGCGTAGAAGCAATACATCAGGAAGGACAATGACAGGCAAAATCACTGATACTAAATGATGAAATCCACAGTACCAAGTGTGACTATGACATAAAGCTTGAAATTGTATATACTTTTTGTTGACTACTTTGTATAAAGGTCACAATTATGAACAGAAATTTTAATTATATAATAATAATAAGAATAGTAATAAATTTCAATGACACTGCAGTTTAGTAAATGTTGTAGACAGATATTTTGAGTTTAGTTTGTGCAAATATTTTCTGTTGTTGTTCTGGTGGTGATTTTATTGGTATCTTGCAAAAGTATTAACCCCCTTTCATTTTTACACATTTTTGTAGTGTGAAATAACTGAAATAGACATAGTAGGGATTGTATGACCTCCATTGCATGACATTTTATGCATCTACGTAGTATAAACTATATACATACTTAATGTATTATGCAAAATTATTTACAAATAAAAATATATAATTTTATAAAATACTTAAATAAACAGTATTATGAAGCCCAACGAGCTAAGAAAACAAGTCTGGCAGAAGGGTTCTGTATGAGTATCAATATATGAAAATAAACAGAAAGTTTTAGAATTAGAAAAATTCTAAAACACAACAATAACAGTGGACAACATGTGACAATTATTTTTTGCTTCTGTCCACCAAAACCATGGCTTGACATGAAGCAATCAAGAAGGGATTGACCTGTAGACTTTCAGCTATAATTCAATGGGTTTGACATATTGCATTGACCATTTTAAAAATGAGACATTTGTTTAAAGTCCCTATATTTTCTCAGGCTTAAAGCTAACTGGACAAACTAACATAATCATACAATAAATATTATGATTATTAAGGTGCTAACATGTTGCAGTTAATGTTGCAGTTAACGTAAACTCTGGAACCTATGGATATAACCATGGACCTATGGATATTTCTCCACTGTGTAATGAATAAAGGTATATCTTATCTTATCTTATCTTATGTTTACTCTTCAGTCTTGTCTTCAGTAAATAAAGCAGTCTCAGTTGGATGGAGGTCAGATGACTGACCTGGCGTTTAAGGAACTTTTCATTTCTTTGCACTGGGCTCCTTTAACATTGATTATCTGCAGTGCATATGTATTGTAATATACAGTATAGCAAGTGAAGTCAATTCCTGGATATGTTGGAAGCCGGAAGACATGCAAGAGTAAGAACCTTGGCAACTCTGACATAGAGCAAAAGTCATCTAATGGCTAGACGACTGGGTCAGAGGATTTCCAAAACAGCAGACCTTGGGTGATGTTCCCAGTATCCAGTGGTTAGTACTTACCAAAAGTGGCCAGAGGAAGTTCAACAGGGTCATAATGATCTTAGTGGTCAATCCTCAGTGATGTATGTGGAGAGAGTATGCTGGACTTTCTGGTGTGAACTCACAGAAGAGCTACTGTAGCACAAATTGCTAAAAGGTTAATATTGGCTATGATAGAAAGATGTCAGAATATACAGTGCATTATAGCTTGTTGTATATGGGGCTGCGCAGCTGCGGACTGGTCTGAGTGGCCGGTTCACTGATGAAAGCACACACAGAGGGAACATTAGCGTCAGAACTGGACCATGTAGCAATGGAAAATGGATGCTTGTTCTAATGTATCACATTTTCTTTTACATCATATGAACTTACATGGGAAGCAATAAAACAAAAAAAATATTATAGGAATAAAGGAGGTCGGTGAAAGCAGTGTGAGGGTCTGGGCAATGTTCTTTTGGAAAACAGTGTCCTGGTATTCATTTGGATTCTGTTTTGTGAGACCTGGCAACACTATTCCCTAATTTCAGTAGCCTCTTTCAACAAGAAAATTCTCCTGCCAATGCAAATTGTTCAGAGATAGTTTGAGGAACATGACAATGAGTTCATGGCGTTGACTTGGCTTCCAAAATTCCTAGATTCCTAGGATTAGATCCTAGAATCCAATCGAGTTTCTGTGGAATGTGCTGGACAAACATTTCTGATCCATGAAGGCCCCAACTCACAACTTACAGGTCTAAAAGGATGTGCTTGGAAATGGGTAAGATGTCTTGATGCCAGAGAGCATTGCACACCTTGAGAGGTCTTGTGCAATGCATTTGTCAATGAGTCAAAGCGGCTTTGGTAGCACAAAAGAGACCTACTTTGTATTAGGCAGGTGATTTTAGTGTTATGGTTAATTGGTTTGTATATATATGGTTGTGGTCAGAAATTGTACATGAATGAATATAAATATCATAGCAGTATTTACAATTACAATGTAAAATACATCTTGTGTAAGAATTTGGAGCATAAGGGTTGATTTTTTATGTGGGGTTGTATATGTATATTACAAAGGTTGCAATACACATAATATGGAAATTTTCAAGGGATGAATACTTATGCAAGGCACTGTAGGGACAATATACAGCAGACTGTGATGCAATCTTTTCTACTTCTATCATTCACACATATGTATTTTGCATTGAATAAAGGGGCAATTTATTTGAATTTGTGGATTGCCAGAATGCAAACAAATGAAAGTAAAGTTTATATGTTAAAATAAAGTAAATAAAATTCACTTCACTGTAACAAATACAGATTTAAAAAACAAAACAAAACACTGCAGCACACTATTCTACAATTTAAAGTGAGTATTCTGGCCATGTTCACATTACAAGCCTGAAGTGACTCAAATCCGATTTTTTCAGATCTTACTTTTTATGGCTGTCTGAATGCACTGGATCTGAATCACTTTCGTATGTGGACTTAGATTGGATGTATATCCAGAGCCCAGGCCAGGGAGCAGACAAACAGGCTAAACCAACCGTCTGCTAGCTGCATAGAGTCGTCACTCAGGG
>JAQMYJ010000040.1:20564136-20576064 GCA_030014305.1 Clarias laeviceps | reverse complement strand
CAGAGGCATGGAGGGGGGGGGGGGGAGAGAGAGAAAGAGCAACAAAGAGGCTCAACTGATTGGTTGGAAGGGTGGCTAAGGCTAAGCAATACAGCGCAGACATACCTTACGCCTTTAGCTCTTTTTTTTCTTTTTACACGCAGTGTTGTGATCAAGGCACAGGAACTTCTACAAGTCTTTTTTTTCAATAAAGTACAAAATAATACATTTTGCAGTCTGTACAAGAATAATAGTCCAACAATAAAATAGAGGGTTGGAGGGGAAGAGAGAGCAGGAGAACAGGAAAAGGAGCACTGGGAAGATGGCAAGAGTGACCAATAGGAAATACGGTATAAGGGAGCAGTATTCCATTCCCAAAAAGTCATTTGTGTGTGTTCGTGTATATATATTTATATATGTATGTGTTTTTCCCCCCAAAAGCGAGAGTGCTCTCAATCAAATTATTTGCATTAAATTAGAAGATCAAAGAAGAGAGTGGGTATGCAGAGTGGAGAGTTGCGATCAATCGAGTTTATCGTTCCAAAAGCAGCTAGCAAGTCAAGTGACAAGGTTGCGTCTCAAGTGTCCATATTGTGCACTGCAGCCAGTCCTGCTCTTCTACCATTTGGTGAGGAATTATCCTTTTCTCCATAAGAGGTCAAGGGATGGCAAATAAAGCTGATCCAGCCAACTGAAAAACTCAGTCAAGCACAATCCTGTGATTCAGGTCCAGCAGCGTGGCCATCATAAATCAGTTCAAAGACTGTCGGGTACTGCTGGGGACAGCGGTGCGCGTCATGTGTGTGGTTGTACACACTCCGATGAGTGGGTGAGCTGACAAAAGAAGCACAACTAGAGACTGTAAGCTATGTGTTTGAAGGAGATAGAGCAATTTAAGATTCGTCCATGTGTCATCTACTTATGCAAATGATCATATGACTCGACTTTTCAAATGAACTTTTAATTACGTCTCAGTCAGCATGTGTACGTGTATGTAGTTAACTGTCTTAAAATGGGGCTGCTGCTTCAAATGGATACTGCATGATATTTGGTCCTCAACAGCATGATAAAAGAGTGTGTGTGTGTGTGTGTGTGTGTGTGTGTGTGTGTGTGGTGTAAGGGGCCCTTAGCCCACAGCTCTTAGACGATCCATCACTCTCAAACTCCGCCAAAACACAAGATTTGCAAAAGTCTGTCTCTTTTTAAAAAAAGTCTGTCTGCCTGCCTCTAGAGCTCGTCCAATCACAAGAGCTCATACTGGCGGAGGTGCATTCTCTGGATGATGTCTCGGCAGTCATTGAAGACACGGCGAATGTTCTCCGTGTCCACTGCGCATGTAAAGTGTGGGTAACAGTAGTGACGGCCATCGCCGCTCGCTGTGCTGATCCTCTGTAGAGATGAATGGAAAGAAAAAAAAAAAAGAAAAAAAAAAAGAGGGTGGCATGTGAACGTATGCATCAATCGTAAGAAAGCCGAAGTGCTACAGATCTACACCAGAAAATTTTGCTCACCAGAAATTCGTCCCGGATGAAATATTTCGCCCTTGTGACTCGCAGATCCTCTCCTGGCTCGGGGGTTGCTGAAAAAGTAATTGTAATGTAAATACATAGACAGAGAAAGTTTTAAGGAGGACATATACTTAGGCATCAGTGCAAGATGGATTCTAAAAAGAAAACAGTGATAATCTAACCAAAAAACTTTTGCTCATAAAGGCGATGCTTTAAAGCGAAAACTTTTATGCAAAATTCACTTCATAAACATTCTCCAGTGTGCATGTATGTGTAAACTAAACATCTAAGAAAAAATTAATTTCCTACTTTTTTTTTTTTTTTGGAAGAAGCTTCAGCCAGAGACATAAATCAGGACTGTTCTATGATCGATCAATCGATGGCCTGCACTATTTATAGCTCCACCCATACGAAGAAGTGACAACATTGCTAACAAGAAGATCCTATCTGACTGAGTGCAACAGCAGAATGTTTCCACAATAACCCTTGCATAGGTTGGTGACTAGATTAGTTTGATAGACTGATGAAAAACATTGTGGTAATCACGTATAACTGAAACAAAGGAATGTTTGGATTTATAAGCAACGAGTTGAGTGGTAAACTTACTTAAATAAATCAAAATCTTTTTTCTTTTTACATACATGTCCCTTTAGGGGCCCTGTACATTTGAGCATGTCTCCACCCCCCTGCCAATGCTAATCACTAAGCCACAGTGCTGCCATAATATAATAGTAATGCAAAGAGCAAAAATATTTTGACTAATTCAAAGCTAGGGTTTTTACAAGAGCAGTCAGTCATGCTTTGGGTCTTTAAAAGTCATTGCTGAATACAAGACGGGTGGAAAGTATAAACAGACAATCTATGTTTAAAAAAAATAAAATACAATGTCAGATTGCTGATCGCCAATGCTATAGTCCAGATTGAGCATGTGTTATGTATTAAAACTATGATGAATCATACATGCTGTATAAAACTGTGTGAATGTCCCTCACCGTCATCTGGTGTGGCGTAGCGAGCAAACTCGGGAAAATATTCTTCGATTTTTGACTTTCCTGCCAAGACCTTTTCAGCTAAGAGGTCCTGCTTATTCAGGAAGAGAATTACAGAGATCGTCCGCAACCATCTGAGGAGGGGGGGGGGAAGTGAGAGCGGGAGAGGAAAAGAAAAAAAAAGGGGGGGACCCCCACTTGTTTTTCCAGAGGTTTTACAGTTTAACTCATTTAAATCACATCTTTTTTTCTTTTCTTTTTGCTTTTATTGGGTTCCGATTTGAAAACGTTATGTTTAAATAAGAGAGTCACCTGTTGTTCCAGATGTTTTTGAAGAGATTAAGTGCTTCCTGGAGGCGGTTGGTTAGATTGTCTTCTCGGATGACCATGTTATAGCTACTGCTAGCCACTACAAAGATGATGGCAGTTACATCTGAAGAAAACAGAAAAGGAAGACAAATGACAAATGGATCTAATCCACACGGCTTAATTATGGTGCATTGCAACTGATATTGTAGGTCAAAAAGTGATTTACTACAAACGAAACAGTACTACAAGCTCTCAAAATGCATATGACTTGTGGTCATCAGAGAATCGTTAAGAAGCTTTTATTGAGAATCATATGCATTTGTTCATAAGGGGCGGGTCTGAAAAGCGCTCACAAGAATCTTGGCTTCTGGTAAGGAGGACTGGAATCATCAGATGAAACTTGGCCACATACATTATATTTACTCGTTATTGTATTTTTGTACATAGTAACAATAACTTGCCTGTGTCTACGTGAGAATTAGTGATGCATTTAAAACAGCTATAACCAAACAGCACAAAAAAAAAAAAAAAACTTATATTTTGGGTTGAGCGCTACAAGACAGTCAAATTTAAATCTTCAGCTTGACTGACAGCGAAACAGGCCAATCTCAGCACAGTATGAAAAAAAGGACCCAAAAGCAACACATCCTGTCTAATCGGGACCAGTGCACACGAGGGAAAGTTGGTAACTTTTATCTAATACCTCAATTACAGGCACATTGTTCCATTTTGTCAGAAAATTGCTTCTCTCATAACATAAGGATCTCATCCAACATATCTGGGGATCTACCGATTGTAATGTTTTCTGGAAATTTAGTCTAAAGTAGCATTTTTTATTAAATATTAAAAATAAATTACATTTAAAATATAACACTGTACATTAGCAGATCAACAGATGTAAAATTCACACATACAAATGGTTAGAAATACAAAGAGGGTTTTGTAGAATACAATGATGATAAGAAACGAAGATCGTGAAAACATTTACCATTAAAACACTGAATCCACTTTCGACGCTCGTCTCTCTGCCCACCCACATCAAACATGCTAAGAGAAGAAGCAAAGCATTTTATGCAGGATATTACACACAAGTAATCTCATTAGAACCATCATTATCTCATTACAACTATACACATCTTTCTTCATTTAGCAAACTAGTTTCTAAACTTCATTTAGTTTACTAGTGGGCAACCATTTTTTAAAATTCACAGTAAAGACACAAACCTAGGAGAGAGAATCTATAAATTTAGAGAGCTTTAATTTAATACAATACAAAACACACACAATACCATTATGATTAATTATTACCATCAACTGTTTATGAGGATTGGAGTAAACCCAATTAACTAAAGTGGATAGTAAAACAGGCTAAATGAGTAATTATATGCTTATGATTAGTTATGCAGGATATTATTGTTGGTTATAAGAAATTGGTAATAAATATATCCGTGACACACTCAATCTTTCATCACAAGTGATCAGGATTTCATGATACGTAAAATATCCCACTTTGAGAACCTTGTTAGAAATTCTGTGCCCTTCCTACACCTGTCTTTTAAAAAACACTAAATTAAAAATTATACTGCCCACTAGTGGTTACTCAAACATACAGTGTACACCTATATGATGGTGCTAAACATTTGAATACATAAGCAGTATGCCAGTATTAGTGAATATCAGTTAATGCTTAGGTAACATTCGGCTTTGGCGAATTTAAGCCAGTATATGCTTTATGACTGTACAGATGTGACATGATAAAAGAAAGTGTTTGCTTAATGCTTTGAGACTACTTACTGGAAGTTTACTTTGTCCACCTGGAATCTTGTCTCAAAAATACCGGAGGTCAGAACTCGGCACCTGAGCAGATCCTGAGAAACGAGAAGAACAATGAATTTTACAAGACAGATTTGCGACGTTTTTTCCTCATGCACCTGGATAACTATGGCATGTTTGAATGTCATTGGCAGACGTCTAGTGCATTTGAACCAAAATGAACATGGAACAGGGCACGATATTACATGGATTTATTATTTTTTTTTGTACCAATACTAATAGACACCATTGATATTGACATTTAGATAAAAATTACAAAAGTGAAATCCCACAGAGGGAATAACAATTCGATAATGTTTAGTAAACAAAGATAATCATCATCATCATAAAACAGCTTTGTAATCACATTTTAAAGATTGTTGTAATTCATAGTGGTCGTCATTGTGGTATGTTAGAAACTCTGAAGGATATAGAACTATTTAAGTGGAGTCTTAAAACAATATACTGACTAGCCTCACAAAAAAAAAAAAAAAAAGTTTATTATATTATACGCACACACACACACGCATACCCACTATTAAAACCTAGATGGACAGTGCTGAACCATCAACTTTGCACAAGAAAAAAATTGTTTAAATTATTATTTTTTTAAATCCCCTGTGGAAATCACAGCTATGTTTAATAGTGAAAGTAAGAGCATTTCGACCTTCACAATGCAATGAGAATTCTCAGGATTTGGATGAACAAGTTTTGTGGCCATAAGAAACCAATTTGTTAGCGAGACTAATTGGGAAGAGTTCAGATTTATCCTATTTTAGAGCGATGAGCCGAAGGAAAGCACATGATTCAATGCATCCATCATGCATAGCAGCCACAGTACAAGCCTCAGAAGGCAGTGTTATGGTCTGGGATTGTTTCATTCGTTCAGGTCTTGACTTAGCAACGTTATGAGGCAAAAAAAAAAAGGGGGGGGGGGGGTCAGTTGACTACCGGAATGTACTCAATGACCAGGTTCTCATTTATGCATTTTGTTTTCTTCCCTGATTACAGGGGCATAATTCCAGGATAATAATGCCAAGGTTCATCAGGCTCAAACTGTAAAAGAGCAACATGTTGTTGTCCTGTACATGTTCTAAGAACATGAGAAATTTTACACACAAATTGGTCATAAGAGTTCCAACCATAACCCCACTGAAAGTCTTTGAGATGTGCTAGAGAAGACTTTATGGAGGTGTTCAACTCTCCTCTCATTAATACAAGATCTTGGCCAAAAAGGTTTGCGACTCGGGCCAGAACTAAATGTTAGGAGGATGTCTAGACAACATTGGTCATGGCAAACAGGTGCCACATGAAAAGCTAAAGGTGGTCCAACAAAATATCAGAGTGTATTATTTTTCCCCCAGACCAGGCAACGTACATTAAGGCAAATATATTATTTATACCTGCACGCCATCCACCGGTAACAAAGGAAAAACTCGAATCTAAATCCACTCATTTATTTTAGGCAACATGAATGATTAAAATTGCTGTTTTCTGTGATTGTACATCGTTATTTTCCATAGCTATTTTCCAGAGTACTTTCAAAATATGTTTTCTTTTGCCTTTCATTATTTTGACTGTTTCAGAATACTGGCACGAAAGAACATTTTGTTCTTGTAGCAATACTAAGCTAAAAATATAGTAAACCATTTATTTATTTTAAAAGAAAAAAAAAAGAAAGAAAAATAAAATAAAAAAAACTCACCTGGTCAGACGGTGTGTAGTCACTCTGTTGTACAATTTCTATTTTGTCTAAAAAGCTGAAAAAAATGGGAAAACATAGCACAGAGTTAAATCTGGTTAAATAGCCTAAATCTTGACAATTAATTACAGGCATTCAGATATTATTTGTATTAATAAAATACGTCATGGCGTCTTTTCCCCCTTGGTAAACTTTAAGGATGCTACACTTGGACTGAGCTTGGACTGTACTGATGTCAAACATGACATGTTTGCCTTACTTTGACGTAGAAAAAAAAACTAGTTTAGTGTTGCACAATTTTAAATAATTTCTTGTCAATGCATAGTTTGTGTGTGTGCGTGCGCATATATATACATTTTTAAAAATCTGCAAAAAGTCCATAAAATAACTTGACAGAACAAATATGTAAAAAATTGTGGTGCCTACCAGAAGATATACATTACTTATTCTTAAATTAAAGAGTCAAACCTTTTTAATTTGTTATATGTGTGTGTTGCATACATTTGACAATAAGTCAAAATTCAAACTGAGGGCTGTAGGTCTTAATCTAGTATGTCTGATTACATTTGCCTAACTGTATTATATCTTTATTTTCATTACACATTACAAACAATATTTCTTGCATTACACTAAGCTTTAGTGAAACATCAACAGAACTCATGGAGTTAAAAATTAGTGTAGGGTTTAAATGATATGACAGTCTTCCTGGGAATTGTCTGCATTGTGGTGAATCCCAAATGGCTCGGAGTTTGAGTATACAGTGCACTGCATAGAATGAAGATACCATCATTCATGGCTTACATGTTGCAGAAAGATCAAATTGAATAACGAGGAAAGAAGCAAATACCAACTTGAAGAAGAAGGAAAGAAAAAAAAACAAAAAAAAAAAATCAATCAAGTAGTCGAATTCTAATTCTACCAGCCAGCTCTTTAAATGTAAAAAAAAAAAAAAAAAAACTGAATCCATGGTATGGTTGCTGATGGTACCAGATGGGTTGATTTAAGTACTTCAGAAATCTCCTGGAATTATCACACATACCAGTCTCTAGTTTACATGGAATGAATAAAAAGGTTCTGCAGGTGGGTCACTTTCTAGTTGATTAGGGAGGAAAGAGAAAAACACCAGACTGGCTCGAGCTGACAGGAAAGTGTCAGTTACTCACATAACTACAGCCAGTTTTAGTGTAACAGTATGCAAAAGTAAAGGTAGCTTAACACATACCAAGGTCATGATATTTCTTTTCAGTTATTAGAAATTTAATTTGTTAAAAAAAAAAAAAAAAAAAAAAAAAAATGGACTTTTACAAACAAACCATAAAAAAAAGCATCTAGCTATCAAGGCAAAATAATTATAATACTACTTAAAGTAAACGGTGTAATGGATAATGAATGAACAATTTAATTAACTAAAAAAAATTATAATAATAAATAAATAAAAAAACATGATTTGCACTATTTATTCTGGATTAAACCGTGACTATTTTTGCACAACTTGGCAATCCATTCTTTTTTGACAGAGCCATACTTCAATAACAGCAACTTGAGGTTGTCTCCTCAACCTCAAGTTAAAGTGAAAGGGTTTAAACAGTATATAAAATCATTAGCTTTACATTAAATTAACAGACATTCATTTTTAAATCTGAAACACCGACTAAACAGTTTCCTGTGTGAGAAAGAAAATATACATCTCGTAGACAAGATAGCTGTGTAGCTCGTTAATAAAACAAATCATGGGGCATCTGGGTTCTCGCTTTGTCTGCTCAGGTCGGAAATGATGCAAGTCTGGCTGGGATGAGCGCAGATTGCGAGAGGCGTTTATTTGGTTAACAAGTCTATGACTTTACCCTCGCCATACCCATGCTATAACAAAAACATTAGGTATGCCCATTTATGATTATTAGAACGGTTAGACTAATGAGTGTTAGACCGGAAATTCAAATTAAATTAATCAAGAGGGAAACGCTCAGCACTAGGTGAAGCTAAACTGTATTTGTTCAGATCATAACACCCACCTACCGGTACCTTCTGTACTGAGGTACGTTGTGGTATGAATATGCCTACACCACTAACAGATACATAGAGTTTTAATATCTTCATCTTCTCTTCTCTATGTTATATTATTATTAGATATTTTTCTGTTCCCTCCCATATTTTTTTAAATTACACTATTTGTTCAAAAGTTTGACCCCACTTTGCCATTATAATATTCTCCACTCTTCTCAGAAGACGACTCACTAGATTTTAAAACATGGCAGTGCAGATTTGCCCATTAGTGAGGTCTGGTCTGGGGCCTATCAGTGTGCAGTGGGCTTGAGGTCAGGATGATGTGCATACCACTTGAGTGCGTCTAATTCTCACTTCCTGGCAAAACATGTCTTCGTTGAGGTTTGTATTGTTAACAGAGGAACCGTCATACACAGACGGGCGAGGCCACCTTTGATTCCAGTGAAATTAATGTGTAACATTGCAACATACGAAGACATCCTGTACAACGTTGCATGTCGAACATAGCAGCAAGTTTGTGAAGGGTATGATGGTCAGATCTCCACATACTTTTGGCAATAAATGTTAGGCAGCAAGTACAAATATACTTGCAAAAGGTGTTGATTCTATGTGCTTCCATATCACTCCATATTAGGCATGCTACGATGTTATGTCGAACGTAAAGGAGATACAATACAAAACAATACACAACAATACTACAATTACAGTCTGCGTTTCTCTATAGATACTCACTACTGTGCACAGTCGATCAGCTGATACTCATTGGAACGCTCATAACAGGCCTTCACTCCATCATCCTGCCACAGCTTTTTTGCATGCTCATAAAACTCCTAAAAAGACAGAACATGGCCATTTTTATACATAATCTCACTTACACACTTAAAATCAATACAAATAAATTAAATAAAATAAGTTTATGTTTAGTCATTTTATTAGTGTCCAGGAATGTGCATTTATTATTAATTATAAGCAGATATTTTTCCAAAACATTATACGGGTGGGCATGGGAGTCCTTTTGAGAACAAAAACAAAACAAAAAACACGCAACATTTGCTTGGCTGAACTAAAGCGCTCGCTCTCAGCTCAAACACGCCTGGACCCCTGATCATGTGTCACGAGACACAGGGCTCTGTCTCATGTGAGGCCATCACATGCCCTTTTACACTGATCCCAGCTTACTTTGCCCTCTGGACACAGGCCACAATTTGGTTCCCTTAGTTTCCTTACTGAAAATTCAAGTATTTTATTGCAAAATTTGTTGGAATTAGTTACATTTATCACTCTTAAGAATAATTAACTTTAGGGATTAAACATGTCTTACATTCTCAAAGTAATAAAGAAATGTATCAAAGACTCTGGATATGTGCTAGTGGTCTTATTGTTCATATTCATTCATCCATTTTATTCTGCCATTAAAGCATACAGTCATTACAATCTGAACAGAATACTTCAGTTCATTAAATGCTTTTTATATTTCCCCCCTTCTTCCCCTCTCTCTCCCCCTCTTTCTTCAGTGGTATGTATAATAATAAAAAATAAAAAAAAACAACTATCAATTCATAAAATGAAGACCCATTGGACTTTTGGTTATTCCTTAATGGTATTTTCCAGTTTAAAATCCTACTCAGAAGATCATCTAATGTATTTCAAGATTTTAACTCATGACGTATTTATTTAAACACCTGGGCCCGTATTCACAAAGCTTCTTAGAATTCTCTCAGAGGGCTCCTATCTTAGCTTGAAAAGTCCTAGCTGAGAGTCGTGGACTAAAAGTGATTTAGGAAACTTCTCTGAGCAACTCGGAGTAAGGAAAGTACAAAAATCTTTATCTTAGTGAGGAGGTGTGGTTGACCCCATTGCGAGAAATGACGCAGCAATTCAAGGACTGTGATTGGTTGATAAAAAAAAAAAATAAAAAAAATCTGTAAATGTCTTAAAATGCGCTCTTTGCAAAAATAGAATAGACAGTGAAATCATAATGTTTGTATATAAAGAAATTGTATAATCATGATTACAGGCTACTTCATGCAAAGTTTCTGTTATAGGCTAGATATCTTAAAGTTAATTAAAACAGCCAAATGTTGAACATGTGTCTACTTTCAAAGCAACAAATTTGCAAGCAGTAGTTACTGTATTTAAGTTCTTACATTTATTATACTGACTATTACGTGTAATCCACTTCAGACTGATGGGAGCAAAATGGCTGACCTTTTACCAATTTAAATAGACTGTACTGCAGTTGTACTTTTGGACCCAACAATTCAAGAGAGATGAAAGGAAGTAAAAGAACAAGAAAACCAAATAGGACAGAAGAGCAGCATTTACTTTAGTGTTTGGAGAATGTCTTCTTTCCACTATTTTGTCCTCTGCTATAGAACCTCTAAAGCCTCTTAAAAGTCCTCCTCTCTACCCGTAATTTAATAAAACTGTTTTTAGGTTTAAGATGTTTCGTGAATCGTTTTTAACTTTACTAAAGATTTAGTCCTAAATTTAAGGGGAAATTAAAATTTTTCTTAGAATTTCATTACTAGGAGCAACCTTTAGGCTTAAGACGCTTTGTGAATACGGGCCCTGATGCATTTCAAGATTTTGGTTTATTAATTTAACAAGAAAACATACTCCATCACATGCACTTCTTATGTTGTGAAGGTCTTTAAATCCAACCAAAAATCTGGTAAATACAATATAACAAAATTGGTGCCATTTTCATAATGATGAATGTGTGTAACAATCACATCTGCATTATTTCTTGATTGTATTAGCTTGCTTAGAAAGCAATGAAATCATTGCAGTGACCTTTTGGGACTTTTCTGCTAAGCATTTGACCCTGGGGACTATGGAAGCCCGGAGCACTTCAAGGCCTATAAAGACCCCTGAGGATGTTAATGAGCAAAAAGGGGAGTCAACACCTGTTCATGAACCTCTTCTAAACAAATCCCCTAACGACTCACTTCACACACACAAACTCCCTACAGAGCGGACTAATACCTAGTTGATAAATTAATTTTCCAAATGTCCCATGTGAAGAATTCTAAAGAGTCATCTGGATGATCTTACTGAGATTGGCTGCATCCTAAGTTTCCTACTATGCTCAGAACACAGCAGCAATATGATGTAATAGGATTGACTATAGTGGCAATGAGTGACAAGATGTCTCAAAAACAGGACTGTGGATTGTATGTAAAATAGCAGCTATAATATCATATAAATGCTAATAAAGGGAGTGACTTGACCAACAGTCTCTATTTATATTTGAATTGAGGACATTGTGTATGAACAGTAAAGCCTAGTCATGTCCTTGTAGATATAATTGATTTGCCTTCAGACAAAAGTTTTGCGTAAACAATTGATAAAATTAAGGGGCATGAAATAAAACATCACAGCACAATAAGCTTGGTCTAGTAAAGCTGTAACACATTTATATCATGTATCAGCATTCAAAAATACAGTGAATTGTATTTTTGTTGTACTCGCATCTCTCTGGAAGGGTTACAGGACCATTTAAGATTTTCTACAGTTTATTTTATTTATTTATTTATTCCAATTTTCTCCCCAATATTAGTGGTGTCCAATTCCTCCCCGTCACTAGGAGGCTCCCACATTAAGGCTACCACTACCACTCAGT
>JAQMYJ010000040.1:20550016-20560538 GCA_030014305.1 Clarias laeviceps | reverse complement strand
GCTCTTGACATGCTTTCTTCCTGCTGTCCCCCGCAGGATATTTCGATGCAAATGTAGTATGGCGCGTGTCGAAGTGCCGCTTTATATTTGACCGTTTCATCGATGCAATTTTATCATTGCAAATTAGACAAACTGCAGAACCTGCTCTCTCCACAAAGGCAAATTCCTCTGTCCATTCCTGCTGAAAAGTACGATAGTCCTCATCTTTTTTTCTTTTAGCCATCTTCTTCGATAAAAGGGTTTCTGCAATTAGCTAGCTGCCTACTTAATTAAAAGGAGGGAAGTTTAATGCCTGACCTCACAACGACCCGTGTACGTTACGCATTATCCAATAAAAATTTGGTGTTGTCCCGGAGGAGGGCTGTGATTGGCTCCATCCACCCGCAACCATGAACATGAGCGGTAGGAAATGAATGGATTGAAATACATGAGAATGTTTTATATTTTTAACGTTATTATTATTATTATTTTTATTTATTTAAGATTTGTCTGCGAGTCAGATGCAGTCATCAAAAGAGCCACATCTGGCTCGCGAGCCATAGGTTCCCGACCCCTGCACTAAACGGTTAAATGAAATATAGGAAAATAAAGCCCTAAATACCGAGCCCTAAATACCAACAAAACATACTGTTCCATGAATACTTACTCAGCATTGAAGCCATTAACATGCAAAATCCGCATCTGTTTCACAATAGTGCTCTTCCCAGACTCTCCTGCACCTGTATTTTGAGAGAGAGAGAGAGAGAGAGAGAGAGAGAGAGAGAGAGAGAGAGAGAGAGAGAGATGTGATTTAGAAAAAAAAAATGCTTCATTTCAAATTTCGGGGAGTGATGTAGCCCTTATTCACTTTGAATGAATTATGCTTTATGGACAGGTGTATACTTCAGAGCAAGCAATACAGATATATTTGCCCCTAAATCTACATACAAGTGTCAGTACAAACTGATGGTCTGATAAGGAAAATGCATGCTGCTCGCTTTTAGTTGGCAATCCCCCACCCATTTTGCTGCTTTCCCACTTGGATATACAGGGGTGGAAAATGGCGCCATCCTAAAAGCTGAGTTTTAACTTCCGAGGCAGCTCGGATTAGGCAGCATTAGGTACAGCAAATCCTGAGAGGCATAAAAGACCCATTACTAGAAGGTTTTTATGGACTGCTGGGTTGAAGGACAAAACCATAAGCACATTTGACCTGGCTATCCATAACAAAACTTTGACTATCTGGCAGAGACGAAATACTTATGGAGGAGGCCACCGTGGTGTTCTGACCTCTGGAGAATGAAGCAGTGGAACTTGGGTCTTCCACGCCATCTCAGGGCCATAATCATGACTATCCTATTTGCTGAATGTGGGAGGAAGTAGGCGAGGAAAAGTGTGTAGTACAAAGTGGGCCACTGCATTCTCTCCAACAGCCCCAACAGACAAGTAATTGTTAACGTACAGAGAGAAACCAGACTCCTGTCTGAGTAATGCGTGTTGGGAGAATGCTGATAATGTAGCAGGCTCAGCTTTGGACAGCATGAGGTGTGGCAAGGGAAAACCATTCAACCCCAGTACTGGTACATACTACCAGATAACTCCCCATTCTCTGCAATAAACAGTCTCTTATATGGTGAGGGTGAAAATCATCCAACCACACCATCAGCCAGGCCTGAAAAAAGACTAGATGACAAGCTTAGAGCTGCCCTAGTAATTAGTTTAAAAAAGATTTTAAAATAAATACTGAAGAAATCTGAAGAAAAGCATGCATTCTAAAGATTATGAACACTTTTGATATTCTCATCCTACACCCCATTTTGAAAAGCTATCACACAGGGCTGCTTCCTATGAAATGTGCATATAGAGCCTTTAAGCTTTGGTTACGGCTCACATTTACCATGTCATCGTCTCAACAACCCAGAGCTGCATTAATTTAAGCAGATCTTGCACTCAAAAAAGAAAAAAAAAAAAAAAAAAAAAGTCTTCTCCAGCACATCCTTTTCTGATACTTTCAATGGTGGCTGATTCTTGTATAAAATAATTCCTCATGCTCTCAGAACCACTCTCTCAATTTGAAACTGAGGAATCAAGGAAGAAGGAAAAAGAAAAAAAAGGAGGGGGGGGATCCATTGATGACAACCCAGTCCCTTCAGTACATCCAGTCGAGTCTAGACCTGACCACATGAATCAGCCCTAGATCACAACACTGTCTCCAGAGGTTTGTATGGGTGGGTTGTAGTATATAAGTTGTATATAAATTTTGTTATGATGCGACTTTAGTTAGCGTTCAAGTGATTACTGATTATGGTTGTTCATCATTTGTTTTCTTTAGCATTTTATTTTGGAACTTGACAGCTTGATACTATCTTTTCAGGCTTTGGGATTCAACGCTAGACGTTTCAACCACTGCACTGAGACGGTTGTTTTCTTTGCTTAATACAGGCCAATAATTTGACCTCTCTCAAACACAGTAACAACTATTCTATAACCACAGCACATGTCTTCAGACAAGGTTATTTAAGAAATGTGTCCTTAAGCTTAAAAAAAAAAAAAAAAAAAAAAAGAATCTGAAACAGTCACTAAAATGATTTTCCAGTCAAATAAATATAAATATATATATATATATATATATATATATTAAAAAAAAAAAAAAACACGAAAGACAACATGCTTAAGTTATGAGAATTTAATCATGTAAGGTGACGTGCAACATACTCCACCTCCAATTATTCCACTGCTATATTTATATGTCACTTTTTATAGTTTTATTTCTGTATTACAAGCTTACGTAAAAAGGGTTGTCTACACGTTCCTCTCTTGTCCTCACTCATTCATAACAATGAGCAATTTTCATTTTAATTAGTTTTTAATTAAATTTTTTACACATTTGTTACACTTAAATGATCCTCAAACAAATTTTTATATTACACACCGATGCTGAGTATATACAAAATTGCAGTTTTGAAATGATGGAAAAAAAAGGAAAAATGACTTTCACATAGGGCCAGGCAGGTCTGGACAGCTTTCTTCCCCCACCTTAATAAATACAGTTAACATTTAAAAACTCCATTTTGTATTTATCTTTTTGCAATTTTAAAATGTCTGATCACAATAATGCAAGTGTGACCAAAAAAAAAAAAAGCACACTATGCTTTTTCATAGCACTGTACATTTTCTATATCCATGTACCAAAATTGCAAACAAAACAGTCCCCTTAAGATATCTTTCTCTCAAAAAACAAGAACCAAAAAAAAAAAAAAAAAAAAGATTTCTACTGATTCTTCATACTGATTAGTGTGTAAATAATTCTGATATCACCACATTGTTACCTCTGAAATTTATTTTCATATTATTATTGTGTTATAGGCAAATATAACAAGACTGAAAGTGAACTGAATGAGAATGCACTCAACATCCAGTGAAGAAACATAGTAAACACATTTTAATAGACTTTCAGAACTCTTTATTTCAGGTCTGATTACTGGGAGTCTTGATGGCCTGTCTCCGGCGCATGCCCAATGCCACGTGTCAGATCAGATACAATATACCATCACCACTATAGTTTTAGAAAGCCATTGCAGCGACCTGAATGTCAGCAAATCACAATACTGTCAATTAATCATTTCATAGACTTTGATTCAATCGCATTGTTTTGAACAAAACATTGAAGTGGCCCGTCTGTCATAAAACACAGATTATGTAAACTTTATCCTCCCATACTTGTTCCTCTAAAGCAACCTGAGCAAAAGGTTACGAGTCTTGTTGAAGGATGAGACAAGTGACAGCTTGAATATGTGGCAACATTTTTGAATGCACTTTTAGTGAGCATTGCCCTGATTGCAATTTTCAACAGATTCCCGAAGATTTTTGTTTCAAATATCCAACATGCTGATGACAGGTTTGGCCATTTTCGATTTTCCGATCTAAAAACTATAACTTTTGTCTTAACTTTTTCTTATATTTTCCCCTCAAATTGTACAAGGTTATAAGATTTACTCTCTCTCAATCAAATCTCAAAAAAAAAAAAAAAAGTGTTAGAAACTGAAAAAGAGTTGATAGTTACCCACTAGAGAGAACGCACTTCCATCAAGGCACGGGATCCTAGCACAACTCTTAAAAATTCTGCTAGCACGCTGCTGGCGAACACAGCTCTATTCAACCATAGTTTGGATTAAAAAAAAAAATGAACTGGACAAACCCTTAGCGACGTCACCGACAGTTTTCCAGAAGAGTGGTTTTAAAGGTCAACTATGAGAGCTCTGGTCCTTGCCATCTTGGCAGGAGCAGGCTCTGCCTAAATCCAAGATAATCCATAAATCAGTGAATGGATGACAACAGAACCTGACTGTTCATTGTAACATGCCTACTTACCACAGTTACCAGAGGCTAGCTAGCATAGCTTTAGCATAGCTAAAAAGGTGGCTGGTGTTAATTTAATTGCTAATGTTACTTTCTACTTGATTGAACCAATTTCATCGATACCAAAAACATCACCCCTTGTCGTCTACTACATTTCTTGTGGTAGGTTAAACTACATTGATTGCAGTTGGCTAAAGTGATACATGGCAAATAGCTAGCAGTCTGGTAATTGGCCGCGCCTCTAACTACGCATAATTTTACAGCTTATTTGTAACTGAAACTGACGAGTTACATAATTCACACCAGGTGTCATGCAAAATCTAACTATGGAGGTGAACAACAGCAAACATGTTGGTCTGGAGGGATTGACTCACGTTTGAAGCCAGCCCTAAGGGGCATTCAAGGAATTGCAAATTTTGGCACTTCCACGTTGGTTTCGCATTTCAGAACCAGAGGTTGCCCCTTGTATTCGACATGACAGTGCAAGTATGTCCCCCTCCCCTGTCAGGGAGCACGGCCAATCTGCTTCACAGGCTTAGCCAGGATTCCAGCTCAATCTCCGGATGACAGTGTAAACTTTTCCTGTTGAACCACTTGGGAGTTTAATTTGACTGACTGGTTGATCACTGGTCATGGCTGGTCAAGCTCAAAAGTGGTCACTGGCCAATTGATCAGTGCTTCCTTACTTTTAGACTATTTATACACTGCACTCCCTCTCCTCTTTGTCAGCAGCTCACAACAACCTAAAGTAATTGACTTTACTAAAGTTTGTGTCCACCAGCGGTTTAACTCATGTATGACAACCATGAAAAATTAATTCATGCTATGTTAATACAGGCAAGTTTACAATTTTACCTGAAGTTGGAAGTTAATGATTTTATTTTGCACTGCCTGAAGCCTTTGGGCTACAATTCATTATCCTTTTTTAATTGATGAATTAATAATAAAAATTTAAAAAACAGGTCAGATCTCAGTTTCTTTGAAAAACTGATTTGATTGGAGCAATCTGGATCACTAACACTACCGTTCAAAAGTTTGGTGGCACTTGAAAATTTTTGTTTAGGTGATTTATTTTTTCTACATTCTGCAACAATACTGGGGATTTCAAAACTATAAAACAACACATATGGAATTAAGTAATTACGTAACAACAACAAAAACAACAGTTAGTTGTTATTATAAGACACAGGGGTCAGCCTTTCTGTAATATTTCTTGCAAGAACAGTATTATCAAGTGCATTTGCAAAATGCAAATGCAATTGTAAGCAATCATAACGCAGAAGGTGGGATTAACCAAAAAGGATGAGGAGCCTAACTTAACCTTAAAGTTGGAGAAAAATGCTACGTATTACTATTTTTATGGCATAGTGCCAGCATATTAAACACTTTGCAACCAGCGGAACCATTTTGTCAAAGTTATTCAGATTAAATACTGTGTGCAAGTAAATGTACATCTTAAATCAGAATCCTTGTAAACAATTACGTTAATATTTCTAACTGGAATGATTTCAATCAGATTAAAGAAATATCGTCAATTTAAACATGGCTGTGATTATCTCCACTGAAAAGCAGAAGCCTCAAAATCTTCAGCTAACAACCAAACATAAAAGAAATGAGCATAAACATCAGAGCCTTCACTTACTTTTCCTTTTTTTTTTTTTTCCATTTGAATTTATAAGCACTGAATTAATTATCAAATATTACTCATCATTCACAACTTGATTTATTGTCCTGAAATTTGGAAGGGGGAAAAAAATTCTATACTTCATGACGGGGGATGTATATCTGTTGCCAGACGGCACATAGACGGAACCATCCATACTTCAAATTGTGCCATAAAATGTCATCTCTCACAGTGCTAAGCAGAGCAAGTTTAATACTTTAATCTGGAGAGAAAGTTCAGGACAATCACCACACAAAATTAAAACACATACAAAAAAAAACAAAACAAAAAAAAAACAAGATCACACTACAAGACAATAAACATGCCATGTTAATCACCAAGGGCATTTTACTAAATTTAAAGTGCACCAACAGGTTTTTATGTCGTCGTTACACCCTGGGTAGGACTGAATGTAGCATTAAAGGAGTTCATGCAAGGCCAGTGTTTCTGATGTGAAGCAGAGCCGACCGTGACTCCAGTGAATTGAGAAAACTTTCCACCTTGATGGTATTCAACAGTAGCGAAACATTCGGATAAGTACATCAGCGTACCAGGGAATTGAATAGAGAAATAAAGGGAGTTTTAACTGTATTGTGTTTTTCTGTGCAATGAAAAGTCCCAGTTTGACTTGAACACCCCTCATACTAGGCCACAGTAGGAAGTGATTGTGCCCAATATGAAAGCACCCTTAGGACATCCTATAACTGAGCTGTGCTTAAACGATAAGAAAGGAGAGGCTCACAAACAACAGCCTTGTGTGTCTGAGCCTCTCCTTACTTATCATTTGATCTCCTCTTTATCAGGAGCTTAAAATACCTACTAAATTTGCAGTTAGGTATCCACTTAAATATCCATCACTGGCCTTTATTCCTCTACGAGAAATAACATTACTATTTAGAACGCCATTCTTGTGTTGAGACTTCAACTCGATAGGACTGGCAGTAACCAATTAAAACACTGTGGAATTTTTTTAAAGGTCATGTGGAGTCCACGCCTTGACACCATAATGCTGGTTCATGAGGGGGACCTACTCAGTATCAGGTTCCACGTTCACATTACAAGCCTGAAGTGACTTAAAACCTGATTTAAATCTGTGACACTGATAGTTTTTCAGGGCTGTCTGAATCTCATGTTTGCATTTCTTATATTTTATAGCCTATTTTATTGTTTATAGAAAAGATAATTAACGTTTAATTTATGATGCAGAAATGTTCCTTGTTAGTCTACGTAAGCACTGAAAAATTGTTCCCATTGAGTAGGCAGCAGTAATGGCAACTACTAGGAACAGGAAACACCAGTCACCACCGATACGACGTAACGATACATTGTTGCCAGTTACATTAATATTGTGATTTTGTAATTATGACAGTGTTATACATACCCTGATTTGATCTTACATTTTAATCCAATTGTAACAATTCGAAGACCTTGAACCTTTTTAAAATAAACTCAAGGTTTATACCTTCGTTTTAATTAGCAGCTTCACAACTGAACTGAATGAGTAATTAAATGAAGCCCATCCCTTTTATCAAATGATGGAAGCATTTAATCTACTATACAAAACACACGAGTTTAACTTTGAACTTAAACATTCAAAAGGCTACATTTTTAGCCATATTAGAATTGAACATCGTTATCAGACCAGAATTTCACAATCGTGCAGACATCAGTCATGCAACGTGAAAGGCAACTTTTTGCCTCTGCGCATGTGTAAGGCGCCGACATCACCCACCACCGTTAGCCTTGGGATTTCATAACAGAGCTAGCAAATGCTGCTAAAACGGCTAAAGCCCAACTATTATCTGCTTCTGAACCTCAACAAAGACCGCTGACTAACTGCGCGGGAAAGGACACACACCTTGAGGAGACAGTGTAAGTGAGACAGAATAATTAGTGTCAGTGTGTCGCTGTGAGTGAATTTTTATTGCCAGTTCTCCTTAGTGGAGTTTTGTGAAGTGAATCTCACAACATGCACATGCATTGCTGGTCTCTCAGCACTCTCTCTGCTCTTTAATTTTTATTTCTAAGCTGGCAGTAACACAAAGACACTAATTAGCCAAGTTCTCCTCACGTGTGCTTCCTTTCTCACTTACCCAACTCGTGCTTCCTTCACAGAGAGGGGCTTGACCATGTCTCTACCATCACAGTCTCAGTTCCAGATTTTTCAATATTTCAGACTTACTGTCACAATTGCCATCGGTCATACTTAATTTAGTAATATGTAATTAATTTTATTGCTGCTAATTTGTTCATCATTAATTCTAAAATGATAGAAAAATAAGAGCATATACCCACAACATGGCAGTTTATAGCTAACCAGGAATCAGACGTATAGCCGTACAGCTACCTGGGAAAGAATAACCTTCTGAGTGGCACAACAAAGACATTTTTATGGCGTTACATTATCAAAAACCGCACACGTTTAAAGCATCCGATCAGAAGCATCTGCCTTTTGCTCCAAACTCTGCTAGAGTATTAGTCTCAAAGCCACTCATTACACCAGTCTTAAAAAACACTGCGAGTGCTACTCAGCCACTTATCCTGCGCCCTTATTGACGAGTTTTGCGGTCATCTGAGGAGGTAAAACATCATGACATTATCATACCACCAGGAGTATTTTTTTAATCATCTGACTACCACAACTTGACTGAAAATTTTTTTTGGCCGGGTTAAAAAGAAAAATCTAAAAATCTAGGCCAATTTTATTGAAGCAAAAGTGTGTGCGTGGCAGCACAGTGGCTTAGTGGTTAGCACTTTCAAAGCAGACACCTCCAGGTCCTGGATTTGATTCCCACATCAGGTTTCCCCGTGCTTGGTGGGTTTCCTTCAGTTTCCTCCCACAGTCCAAAGACATGCAGATTAGGCTGACTGTCAGTTCCAAATTGCCTGTAATGTGTGAATGTCGAACAAAGATCAACGTACATACATGGGAGTACATACAATTGTCACCCTTGGCCTCCATGGTCCCCAGTTGGACTACAGAGGTTCCTTGATGGATGGATGGAAAAGTGTGTGCATATATAGAGGGGTCAAAAAAAAAAAAAAAAACACGCCAAGTATATGCCTCCCTTCTGACGGTCACATGATGGCATCAACAATGGTGTGAATACTGCCATAACTGTTGAAGCGTGTATACATCCCCCCCTTTAAATATAATCTACATGATTAGTTTTAATACCAGTTTTTCCCCTATAATACTCCCTGCCATGCCTACTCAACAAGACATTTTTTACAAAAATAATACCACCCAATATACTGCGAGAGTTGTATTGAAGCGGTACATTTATCAAATTGTAATCGCAATACAGATTGAATCGGCACATGGGTATCGTATCGTGCGGTCCCTGGTGATTGTCAGATAGTATTTCAAGTGCTGCAAAAAAAAAAAAACAATGACAATAAAAGGCTTGGCCTCTCAAAATCGGCACATAGAACAATGTATATTGGCCCTTACTACAGTTTTGAAAACTCCAATGTAGCTATGTCAATCAATAGAACATACACATTGACATATCCTCAACTACAGTCATGGATCAGACATGTTGCTGCTGAAATAACGAGCCTGGCCTCTCCAAATCAGCACCATTTGAGTGCCATTATGGAAACTACCAGCCAAATGTCTTGCATTGTGCAAAAATAAATAACCAAACCTTTTAGCATGTGTACTCAAAACCTCAATCATCCTATTGCCACTGTGCCTAAAAATATTTTCTAAGGAAAGCACCAAGTACCGATATTCATGAGCGATCTGTACCGATATTCATGAGAGATCTGTACTGATCACACATCAACTACAATTCGTCATCGGTTGCTTTTAGTCAGGGCAGAGCTCACAAATTTTCTACCAATAAATCGTGAAACAGAATGTCACGCAATAATCCTTTAAACCGGATTATCTTGTTTTTATAATTGTTGGAAGCCAAATACCTTGTACCTGAATATACCATTTGATTAATCACACAGCCCTAGGTGGTTGTACAGATATAGTAGGAGCCATGAGTAAACATGGATGGATGCGTCACCTGACCAATCAGGATTGATTCTTCCATAAAGCTATGCACAACACACACACACGCAGAAACACTGCTCTGTCAGGATTCTTTTCAAAGGTAAAGTAGAGGTTAATTTAAAAATTCTTTTTTTTTTTTTTCACATTTTGTACGAATTATTTTTAGATGAATATGTTTGGGCTGTGGAAAGAAATCAACAGAGTTTCCATTATTTATTATTAAATTCACTTTGATATACAAGCCTACAAAATATGTATACATAAGCACGTTTCCAGAACAAATTATACCCACAATCCAAGGTTCCACTGTACAATAGGCGTGGGTCGATAGACGATGCCATCGTCCATCGCTGATGGCCGATAGACATCACGATGCTGAGCCGGCATCGCGATTCTCCGCCCCGCCCCCGCAGCAACCAGCTCGCGAAAAACACTCACTTAATCACACTATATGCGCTCTTCTCTACCGTATTAAAAGAAACCATTTATTTTGCTAGGTAGCGGATCACAGC
>JAQMYJ010000040.1:20536226-20546430 GCA_030014305.1 Clarias laeviceps | reverse complement strand
TATATATACACACACACACACACACACACACACACAGCCTGAGTGACTCGCGGCCTGTGGATCCAGCGCTAGTCGCATCTTACCAGTTTAACCAGAACACACCCACATGCCGATGCATGTCGCAGGTTTCCGCTCGGGCTGGCCGCTAACGCTATTCAAATGTCACCACTATGATCACACACACACACACACACACACAGCTGTGACACAACGAAGGTGTGACAGCGGCATTCCTGCTCTAAAAGTCACTTTCAAGTGCTAATTTAGCTAGCAACAAACTCGGTCTCGTGCTACAACTTCTGACACGCCAGTGTTTAAACAAAAATAAACACACATGAAAACCAGGGCGAATTCGCTCCGAAAGGTAAAACAGACGCTCTTGTTTTTTTCTCTCGAGGCCTTCAAAGACAAACAAGCATTTCCCGTTTTTGAAACTCACCTAAAAGCAGCAGTCTGTGCGTGGCCCTGTAGACTTGTTTGTCTTTCTGAAGCTGTTTCTCGATTTTCTTGTTCGCTTCCCGCTGCGCCTTCTCCTCGTTCCTCTGATCCTCGGTCTTGCTGTTGCCCAAGCAGCCCATCTTCCCCATGAAAGAAGGAGGTCCAGGGAAAATGTGACGGCAAATATAAATATATATACACACGCGCGCGAACAAGCTTACTCTATTTGTGCTCGATCCACGAAATGACTCGAACTGCCGAGGACATGTAGGCTACACATGTTTGAAGTGGTCGCCCTGTAACCTATAGCCTATCTCAACCACCATTTCAGCCATGACATTGATGTATGACTAACGAGTTCATTATGCGTGTTTTCATAGCTCAGGGTGAAAGGGTAACAGAAGTATGATTTTTACTATTGTGATTATTTTTAAATAAGAACGATCGGACACAAATGTTCGCTTAAATTCCCTCAAGTTACAAGCTAATGCTTCCGTCCAAGACAGCTAAAGCAGCTTAATATCCATCCATTGATCACTCGAGGCCTCCACCCTCAACTTTCCAACGAAGAGCCGAAGAAAAAAAGACGAGTTCATGTCACGAAACGTATTTACCCAACGTACTGGCTGAAAAAAACAACTCGTTTCGATTTGCTGGAACACACTGAAACACATACACACGGGTCGTGGGTGATTTGGAGCATTTCAGCACAGAAAGGCCGTCGTTTCCTACTTGTAGCCCTGATCCACGCAGAGGCAGCCGTGTAGCCTAGCTAGCAGGCTAGAAAGACCAGCGAAAATTATTTTAGCTACAACTGTCTTTTCGCTCTGTTCGTTTCAGGCCCAGAAATAAAAAAAATAAAAAATAAAATCTCGAAGCAGGTGTGACGTTGTGTATCAGTCGTAGATCCGTGTATTCGCTTTCGTCTAGAAGAATAATTCAATTTTTCCTCATTTCGCCCGTTTCTGCGATGGCTTCTGCCCCCCTCCCTCCAATCCGAGGGGCCTTCGTTAGTTTAGCTTCTCCTGAGATTCAGCGTACGTCCGTCCTTTCGCTTCGAAGCTCCGCGTAACTGGACAAAAACAAAGCCAGAACAGTATCGGTCACAATCCCAGCGCGTTAAAACGACCAAACGAGAGAAATCTGTCGGCCTTTTTCGCACATCTCACGGGTGTTTTCTCCTCGGCGCTGACAGCCTCAGCGTCGGGTTCAGCGTTCCGAGCTGCAACTCTCGCGCACGTGCAGAAGGCCGGTGAGAGTGAACCGCGCGCTCACATTCCTCCACGCTTTTTGCGCACGTCCCCCGGCGACCCGCTGGATGTCTGAGCGCGGCCCATACAACGCTCGGATTTTTTTTTTTAAACGTCAATTCTTCGTTCAACCCTTCTGTCTCTGTCCAAAAAGCAGGGCAAAGCAATCTTAGCCAGCACTGAAGACGTGGGGTGGGGCAAATAGGCTCTCACGGAACCCTGGGAACGGAGCAGATCACATGACCCTCCGGAACGTCAGCGACGCTGAAATCGCGCGGAAAGAGACGAAGAAGAAGCACGAGCGCCCTCTCTGACAAACACGTGCAACACCGAGCGAGAGGCTTCCTTCACACGCTCCCATTTCCCAACGGCTAAGTCGTAATTACGAAAACTGCATTTTGGCACACCACTCTAGGGACTAGAATGCAAAAGGGGGTGTGGGGGTGTCGGTGTACAGAGCCAACTGTCTCGGTATTTGTGGCTCAAGTCGCTCGTTTCTTTTCAGGACGTATAGCGACCTCTGTTGTCGAGCATTGTCCAGCGTGTTACTTAGTTCCTCTGTAAAACGGAAGTACCCAAAAATAAACATACTACAGCCCATTATACAATTTATATTCTACACTCTATACAAACTTATACACAACCTTTCTTGTTTAAAATGTATAAAATGCATTAAAGTTAAATTGACATTTCATGCTATGTTTTGGTATTATTATAATGACTTTATCGAGAGATTAGCCAAACAAGCTAAAAAATAAGCTCTCGATTGTACAACCTAATTGCACCAGCACGTGAACAGAGGCATAATCAATCTTTGCTAGTTTCTGCACAATACGGTTTCTTCTATTGTTGCATGTAAACAGTAAACGGGAACAAACTGCAGATAGGAACTTAAGTTGTGAGGAGGAACTGATTAAACGTTTAACTGCAATGTTCTGAGGAATAATTCAAGCCAGTTGTGTCATGAACACTGTGGTTTTAATCACTATTTTGTTTATATTTTAGAAAGCAGAAGTAAATTAATCAGAAAATACCAGTAATGGCGGTTTCCAGCCATCACATACATTTTGTTTGTCTGCTTTAGCTGTGATCATGGCTTCAAATGTGGTGGACAATGCATGTTTGAAAATGATTCCCCACCTTCCCAGACTCACGGTTTTAGAAACTGTGCCATCAGGGATGATGAAATCCATTCGCAGAAAAACCTGGTCATTCAGTAAACTCAGGTAGTCAGCTGACTTCATTTTATTGCTTTGTCCTGTGCACCAAAAACAGTGAGTTTAAAATCTGCGCCAGAGAGGGACCAAAATAAATAGATGGACAGTCATGTTAAAAATGTGTGTGTGTGTGTGTGTGTGTGTGTAAAAACATAATAAATAGCATCTGATTAAAGTGGATCTCAGAATTAGGCAAATCCAACCTCAGATGAACAACATATAACTTTTCACTGTGCAATAATTTCTTTAACAAGAAATAAAGGCAAACAACAACCATAGAAGGAGACCAAAGAGGATGGAATACAATAGTCAATATGGGATGTAATCAGAGTGCACTAGTGATTGGGAAAGATTGGGTACTAAATTGTTTAAGTTGAACAGACTTATTAAACAGAGTTGACCAGTGCAGCCAGAGAGATACTGTATGATTAAAACCAGGCAAGAACAGGGCCAGAAATTCCAACAGAAACTATTTTACCTTAAAGGATGTCATATGAGGTGAGGTGGTATCCAATGCTGCACTTAAATCCAAAAGAATGAGTATAGTCAATAGCCTAGATTCAGCTGCCATCAAGAGATTATTAGTGATCTTCACTATGTCTGTGTTGGTACTATGACAAGAGTGAAAACTAGACTGAAATTGTTCATACAAGTTAAGAGACAAATAAGCATGCACCTGAACTACAACTGTTCTCTCAAATATTTCAGAGAGAAAAGGTCAATTTTGAAATTGGGAAAAAATATTAGTATAATTATTATTATGTTTAGTATATTAATTAGTATATTATTATTACTATAAGTTATTGTAGTTGTGGGCCATGTTTCTTGCGTGCTGGGGTTATTGAAACTGTTTTGTTAGATAAAGAAACAAGACCAGATGTAAGAGAGCAATTTATTATGAGGTTTTAATTATAACTTATAAGGACATCTGACCTGATAATTTGAACGATTTGACAGCAAAATGTAATAAAAGCCCTCTTAAAAAAAAGACAAATTATTAACGCTTGACAAATTATAAAGGTTGTCTATAACAAAACTTTGAATTTGAAAAACATTATATTACTTGTTAACAAAAATGTTTGGCTTTTTTTAATTAAAAGTGTACCTGTTCTACACGGCACGGTGGTGTAGTGGTTAGCACTGCCACCTCCAGGGTCCAGGTTCGATTCCCATCTCTGTGTGCATGGAGTTTGCATGTTCTCACCGTGCTTGGTGGGTTTCCCAAATTGCCCGTAGTGTGTGACTGTGTATATATGTGTGTATGCCCTGCGATGGATTGGCACCCTGTCCAGGGTGTATCCCGCCTCATGCCCTCAGCCTCCTGGGATAGGCTTCAGACCCTCTGTGACCCTGAATACAGGATAAAGCGGTATACATGTATATAATCACTGTGGTGAAGTTGGATTGTAGTGCACTCTTCTGTTCACTTCCAAATGGATATGTCTCTTTTTCTTCTCTTGCTCCTATCATTGTTCCTGGTTCTGAGCACTTGAGACCCACAGTACTCTTATAGCAATGTTTTTAATGTAGAATTAAGCAGAGATGTAAAGTTACGCCACTTTAAAATCACATAATTTTTCCATAAAAACATCATATGAAATTGTGGTTGTGACTCAAAGAAAACTTTGTTCCAAATCATCCAAAAAGTGTTCAGTGAGGTTGAGGTCTTCTCTTGACCTTCGTGTCTTAAATAACAACTGACTGTTGTTGTTATTTAATTATCTAATTCCATATATGTTATTGAACAGTTTTTAAAAAAAAAAAAAATCCAGTACTGTTTTAAAATCTACATAAAAGAGCGGTTCTGTCTGTACATTGGTCAGAACTCGCTCTTTCAATGATATCTATATGTTTCATACTTTTATAGAACCAGAAACGCTGAAATTCTTCGATCTACGATTTGAAAACAAATTTGTGTTGCAGCATGGTTTACTCCAAAAACAGGTATGTAACTATTGAAAGTTGAATGGACAGATCCTGCGATGGATTGGCACCCTGTCCAGGGTGTACCCCGCCTCGTGCCCTAATCCCCTGGGATAGGCTCCAGCCCACCCACAACCCTGAATAACAGGATTAAGCGGTAATGACGATGAGTGAGTGAGTGAGAATGAACAGATCATTGTATGTTTATTCTTCCTGCGGGAAGCTTTAAACCACTTTGTCTCATATGTTCCGCTGTACTAATTTAAGCGCCACTATGAGATAAAAAACAGGTTGTTAAAGCAAACATATCCGCAGCAGTCTGAGGTAAGAGCGTGTAAAATACCCAAACTGACAATGTTATGCACTCAGATCAAAATATTGTGTAAAAGAGACGTTGGAAAAGAGATGAACTGGATTACTTACTATTTGCTGGATTACTTTAAACAGAAAATAAATTAAATCCTGGTACTGTATATATGAAAGGCAGCCACTAGAGGCCCTCAGAGAAATTTGGCATCACTTTTAAACCCTTGTTAAGTTTTTCACTCATACACTGATGAGCCATAACATTATTATTGATTATTTATTATATACCAGTAAACTGGTGACAGGATCATGGGCACCAAGGGGTCATTTATGCCTGTGGTTAATCCGTGTGGTGCGACCCCACACAAAAGCAAATGTAGCACAAATTGCCGAAAACATTGATGCTGGCCACAACAAACACACCCAGTACATCACAATTTTCTGTGTATGGGGTTTAGCAGGCAAAGAGGTCAAGGGTGTTGATCCGACCACTAAATGTCCCAGATCTCAATCTGACTGAGCATCCATAGGATATGCTGGACAAACAAGTCTGATCCAAGGAGGCCCCACCTTGCAACTTACAGGACTTAACGGATCTTCTAGTAATGTTCTGGTGCCAGACAACACAGCATACATTTCGGGGTCTTGTGGGTCAGAGCCGTTTCGGTGACTATAATGTTTTAAGGTTTTAATGTTATGGCTGATTGATGTACTGTATATTCAGACCAACATTGATGTATATTGGATGTTAGCTATAATGGATGCAATTCACCTTAATGGAGGTGTGCTAATCAGCCCTGCAGAACCTTTACATATGTCTATACTTTGTTTCCCAAAGTCAGGAATTCTAATTAAAAGTCTTAACGTTTGGACTATACAAACATACTTATTGTATTATTTGGTGGCTTTCAACATAGGCAATGTTGTTTTTACTGGTGCTAGCACCTCTGCATCACTGCATTTCATTGGCTTGAATCTAATCTAATCTAATCTAATCTAAACTCTTTACTCTAAAGATAAATATTGACCTTACCATTGGCATGAATGTAGTGGTCATCTCTGAGCACCTATAATAGAAATCTTTGCTCAAATGGTAGTAGCCCAGTAGCCCAACATGTATACATATCCCTGTGGTATGCCTGGTATATTAGCTAATAAGAGAGTACCATTTTTTTCCTGAACTGAAATGAGGAAAAAAAAAGAGGAAATTTAAGAAACAATACAAGGATAATATTTCACCCATCCATCTAGAAACCTCTGTAGTCCAACTAGGGACCGAGGAGGCCAATGCAGATAACCATTACATTTATCTCCAGTAAAGATATTATTATAATTAATATTATTATTATTATTATTATTATTATTATTATTATTATTACTAAGAAAATATTTACTATAATGTGCATAATTGTCAACCAGGAAATGACAAATATGACAAAATAAACCCAAATTAACTAATTGCATTCTTTTGGTTTCTTTTTTAATTAATGTAAATAAAAAATTTATATCAACAATATTTTATCATGGTACATTGCTGGATAAACATATCTCCACTTTTCATTATAATTTATTCCTAAATATACTGTAGCTAAATTTTATTTACATAAATTTTAAGTTGACAAATATTATAATCATATAACAAAAATATATACTAGTAATATTTGTAGATTCCATCTGCATTATATGTTGTGTAAATATATTTTTTAATGTTGTATAAGCTTAGATCTATTCATAATGTCACCATGCTCTTTTGCTTTCCCATTTAATTAAGTCACAAATGAATATATAACACTTGGGGTGTTGCTAAGATCTGGAGACATCAGGGACTTATGTCCCTGCCCAGAGATCATATTTAAGGACACCAGGGGAAGCTACACCAGGAGGGACTTTTAACAATTATTTTGCCAACTTAACACACCAGGGTTTTAAATAGATTAAATGTGGTAAATATACTTGTTGGAAAAAATTAAAATCTCCTGTGGTAAAAGTCCCTTACAAATCTTTTCCTTTCCTTTCTTCCTTTGGATGGGTCATTTGTGAGGAATAATTGTGACATTTGAAATTCTCTTATTATTATTATTATTATTATTATTATTATTATTATTATTATTATAAATGCTGCTATATTAATATGACAGTTTTATATATCATATTGTAATGTCAATATCATAAGTAATGACTGCCTCATTTCCTCAGCATTTAGAGTCAAATTAGTGTTTAGTAAAGCTACTGCCACTGTCTTACACTGTTTAAATACCCGAAAAAAGCACTTCACTGTTTGAAAGGTGAGGTTTTATACAAACTTTCCCCTTAAATAGTTTCTTAACTTTTACTTTTCTAACATTCTCCTTGGCACAGCTGTTTAATGCAAGCAAAGGAAAAAGAATGTTGGGCAATTACTATCCTAAAGACTAGATTATTTGCTGTCAGTTTTTGGCCTGATGGGGAAAAAAGGGTTCAATTAAACTGCCAATACATTAATAACCATTTTTTAGGTTCTGTTTTTGTTTGTTTGTTTTTGAGAAAGGAAAGACCATACTCCATATTGCTTTTTGTAATTTATTCATGTTATTTTTATTGGAATGACACACCTAGCATTTAGTGATGTACTTCAGCCTACAACAAAGTAACTTTTACATTAACTAATATGTCACGGTGAAATAGTGGTTACCATGTGGCCTCGCACCTCCAGGGTCGAGGGTTTGCTTCCCATGTCGGTGTATCTGTGGAGGTGCCTGCTGGTACTCAAGTTTCTTCCCACTGCCCAAACACATGCAGTATTAGTAGGCTTCAAAATTCCAAATAGTATTTCCAAATTGCCTGTGGTGTGTGAGTGTGTGTACTTGTAATCTGTGATGGACTGGCACTCTACCTAGGGTGTACCCACCCCCCTCCACACACACACACACACACACACACGCACACACACAGTCCACTGGGATAGTTTTCCAGGTTTCCTGTGAGCCAGTACTTATAAGCTGGATAGAGAGTGAGTGAGTGAGTAGTATGGGAATGGCTGGGGTCGAAATGTACTAAAGGCTGCCACTAGGGGGCCTCAGTGTTATTTGTTTTCATTTGTAAATCCCCGTAAGGTTGTTCATTCAGACACTTATGAGCCACGAAATTATAAAATTATAAACTAGGGACAGGATCATGGACACCCAAGGCTCATTTATGACTGTAGGTTCAATAGGGACCAACGACACACCTAATCCGACAGAAAAGTTAATGTGGCACAAATCGCCGAAAAACGTTGATGCTGACTACGGTATAAAAGTATCATAACCCTTGTTGATCTGGTTCTCCAGCTCTCGGTTTGACTGAGCATCCAGGGGATGTGCTGAACGAATGAGTCTGATCCATGGAGGCCCCACCGTTTCAACTTAGAGCACTTAAAGTGCTAACCATAGCACACTTACAGGGGTATTGTAGAATCATGTTTTGAGGGGTAAAAGCAGTCCCATTTTGGTCCCATTTTGGTGGCACAATGGGAATGTAAACAATATTAAGCATAATGTTTTAATGTTTTAATGTTATGGCTGTCTGTGTATATTCAGTACAGCATTGCTGGTTTGATTCCAGTAGGTTGGTCACATAACCGCCAGCTCTAGGTCTCCTTCTCCTTCATCTTCCTGGCTTCACATTATTATTCTTGGACTTATTGAGCTAATAATAAATGAAACACTTCATTTAGGAATAATTAAAACACTTCATTTTTATTCATTAGGAGGGTAACCATATACACAGTGGATTTGGTAAACACCAGCAACTTAATAACTTAACTCTCCCTAGCATATAAACACTGTGTGGTATTGAGCTAATAATAGTACATCATTTTATTCCCCTGAACTCTAATTAATTCATTAAAATGAGAAAAAAATGAAAATTTAACAAACAATAAAAGGATAATATTATTACGCAGAATTTTTAAAATGTCTGGTTATTATTATATAATTAAGCTGTTTCTTGAAAGAAAATATATGCTATAGTATGCAGAGTTGTTAAACAGAAAAGAATCAACATGACAAATTAAACCCAATAACTAATTAAGTTCTATTGTTTTTTTTTTTTTATTAATGTAAATAAAAGCATAGCATCCACACTGGAATATCATGGTACTGTATATTCCTGGATAAACATGCATGTCGTGTGCCATATGCTTCCTATATCATTTATTCCAGCAAAGATCAGGATAGCAAAGATCAGGATGCTTGAAAAAACAAGTTCAGCATATAAGATTTCATTTATGGTCATTAATATTTCTTAGCATAATTTGGGACTATTGCTGGTTGCTTAAGATTCTTCCAGAAGTCATGTTTATTGCTAATATTGTAGTGCAGTGATGCACTTTATCTAGTAGATTGTGACTTAGTCCAGTCTTCGAACCAGCTCGACATTTCAGTTTTAAAACATACTTGGTGTCCAAGTTTTCCAATAGGCACTCAAGCCACAGACCACATCTGTAAAGTATTGATTCACATGATCAGTACATTCTCTTCTATTTTGAGTTGCATTATGCATGACAATTCTTTAAAACAGTAAACCTAGGTAAGCTCTCTCAGTGTGAACAGCAAACTAATCCTACCAAATGTTGGAATTAACCCATGAAGAAGGCATGTGTGATGTTGATTTCTATGCCTCATTGGTGACCCAAACACATACTGGTGGTAGGTTCTGAATGTTTTTTGTTTTTCTTTCTGTACCTAGATTTCAGAAAAAGAACCATCAGTGCTACTTGGTAAAATTTCCATTTGAGCCCAGCAAAAATAAGTAAGTTATTCTTAAATATAAAAAATAAATAAAATGTATTAAATTAATAGCCTTTTAAATTGTTAAACCCTTAATTGATTGCTGTGGGTTATGTGAAAGCAAGTGCGTTTATGGATGCGAGATCTGAAAAATGAGGAGCTAGTGTACTTTTCTAAGCACTGGACAGAAGGACAATAAACAAAATATCATCTATCATGGCCAATCCTGACCATATATATATATATATATATATATATATATATATATATATGTAGATATATATATATAGATAGATAGATATAGATATAGATATAGATAGAT
>JAQMYJ010000040.1:20509691-20523461 GCA_030014305.1 Clarias laeviceps | reverse complement strand
TTATTATATACTGTATGTCATGAATAATGTTCCCTAAAAAGTGAAGTTTTACCAACACATCCAGTATTAGAGTGGCAGAGGTCAGAATGTACCAACATAACATGGCAGCATGTTAGTACTGTATCAAATGTTAACTGCCAACAAGAAACAGATACACGTGTAAAGGATGTGTTATGAAGCTGTGATGATTTGTATCAGATGTTTCTGAAGGGCACCAGTAGTGGTCTACAGGTGATGCAGAGTCTGAGGCAGAATAAAGGGTTAACTGACAACAGAGGTGAGGCTGAGGGATACTGGTTCTGAGCTGGATCTGCCTTTAAAAAAAAAAACTGGCTGTTTTGCAGTTGCATAGTGTTTTTGTTCCTCTATACTATTGAGTGTAGAGGTTTTCTGTTCCTGTACTATTTGTTCAGCCAGCAGCTGTTGGTCCAAATGGGTACAAACATGAAGGGAAACGCATACTTATGTTAATTATGCACATGTAAATTCAAGCTTTGAAAAATAAGCATACCTTTAATAGTCAGGAGAATTAACACATATCAAATCTACAGTTGAGTCAGAAAAATCAGGAGAAAACTCAGCCCACGCCTAGTTTGATGTAAAAAAAGAAATAATTTTCTGACCAGGTAGCACCAGTGACAATTCAATTTGATGGTGTGAAAGTGTTGAAAGATCTTTTAATATTTAAAGCAGCTGCACATTTTTTTCTGATTTATTGCAAACGGAGCACATATTTAAAGAAAATATACCAGGAAGCATAAAATGTACTGTACATGGTTAAGTCAGAAGTTTGGAAAAATTATTTTGTTATTAATTTTGATGTTAGAAAGTCTGACACAAGTGTATATTTTTATTTTATTATAGATTAAATAGAAATGAAATAATATGGTTTCATCTGAAATTTGTTTTTAAAAGTAAAAATGGGTTTATATGTGATATAGGGCTTTTAAAAAAGTATAAATAAGTTGATGTGTGATTCAGTGCTTTTTCTTCTATTTACTCAATTTCATAAAGCAACTGTACTGAATTGTTAGTGTAATTACATCTGACACAATTACTAGTGTAATTACAACTGACACATGCTATGTTTTATGCCTTATTGTAAGATTCACAAATACTGTAATTATAGTTGTTTAGTTTGTTGTATTCAGTGGTGTAATAGGTAATCACTGTCTTCCACTGATCAATACATACCATTAAATTAAAGAAGTGCCCTTTGCTACTATGTACTTTGTAAAGAGACATGTCCATTGTGGACTCATACATTTTTCATCACAGCATAATTACAGAGTGGAATTAAGAGCTGTGGTGTCAGCAGTTTCCTTTTAATTTTCTTTTCTAAAAATTTTCCTTCATCTTTATCCTACATCTCAGTTAGCTTTTACATTTCATTTATTCTCCATTTCATTTACTTTTGACTTTATTATATATTGTATATGTGTTTAATATTATTTAACAGAAAGCCTTTCCCATAAAGAAATTTCCTTTTCCTCATGGGATGCAATGGAATGTCTTTTCCGCTTTAGATGCCTGTAAATATTTTCTCACTCACAAGATGCATATGCACATTATCTCTGAGGTGAATGCTGATTAAACAGCAATATATTTTAGATGCATTGACTGAGTCTTCAGTAAATATGATAATGGATATGGCAGAAATGATATAAAGCTTTTAGTGAAAATCCAGTTATCGGAAACACATTTGCTGTTTCAGCTAATGTTGTATATAAGCAGAGTTGGTTTTCTGCTTAACAAACAAAAACTAAACACTTGTCCCAATAGCAACCTCCTTTCCTTGTCCATGTGCAAGGAATAACGCTTTTCGGTTTATTTTCTGTGAACGCACTGTGTTTATTTTATATTAATAAAATATAAAAATGTAAACATAAGGAACGATGCATGTAATATTTAATTTTTACAAGTCTTAAAGATTCTAATGTTGACTCCAATGAATTGACATATTTTATTGTACAGTCCTCTCCAAGTGTACAGGTACAGTAAAGCTATGCGCAAAACCCATCTGTTAAACAACTTAGAATATGGCACCTTTGGTGACAAAATTTGGAAGCAATAATTTAAACATAAATGAAGGAAAATAATACACAGCATTTAGTTGCCTATCCCTTTCTTTCAACAATTGTATCAACTCAGTGGTCAAAAGCCATGCAACATGGGGTGTTCAAGTCAAACCAGGACTTGTGAAGAAATTGCTTATGAATGAAGCTGTAAAACCAATTGACATTTACTGCACACTTCAAGCACAGTACAGTGATGAGTAAAACATTAAACATTTGAAAGAGAAATAAAGGTATTTTTGACAATCATAACTGTTATTCTGCACAATCGAAAGACCTGGTTTGACTCGAACACCCCTCATAGATCGCCCTGGTTCATACCCTGGTGTGCCAATATTGAAACAATTCTGGTGTTTTTCTGGTGCTTGCTTAATCTCAGGACTTTCTTGAGGATAAGACAAATGGTGTTTGGTGCTTTATGAACGATACATAGAGATGCTAGAATCTCTTTCCTTCTCTGTCCAGGATATACAGGGTTTACAGATAGTAGAATATGAAAACAGTTCTTGGGTCATGACATCACTTGTCTCCAACCCTTTACCAAATAAGGAATTATGCTAGATGTCTGCCACCTTCTCATATATTTAGAAGACAGGGGAGTTCTGTATTGCTCTATGAGCTCCATAACATTAATTGGCAATGCCATAGTACATCCTGAAAGCTTTATTTAAAAAAGCATTGCCAATTAGGAATCACTTATTGGCAGGAAACTATAAACATGTATGATTATCTCTGCGAGCAAATTATTTTTTTTCTTACCAAAGAAGAATTAAAGCTGCAAGGCAAATTAGGCCAAATGCCAATAGCTTCGGTGGCGGTCTGGGTAGCTCAGCAGCTAGACTTAGTTCAAGCAAGTAGTTTTTGGTAAGTTTCTTGAATGACTTTGTACTGCCCACACTGAAACTGTACTGGGAAAGGGAAGTCACTGGGTGTAAATAACGTGTTGTGTGCTGCAATTCTGTGAAATGTTTCCATATCACAATAATTTGAATAAAACAGATAGAGTCCTGCCCCAAGGGGCCAGAGCTGCCAGGATGGCACAAGGGAAACCCACACAATATTGGACTTAATGTTTTGTGTTACGTCATGAGTGTAAGTATGGGCAAAGAGTACAGTTACTATTAGCAAACAAGAACAATGGGCACAGAAAAAACTGAGGTGGGTAGAGTAGCCAAAAAATGTACTCAAGTAAGAGTAGCTGTACTCCAAAATATTACTCAAGTAGAAGTAAAAAGTAGTCATCCAAAATATTCCTCAAGTAAGAGTAAAAAAGTATTCGGTGAAAAGACTACTAGAGTACTGAGTAACTGTTTCAATCACAATGTCCGATTTATTATTTTTTTTAGAAATTATAATAATAATATATTAGGTATGTATATGTATACTGCACAGTGGGGCAAAAAAGTATTTAGTGACAGGTAAAGAGTGGAGGACAGAAGAGCCTCTTAAAGAAAAAGTTACAGGTCTGTGAGAGCTAGAAATCTTGTTTGTTTGTAGGTGACCAAATACTTATTTTACAGAGGAATTTACCAAATAATTCATTAAAAATCCTACAATGTGATTTAAAAAAATTTTTTGTCTGAGGTATACCTCTGATGAAAATTATAGGCCTCTCTCTCCTCTTTTTGAGTGGGAGAACTTGCACAATTGGTGTCTGAATATATATTTTTTTGCCCCACTGTATATATATATATATATATATATATATATATATATATATATATATACTCACCGCGATATTCTATATTAACTGCAAGATCCCACTATTAACAGCATGGATTTATGGGCGTTCCCCAAAATTAGAGAAAGATACAGAAACCTTTGTGTGCGCATGTCCAGTGAGTGTATGTAGGACGGATTCACAGGTAGGATGAATTTATAGAACACCGGCTGAAGATGTAGATATTGCTATTGCGGCTGATTGGTCAAACGGAGTCATGTGATTATTGTTGCTGCATCTGATTGGTGAAACAGTCATGCGGTAGATCCACCGGCTGCATGTGCAGAATAAATGGTTAGAAAAGTAATGAGTTGAGTGCAGCTGGATGTAGCGGAGTAAGAGTAGCGTTTCTTCTTCACAAATCTGCTGAAGTAAAAGTAAAAAGTATGGTGCAGTAAAACTACTTATAGAAGTAATTTTTTTTTTCTCCAAAAAGTTACTCAAGTAAATGTAATGGAGTAAATGTAACTCGTTACTACCCACCTCTGTAAAAGGACAGCGCAGTACAGACCATTACAAGTTCTAGTGTGAATGTAGTGCATAAAAAGGTATTGATGAGTATAATCAAACATGCTGCTTGACAGCCATAATGAACCTCAATAAAGTACAGTATTTTGTTTATTATTTTAGCAGTCAGTTCCAAGGAAAGTAATGTGCCAGAATTGCAAAGGGAGTGGAACGGAATGGTGTTCAATTGTGCGTCTATGTTGGTGTCAGTCCAGTCCCTGGGTATTGACGACCTGATGGGTTGTGTAAAGAAACTGTTACACAGTCTGGTTGTGTGGGACCAAATACTTCCTTTTGTTCTTTTGCCAGTTCCTTTTGCCAGATGGCAGGAGGGTAAAGAATTTTTGTAGGGGGTGCGTGTGGTCTTTCTCAATGCCGTTGCAAATACAAAGTGGCTTTGCAAATACAGAGAATGATGTAAATGTCTATGATGGAGGGAAAAGAGACCCAGATGATCTTCTCATCTGTCCTCATTATGCGCTGCAGGGAGACAGTGCAGTCAGTGATACAGCTGCTCAGGATGCTTTTAATAGTTTCACTGTAAAATATGGTAAGGACAATAGGTGGAAGATGGGTTTTTCTCAACTTTTGCTGAAAGCAGACTCTGCTGGAATTTCATTGGCTTGGAGCTGGTGTTAAGAGAACAATTAAGGTTCTCTTAAGATCGTCACAGATCTCCTGAAGTCAAAAACAATCTCTTTAGTTTTGTTTATGTTCAGATGCAGGTTGTTGGCTCTGCACCAGCCTATTAGCCACCATACCTCCTCTCTTTATGCTGACTCGTTGTTCTTGCTGATGAGATCGACCACGGTCGTGTCATTGGCAAACTTAATGTTGTGGTTCAAGCTGTGCATTGTGCTTTGTTGCATCTGTTGATACAAAATCTGCAGGGGAGCAGGTTAGTGATGTGCCTTATGATAAGCCTCTCAAGGTATTTTATGATGATGCGTATGAGTGCAATGGAACAGCAGTGCTTAAGGCTGGACATTGACATTGTTGGGAAATTTTGAAGGTGTGTGTGAGAACCTCTTCTAGATGCTGTCATCCTCTGAACACTCTGCCAGTTATGTTGTCTGGTCTAGCAGTCTTCTGTGAGTTGATATTTTTCATATAGGAGGTGTTGTAAAATACAGTACCTTGTTGTTAGGAGGGGGGTGGTATTCCTCGCTGTCATAAGATTGTGCACCTTGAACCGAACATAAAAGGTGTTCAGCACATCTTGACCATGGAAGAAAGTAGGCCACTATGGTCCAGTACTGTGTACCGCTTAAAGATTCAGTGGCAGTATGAAATACCAGAAGGAGGGTAGAGTTTCTGCCAAAACCCACTTTCAAAAACAGTCGCAGTAGCACTTTTGGTAAAAAAAAAAAAAAAAAACTTTAGTTATGTCTCTTTAGACTTGAGCTTCCATCAAATGCACTGAGAGGGTTCATGACTACTAAGCTAAGTAGCTTCTAACACAAAGGTGAATCCCAAATCCAGTGATTACACACTGTTTTTTGTACATAAAGTTAGTAGACGCGGCATAATGTGAAAGCTGACCAAAAATTACTAGTGCAATGCTAAGAACAAATAAGTCACAAGTACATACAATGAATAATACTAATAAGTGAAATGCAGTCAAACCTTGAAATAGAATTGTATTTATGAAAAAGTGACAACATTGCAAATACGTAGTAGTAATTGACCAAGAACTGAATTGGAAAAAAGGTTCACAGAAGATGCCCTTATCCAGAGCGACTTAGATTTTTTATCATTTGACAGCAGGATTCTCAAGGATCCAACAGTGGCACCTTGATGGTGGATTTGAACCTACCATTAACAGATGTCCAACACCTTAACCACTGAGCTACTCCTGCCCTCTAAGGACAAACTAGTTGGAAAGTGTCATAAACAGATGAACAAAATAATGACAAACTAGGCAATAATCAAACGACAAGACAGGAGTGACATGAATGCATCAAATAAAAAAATTACATGGATTGTAATCAAAACAAAACCTGATTTGTGCTGGAAGTCATTCAACACGTGCCAAAAGAAATAACGTGTGTACTAATCATGGAGGGCTATATTCACCATGTGATATACTATATATAAACTGGGTACTCTTATAGTACTTGTGCCCAGAGATGTGTCTTTGAGCCTGTCAGATTGTACTTCATCTATACTTTAACAGCTAGAGCATCGTCCTCTAGTCGAGTGGTATAGCTCTAGAATTTTGGGTTGCCTATGAAGTAATTAGGGAGTATACCAGCACTGTTAAATCTGATGAAAACACAGTTTGCATACCTTCAGTTAGACTATTAGAATGCATCAGTTCCACTATACCATTCGGCTATAAAATTCTGAAGAAGCTCAGCCTGATAAATGTCTCATTAGAAGATATGACATTTAACCGACTTTGTTATTCTTTGAATGACATTATTATATGTGTATCTTAAAAATGGTTCTTTTACTGTGTCTCAGTCTTATTATGTGTCCAATTTCAGTAAGAACCTTAAAAACTTTAAAAGGCACTTCAAATGTATTGTGAAGGAAATACAAGGGGGGTTCAAGTCAAACCTGGGACTTTTTATTGTGTAAAAAAACAGAACACAGTTACATGTATGAGAGTAAAAAACATTATTTCTCTATATAATCCCTTGCTATGCTAAAGCTTCTCTCCTAGCATTTCACCAGTGCTTGAAGTCCCAGTTTGACTTGAACGGGCATTGTATTTCTCTCTTATTTTAATTGAGATCAGTGCAGAATTTTGCACACAATATTAACATTTAATATGTCAAGTGTTAATTTTTTACAAAAAAAAGCAAAAAAAAAGATTAACTACATGAGCTGTGGACCATTAAAGCCAATATTCCTAAAGAACGTGCTTTCAGTTTTAGCCAACATGCTGATTCAGCTGTAGTAGTTACTTTCTGCAGCGTGTATTAGTAGGATATGACAATAAAAGCTTGACCACATCCTTGTAAGCATAATGTCTGTAATAGCATCACTGATTTATCTCTTCAGCTGTCATTTTCCTAATCCATTAAGCTCTTTGCACAGAGACAGGGACTCATAAACTAATAAAAATTTGTAATGGTTACTCAGAAGGGAGTTCACAAAACATTTTTAATGTTACTTGCATGAGATGAAACATCAGATGAAGCATGCATTGTTATTATTATTATTATTATTATTATTATTATTCCCTGTTTTACCTTTTTAAAAAATGTTCCTGTTTGTTCTTTTATACCTCGCTTTCCCAGCTTGCTAATATCTATGTATGTGTGTGTGTGTGCGCGCGTGTGTGTGACATATAGGAAAGACAGGCCGGTTTCTCCTGTGTGTTTGCTCCACAGCAGTAACATTTCTGGCCTTACAGTGTGGGATACAGATCACCTTTGCATACATTCCTAAAGAAAGTAAGATTTTTCCTCATGTCCTTTTTTTCTTTCAGGAAATCACATTCCATCTGTCCTTGATGTGACCATATTAAGTAGACCTCATTAAAAACTGTTGAACCTTTTTGTTGTTGTTGTTTTGTTGATATAAAGAGTCTTGTGTGGAATTTGACATTAAGCTCACAAAATATTGTACACAATATCCCTTATAAAATATACACAAAAATAATTAATTCATTAATGCACTTTAAGTAACTCCATTTTAAGCTGGTCTGGGTCAAAGTGCAGCATTTCTAATGAATACTAGGCACCCTGAATGGAATGCTTGTCCATCACAAAGCACTACAACACCCATGAGTCACAACTAAGGGTTATTAGGTATAGACAATCAGTCAACAATCATGTTTTAGGAGGTGGAAGGAAACTGGAGACCCAGTGGAGAAATGAGTAGAACATGAGATGAACATCACACAAATAGTAACCTGACCTTAGGATTGAACCAGAACCCTGTGATGAAGAAACACTACTGTATCTATTGAGCCACCATGCTGCCCAACTCCCAATTTATTATAGAATCTCTTAATCCTGGACAGAGTTCCTTGGTTAATCCTGATGTCAGTTGTGGCGTTTCACATGTTCCTCCCAATAACTTCTTTACTTTGTCTCCATGTGGGAGTGTGTATTTGTGTGTTTGTGTGCACGCATACACATATTATTTCTTTTTGGCTAAAAACAAGAAAGCATTGGATCTACTATAATGAAATTTTATGTATTTAATTGTTGTTTTTATTTGCAGACACACTTTTTGTCTAAAATGTGAAAGTGTTAAGCAAATATTAAAGTAATTGTGCAAAACAAAAATGTATTACATTATAATTTATCCATATGCAGAGGGACAAAAATATATTGTAGGCTAGTCTCCTTAAAAAAATAATAAAGTACCGATAGTACAAATCTACTTAGGAAATTATTATGCTGATTTTTAAAAATGTGATAATTTACTGGAATAGCACTGTATTGCTGCTATAATAATATTGTATAATGATAATAATCAGTGTTGGGTTTAAGTCAGTGTAAGAGTACTTGGATTACGTTTTTGATGTAACGAGAAATCTAACGCGTTAGGTCCGCCATTTAAGTACTCAGTTATTTAGTTACCTTTTCAAAAATGTAATCTGTTATTCAGACAATTTATGTAATCCATAAACCAGACAGCAGGCATTCCCAATCCCTTAGTGTGTGTGTGTGAAAGTCGTCCTATGTTATACCCCTATCTCACCTATGTGGTTTGACTATGCGAGGATCGACGCATGGAAAGATGGAAACCTAATCACAGCGCCAAAACTCGCGGCTAATCATGATGAACCGTGTTTACGGCTACTGCGTGACACCGCGTAGGTGAGATAGGGGTATTAGTAGTTAACAGATTATGGGCTAAACTTCGCTAAGTGATGATGGTAGAATAATTATAATGGTCTTGACTTAAACAACATGCATGAGGAATCACAAAGGAGTTTTCATTTTCTGCAATGGAAAAGTACTCTAACGTAGTTACTTATACCAGAAGGTAACACTGTAATGTAAATTATTACTTTTTAAAGACAGTAATTTTGTAATGTAATTAGTTACTTTAAAAAGTAACATCTCCCAACACTGATAATAATAGGGAATAAAAACTCTAGGACAAAAATCAATACTGCTTTAATTTACAGGTTGATAATAAAACAATTATAATCAATAAACAAATAGTTCCATCATGAATGATAAAGATAAATTAATAACAGTTTATTAATAAGCTTATTGAATTACTCATGTTTGTTTTTTGTCACTTGTTGTCATTGATGTTTTTTCAACCCCACAGTAAAACCACTCAGGGTAAACAAAGTAGTATGATTATATTCCTCTCAGCCATTTTCCTATATACTTTAAAAGGCAAGTCTGAGATATAACTGTCCCACAGTAAGTGCCCTTAAGTAGTGTAATTGTGTTTTGTATTTTGTAAAAATTTGGATCTTCAGCCATTAAAAAAATAATTTTTGCAACTATTGTAAATTAGCAGACATTTCCCAGGAATCACAGTATTTCACATGGCTACCAAACCTTGCAATGTCATTGAAGCAACAAGTTGTCATACATACGTATGTTAGTTCTGCACAAGTAATTTGATTGGACAAGAGGCATTTCATGAGTGATGATATAAAACATAACAGCACTGTGACGTTAGACTACTGTATATGTATCACTCCACTTCAAAAGTGTTTTAACAATCATTAACTGCACTAACTCTTGGTCACTAACTATAAGTCACCAGCTCAACGCTAGTTTTGCCAGTCATAGAAGAATGTGTGTTCGCAAAGCCAAATAACTGATTAATAAACAAAAAATCATATTCTTAAATGACATTTGAGGAACTATTGTATAAAGGTAGTATTGAGGTCATGCTGTTGTACTGAATAACCATGATGCTATTCCACTAAGCCGAATTAGCTACCGACCTCTCCTGACATCTCCCGAATTAAAGATGGCTTTGAAACCTTGTGGTTGCTACCAGTTTGGTTCTTTTTCAAGCGTAGCAGCATCCCATTAAGTGGTTTATGATGTAAACAAATTCATAAGGACATGAAAACGGCTCTACAGAGCATTTTATGCAATAAAGAGCAATACATGGACAATAAGGATATTGACATAATAATGTTTCAATATCCAGTCGTTAAGGAATTTAACATTGTTCTACTGAGCCTTAAATAAATGAGAATGAAACTGACATAAAGCGAAATAAAAAAATTTTTTTAACCACTATTACAGAGGTGTTAAAAATATTGTAATTGTAAAAGTCGCTCTGGATAAGAGTATCTGCCAAATGCCTAAATGTAATAACCTCATTCTGTTATGCTATGTCTTAAATATTTGTTGTCGTTTTTTTTGTGATCTGAGAATATTATGGCTGAAATAAAGCTGCTCACATCAATGCCACTTTTATTTTGCAAAAGGTAGCGTTTATTTATCAAATATATATTTCAGTTTTTTTGGGGGGGGGGGGGGCAGGTACTATTATTGCTTTTACATTTTGTCTGCTTCGCAAAAGTTGCCACTCTTTATGGCTGAAACCAAGTTGTTCAAATCGCCTTTAGTAATGTGAAAAGCGTGCGGTGATGAGAGCAGCTTTATTTCAGTCATGAATTCACTATAAACATTCCAGTCATTTGCGGTCAAATAATTATTCAATGCTGGTCACAAATAGCAAAAAAAGCATGAAGATTATCATTTGAATAATAAAAAAAACCCTTAAGAGTTGATAATGGCGGTTATGATAGAATATCCCAGGTATTAACGAGGCGTTTATGTCAGAAGGAGACAGCCGAAATTTTTGAACATGCTCCAATTTTCCTCCCGACAATAACGTGGCTGACGACCACAGCAGAATTCATGCAGAGCCCAGAAGAGGCTGTAAGCAGTCGTTACCGTCCTCTACCGAGCTCTCCAGTGGTCATAACGAATTTGCATCAGTCTAGATTCGGGAGAACATTCGGCTTAGTGGAAGTTACATTTCATAATCACATTTTCTGGATCACTTCAACTAAGAATAAACGATATCATGTTAAACTTTTTATTTAATTTTACACAAAATAATTGTTTCTGTTTTATACAAGATATTCTCTTGGTTACAAAAATGTTGTCATTGACCTTTAATAGGGTTATACATGTAATGTATACAGTCAAAACTGTTTTAACACATTTCAATATTTGTAGTGAGTGGACCAATGGACAATGTATTCTTTCATCTTGGGATTGTGAGGTATGAAAGCTCTCTAAAATTAATGTGTTGACTCTTGCCTTCAGAATGTTTAAATGCATTGAATTGAAATATTCTGCATGCAGAATAGTAATTTTTTTAGCAGTGTATTATGCTTGTTGTCAGTGTCACAAACCCTCTCTTTTGTACTTGTATAGGGCTTAACCTGTAATACGTTCTTATCCCTTTTTTTTTAGATTCAGTGATGTGGATGCTGGTAACATAATACGTCTGTTGGTGCCAGATATTGGTGTATTCATGTCGTCATTGGTCATCCGGAATTTGTGTAACAAACTATTGAGACCACCTACCAATGACCATGAGCAACAATCTGAAATTGAGGTAGAGTACAAGCTTATCTACCAACAAACACAGAAAAACATTGAAAAGGTCAGACATGTGCTAATTTAAATATGGCACTAATTATTTATACAGATCAGACTTAACATTATAATGTAAAACATTATGGCCATTATTGTATAGGTTCCCCTTGTGCCACTGGGACAGCTCTGGCATGACTCCACAAGACTCCTGGGGTGTGCTTCGGTGTTTGGCACCAGGATGTTGGCAGTGGTACCTTTGGGTGCTGTGGGTTGCATGGTGGGGCCTCTGTGGATCAGGTGCATCACTTGCATGCTCAATCGGATTGGGATCTGGGGAGTTTGGAGGCTGGGTTGGCATCCTTGGGCTTTTTGTCTGCTAGACCCTGTGTGGTCTGGTGGCCTTTTCTTTTTTCTGTGTTATCAGACCGGATGCGCTGACCATTGGTCACCACAGGCATGGGTGAGCATTGAGTACTCACGATCCTGACACCAGCTTACTTTTTTTTTTTCGTATAAATTTTTTTGTATATATTTGGTGTACATTGTAAAACAATATCTAAGTGATTACAAGGAGGAATAGAATATACTGAATACTCATGTTAATGCAGTTAATAGTAGTAGGTATTTAATTCAGTTACATTTTATTTATATTTCATATTTACAATTTAAATTGTCACAAAGCATCATTAAGGAATTACATATGTTGATTAAATCGTTAATGACTAACCTAGATTTGATCATGACCAGGGAAATCATGCTGACACAACATTACGAAGAAACCTTAAGAGAAATCAGACTCAAAATAGTTCATCTTATAAATTATTAAATATCTTATAAGTTCATCTATAAATTATTATAGTATATAATTTTTAAATGAGGAAAGATAAATAGTACTAAGTGTGATAAAAGGATGGTTTATTTGTGCATGTTGGGCTGTAAGTTAAGTATGCACTATAAGGGATAAAGACCTTGAACTTGAGCCCATTTTTCTTGGACAACATCAGCTTGAGCAAGCAGCAGAATATTTTCATTTAACTATTCAATGCAATTCAATTCAATTTTATTTGTATAGCGCTTTTAACAATTGACATTGCAGTTTTATACAATCAAAACAATTATTTATGTTTGTATGAGATGTGAATGTGTATGAATCAAAATGATAAGATTGTTCCTGATGATCAAGCCGAGGACAACAGCATTAGTGGCAAGGAAAAACTCCCTGAGATGGTAATAGGAAGAAACCTTGAGAGGATCCAGACTCAACAGGGAACCCATCCTCATTTGGGTGAAATGGATAGCAGGGATTGATCTGCATTCATACTGTGTGAGACTGGAAGTTGTGTTTAAATTAAAATGGAGTCCAGTTCATTATTGGAGGCTCAGGTAGACTGTAGGAAACTGCAGTCCTAAACCTGAAGTCACAAGTTCTCAGAGAACCGCCCCCAGTCACCACACGCATCCCAGGCAGACCACACGGGGCATCCATGTGACGAGATCTCCAACGAGAAGCAGGCCACCAGGACAAGTCAGACAGCTCCAGGGGGCAGAGGGGGTCTGGATCACTGGCAGCTCAGGAGAGACATGTACAGTATAGCTCAACAGAGAGACAGGTAGAGGGAAAGAGAGAGAGGGAGAGAGAGAGAAGAGAGAGAAGAGGAGAGAGCAGAAGAGAAGGAGAGATGGCAGTTAGGTATAGTCACAGTCAATGTATAATGTGAATGTATATTTAGCGCAGAGTGCTTGCAGGGACTCTGGCAGGACTAACCATGACAGCATAACTAAAAGGGAGAGCCAGAAACACAGACATGAGGGCTCCCTGAGATGTAAAGCGACCAATCACTTCACCGTCAACAAACCTGAGTGATCAGTGAGAGTGGGGAAGGCAGCATCTAAACATTCAATTCAATTCAATTCAATTTTATTTGTATAGCGCTTTTAACAATTGACATTGTCCCAAAGCAGCTTAACA
>JAQMYJ010000040.1:20494627-20505479 GCA_030014305.1 Clarias laeviceps | reverse complement strand
AGCTGAAAAACACCCCCACAGCATGATGCTGCCACCACCATGCTTCACTGTTGGGACTGTATTGGACAGGTGATGAGTAGTGCCTGGTTTTCTCCACACATACCGCTTAGAATTAAGGACAAAAAGTTCTTGGTCTCATCAGACCAGAGAATCTTATTTCTTACCATCTTTGAGTCCTTTAGGTGTTTTTTAATGTCTTGCACTGAGGAGAGGCTTCCGTCGGGCCACTCTGCCATAAAGCCCTGACTGGTGGAGGGCTGCAGTAATGGTTGACTTTCTACAACTTTCTCCCATCTCCCAACTGCATATCTGGAGCTCAGCCACAGTGATCTTTGGGTTCTTCTTTACCTCTCACCAAGACTTTTCTCCCTCGATAGCTCAGTTTGGCCGGACCGCCAGCTCTAGGAAGGGTTCTCGTCGTCCCAAACGTCTTCCATTCAAGGATTATGGAGGCCACTGGGCTCTTAGGAACCTTTAGTGCAGCAGAATTTTTTTTGTAACCTTGGCCAGATCTGTGCCTTGCCACATTTCCTTCTCTGAGCTCTTCAGGCAGTTTGACCTCATGATTCCCATTTGCTCTGACATGCACTGTGAGCTGTAAGGTCTTATATAGACAGGTGTGTGGCTTTCCTCATCAAGTCCAATCAGTATAATCAAACACAGATGGACTCAAATGAAGGTGTAGAACCATCTCAAGGATGATCAGAAGAAATGGACAGCACCTAAGTTAAATATATGAGTAGGCTTTTATTGTCATTCCAAACATATACAGTTCAGTACACAGTGAAATGAAATAACGTTCCTTCATGACCAAGGTGCTACATACATGCAACAACATACATTAACAACACAACATAAATTAACAACACACTTACCAGAAGATTTACATTTTTAAGTTAACCTAAAAACTATCTATTTCTATACAAAACAAGACAACAAAAGACAACAGACAACAAAAGACAACAGACAACAAAGTGCACGTGCAATGTGCTAACAAGATCTACAGAACAAAGTAACACAACAACGTAACACGACAACGTAGCACGTAACAGTACTTTTTTTTTTCTTTTTCTTTTTAGTGATGAGGTATGAGTTGAGGTAGTGGGAAGAGAAACAGTAAACAGTAAATGTTGATATTTCTGAGGTAGCAGCAATGATTTAAAAAAAGTGTGCAAATTACAAGTAAAATGAAATATTGTGCAAATATTGCAAAGAGCAGTTCAGGTAGGTAGGTATGAACAATTGAGAGATGGTTGTAGATCAGGGTGATTGTGCATGTGTGTGTTTATCAGTTCAGTCCTGATGTTATTTAGTTCATCTGAATGATTAGTGTGTGTGTGTGTGTGTGTGTGTGTGTGTGTGTGTGTGTGTGTGTGTGTTTGTGTATGTGTGTGTGTGTGTGTTTATCAGTCCAGTCCCTTTGTGTTGAGGAGGCAGATGGCTTGTGGGTAAAAACTGTTACATAGTCTGGATGTGAGTGCCCGAATGCTTCGGTACCTTTTCCAGATGGCAGGAGGGTGAAGAGTGAGTGTGAGGGGTGTCCGGTCAGCCACAATGCTGGTGGCTTTGCGGATGCAGTGTGTGGTGTAGATGTGTTCGATAGAGGGGAGAGAGACCCCGATGATCTTCTCAGCTGTCCTCACTAACTGCTGTACGGTCTTGCGGTCTGATATGGCACAATTCCCAAACCAGACAGTGATGCAGCTGCTCAGGATGCTCTCGATAGTTCGTCTATAGAAGGTGGTAAGGATTGGTGGTGGAAGCTGGGCCTTCCTCAGCCTTCTCAGGAAGAAAAGACGTTGTTGGGCTTTCTTGTGTAGAGAGCTGATGTTAAGGGATCAGGTGAGGTTCTCCTCAAGGTGGACCCCCAGGAATTTTGTGCTCTTGATGATCTCCACAGAAGAGCCATTACAGCAAAGGGTCTGAATACTTAGGCCCATGTGATATTTTAGTTTTTCTTTTTTAATAAATCTGCAAAAATGTCAACAATTCTGTGTTTTTCTGTCAATATGGGATGCTGTGTGTAGATTAATGAGGAAAAAAATAAACTTAAATGATGATATATATACATATACACACTCATCAGCCACTTCATTAGGTACACCTTGGTAGTACATGGTTGGAACCCTTTAAAAAATAATCTAATCTAATCTAATGGATTGAGATCTGGTGACAATTGAATCTATTTGACTACAGTGATTTATGTTTAAGTAACCAGCTAGAGATTATTTTAGCTTTGTGACATGGCATGCTGTTCTGCTGTCATACTGTAAATGGTTAAAGATGGTCAGTAACAATAACTGCAATTGGTACTAAGCAGCCTAAAGTTTGCCAATAAACTCCAATATTGGAGAGCCAATGCAAATCTGTAGCCTCAGTTTCCTGTTCTTAGCTGACTACAGTACTTAGAGTGCTACAGTATATTGTAATGAGATACTATTTGAGACAGTACTGTATATGGTGATTTTACTGTGCAGTATACATCTGAAGTGTGCTATGCAAGGTTGAATATTCTGGCATCAAAATCTATCCTCAGATCTATTTAATGCAACAATGAAATAGTCTCTTCAACCATGATGCAACATAAATGTTTTTTTTGCTAAGAAAAAGTAAGAAAAAACTGGAGCACATTGGCCACCGGTGAAGGGCAATTATAAGTCAATTACATTTTCTTCATCTGAGTTTCTTTTTCTGACACTGAAATGCATACTTATGTTTTTTTGAGTGTTTATGGAAATTAAATTAATAATTATAGTAATTTCGTTTAAGGAAGTTGAAGGAGAGATTGAAAGTCCTTCAAAAGAATCAAACATTCTGCCTAGTCTCTCAAAAATATCAGATGGCGACTACCGAATGACAGAGGTAACATAACACACACACGCACACACACATATTTGAAAAAGTAAAGTATATTAATAATAATGCATTGCTTTTCTGTTAACGCAGACTTGCATATTTAAAGTTCTTATGAACAGCTACCGCTTATATTTAATATGAAGTAACTAAGAGCTAGGTCTGACTATCTAACTGTTTATTAATCAGTGATCCAATTACAAGTGAATGAAAAACAATCAAACAAAAACATTGTGTTTTTTAAAAAGTAATGCAATATTTTTGAATCACTTGAATTGAACCTGAAACTCTATACTTCAATCATATCTTGATGTCTATATTACAGTGGTGGTGTACAGAGGCAAAACAAACAAACAAAATACATAATTGTCCAAATACTTATGGACCTAACTGTATATTATATTTAACACCTCAATAATTTCTTCTTTGTTACAGCTCACTGCTTCATCTAGACATGTTATACTCTTTACTTTATTTTGTAGGGTTAGAAATATAGGAAATTTTAAAACAATTGGGAAATTTTTCAGCACTAATAATTTAACAATTATTCTTGTTGTTTATTCTATCAGCATATTATGATGCTCAACAACAGCTGGCAGAATAATAATCCGTCTGGGTTGGACCCACTGCTGTCAGCAGATGCTGACTATCTACAGTGTCTTTCCCTTCCAATGTACATTCAACATGATTGCTCTTATGGTATAATTACTAAACAATCTCCAATAAAACACATTATATTTATTAATATAAAAATTTTAATCACAAACTTTACATCCGTGCATTTCTCAGAGGTTGCAGATGAACAAGAAGAGAACAGCAATAATGAAGATGGACAAACGGAAGTTCTAACTGAAGAGCTCTTATCTTCCCCTAAAACGAACACCTTCACTCTGCTTGGTCGGTCCATTATGAGACAGAGCTATGTTATTGCTCTTATCATTATGATGGTAACATTCCTTTTATGTGTATAAAGTGTGTGCTTTTGCATGTGTGCTTGTAAAGCAGACTTTTTTTGGCAGAAACTCTTTTTAAGAAAATTATGCCCTAATAAATAACAAAAATGTTTCTTTTTGCTTTTATGTTTATTTTGTCCTGAATATATTTATTTATTTATTTATTTATTTATTTATTAATTATTATTATTATTATTATTATTATTATTATTATTATTATCTCATTTTTTTGCTCTACTTTTTGAACAGTATTGCTTCACTGGATTTAAAACAGCTTATTTACTTGACTCATTAACATTTACATCCCAAGAAATCTAACTTTATTTATCAGCTGTGCAGCTCTTGTGTATTGGCATACACAAGATCATCTTTCCATGACATGTGTACTGGTCCATGGGCAGTATGTAAATTATTCACTTCGCTCTGAATCATGCTTAATAATAGATTTTTTAACTGATTTTTTTTTATTCAGATTAACAATTTGGCAAAAATTTTTATTACAAATGCTTTTTTGTGTTGTTCAGTCTTTTTTGCTAAATTTGCAATAGCTTCTCTGTGACACATGATTTTGGTGGACTGTGCAACAGAAACGCAACTCAGCACAAGGTCTGTAGAAATACACTAATAGTGCAGATCAAGTGCTGAACCACTCAAGGATTATAATTACCTAAATTTCAGTAGCATTTTGATTATTCAACTGTTTGCTACTGATCTAGTAATCATTTTTTTAAACATTTTTTTAACACAGAAAATTGATACTGTCCTTGGTAGCCATTAATTAGTGCATTAATATTTAATTTATGTTAACAAAATGTTATGTTTATAAAAATCTATTTGCACCACCACATTTGCTTGTAAGGTAATTTTTACATAGTTTATGAAAATGATTTACAGTTTTATTTACACTTAGTTATGTACATTTAAATGTTGTATGTGTGGGGTGGGGCGCAACAGACTTGGCCCTGCCTACTCTTCTTAGTACATTTTTTGTAAGCTAAAACCAAGAAAAAAATGTCTGCCAGATTTAAATAACTTTTCAAAATTCCAATATCTGTATATGTATATGCTGATCACCAATAAAATACATCTAAGTGCCATAAAACTCAATACAATTTTACAGCCTGAAAGGCAGAAATGTTATTTTTGATTCCAAATTAACAATAAGAGGAAAGGGTAGATAAAGTAAAAGTGAATGTTTTTACTCATTTTATGTCATTCCATTACCTGAAGGATTTTCTTACAGCTTCAGGCTATACACAGTCATACTGTCCTGTCCTTTAATTAATCCAGTGGCATTTATTTTTAAATATTTGAATACCTTGTGATATCCTTGATATCTGTGATATCTTCGAACTGCGCCCTTGTGTCCACGACTGCATGGGAGCTGTGCTGATATTCAGTACAACAGCACTACATCTTGTGTGATATTGCTTAACTGTAACCATGTTGTGTGGTTACCTAAAAAAATATGCCATGGTAAATCATGAATGTGTTTATGTATGTGTGTGTGTGTCCAAATGTGTACAGGTATGGAGCATCACTTACAATTCCTGGCTTACATTTGTCTTGTTGGTGTGGTCCTGTATAATCTGGATGTCAAGGCGCCGACGGGAGTATACCATGATCAGCGCTCCATTTCTTGCTGTTTATTGTACGCTGCTGTTGGTGGCTGGCTTTATTAGTGCTTTCCGTCTTCACCATCGTGAACTTTTTCCTGCTCTCCCCAAGGCTGTTCTGGTTGATTTTGATCTCTACACTTATCACACACCCTGTCTTCACCTGGGAGCAAAGGTAAATTAGAGCCTGAATCACCAGAGCGGCATGCATGACAAAAAAAAAAGGATGTTAATGATTGTATTTAAAAATGCATTCATTTAAACATTTACACTAAATGGAATTACTTTATTAAAAACTACATTTAAAGTCACATTTGCACAAATTCACATACATGGCACATCGTCTTATGCTGTGCTTTGAAATGTTAAGTGGTCATAATGACATAGTTATATATGCAATATCATAAACTATATCTTAAAGTAAACCATTATTAAATAGAACTCACAACAGTATTAGTTTTTTTTCTGTATCATTATACTAATAGAATTGTATTTGTATTTATATTTAAATGGTGATTTAACATATGCAACATTTTGTCCATTTACAACAAGCCCTAGTGTATTTACAGTAGACAGGTAAGAACTCAGCATACACACTCTGATGAGGACCATGACACCCAGTCTGAGAGTGTGACCCAGGTCCAGTTCAAGAGAAGAGGACTAGTCATTCCAGGCCTTGTGGGTCGCATTCCTTTAGATGCAAGCTGCTAAACAGTGCTATGAAATGCAAAATGAATCAGAGGACAGAACTGTAGTGTGACAGAATTACAATGTGTTTTGTATATATAGTCTGGGAAAATAAATGAACAAATAAGAAAAAAAAAAGTTCATATGCTTTAGGTTTTAATCTAAATAACATTAATTTTTTGAATTTCTTTGAAGATGATTTATACATTTAGTTTCTGGATGTTGCTACGACAACAGTTAATTGAGAAACAAGAAGAACAACAGTCAAAAGAAGAAAGCCTTCATGATGTCAAAAGTACAAGTAAGGATTTTTTTTTTTTTTATCATAAGAATTAATAAAACCAGGGTATATAATAATAAACAATAAAATCTGTTACAACTAAATGTTTAAACAGCATTTATTATGCTACTTAAAATGCAGCTTCTTTATTTTGCAGCTGTTGAATAATGATGCATAACATACAGTATTGATATAAATATATACAGTACATGGAATAAATGTGATACGTGTGGACATTTCCTGTTAAAAGTTATTATTTTGCACAAACCAGGTACTATTCATCCAAAACAGATATGTGTTTGTGTTCGTGTCTAGGCATAGCTGATAAAACTGAATCATCCAGCATGGTGAATAGAATGGGAGCTTTTCTTAAAGACCTGCTGGTGAAGTACTGGATTGTCTGCTGCTGCTCCATGTTTTTTGTCATCAGTTTCTCTGGGAAAGTGGTTGTCTACAAAATCCTTTACATCTGTTTGTTCCTCTTCTGTGTGGTTCTTTACCAGGTAATTTGTTTCCAAGTACATTTCTAGCTCCAAACATTCACCTGTTAGGGACCTTATGACTGGATCATTTTAGAGATAGGCATATGGTGTTGGTCAAAAATAGTTTTGTGCCCTGCTAACAAGCTGCATTTTGTCTTTTTATGTCTTAACTTTAAGAAAGTGAGAGAACTGCTGTTCATAGGTGCTATAGCATAAGCGATAACAGGAAGAAGCTTACATATGATAATACACCACATTAAAGTAATGATAATGGGTGAAAAAATATGACTTGGCATTCTTTAATAAATAAATGTTGCGGTAAGAGGGACAAAAATTCAGGATGTGCTGCTTTAGGAATATAATATAAATAGGAATGATAACAGCATCTCAGCATTACTTAATTAATTAGTTTCCTATAAAAGCATGTGTCTTTACACAGTAATAGAACCAGCACTATAATGTTATTCCTCTTATACTCTTATTTAGGTCCAGTATGATGTGTGGCGAAATGTCCTGAAGTACTTCTGGGCTGTGGTGGTTGGTTATTCCATGCTGGTTTTGATTCTGATTTACATGTACCAGTTTAAGACTGTTTCAGGCTTGTTTCGTCAAATCATAGGCATGTCAGAAGAAGGGTAAGTGTGGCAAACACTGTTAACCATGTAATGTGGAATAAACATTTCTGTTTGCACAAAAATGGATGTGGAATGTATAAAATGTGATTAGGATATACTGTAGGTCCTTGAAAGGTATATGCTTTTAATGCATTTCACATTTGAAAAAAACAAAAAAAACAAACATGTACTCACATTTTTTGTTTGTTTCAGACTGCGTGATCTCGGCCTGGAACAATTTGACACTGTAGAGTTATTTGCACAGATTTTACTTCCTGCTGCCTTCCTACTGGCATGCATCCTACAACTGCACTACTTTAACTGCGAATTTCTCACTCTCACTGACCTACAGAATGTACCTGTGTGTGATGGCACATCTAAGTGAGTTAAATACTTCTCTTCCCCTCTCAAAAATTTAGCTTCTGATCTGCTATGATCCCATAGTAGTGTAATCTAATATGTGTGTATTATGGAGTCTTATATTAGTATAAGTCTATTTTTATATCATCAAGCATCACCAGAGATGTAGACACTAATCATTTTTGGATTCTCTACATATTTCAATCCAGGGAAGAAGAACTGAAAGAGACATTAAGCTCAATATCAGACATGTAAGTCCACAAACCATGCCATTTGTTTGCTTGTAATTATATGTTTAATGTACAGTATCCATTCTAATTTACGTAATGAAATTGACAGGATATACAGTATCAGATCTTTAGATTTGTCCTGAAGAGATTATATGTTCAATTACAGTTTGGTCATTATTGTTACCATAGTCTTAATAAAATATAAAAACCATTTATATGCAATTAAATACGAAAACACAATGGAACGTTCCATCTTGTTATTGCCAATTCCTAATTGGACACTTACATAAGTGTTTCATTAAAGTCAGGTGCACATGGAAAATGAACTTGTAGACACTGCAAGATTTTGGCCTAATAGTTTCATTGGAACTAGATTAGCTAACTATTTTTAAAATAAACATTTCAAAATGAATGTAAGTCATAACATTAAAATCATTAACATTATAAGCACCTAGGTTTTGGTTTTCTCTTGTGCCACTGGGGTGGTTCTGGCCCCACAGCATGGCTCTGCATGGCCTCTGCAAGTGTGGGCTGTGGGGAGTCTGGTCAGAAACCTTGGTCTTTTTCGCGACTGGGCTCTGTGAGTGCTGGGCTATGGTGTACTAGATGTTTTGGTGCCATTGTATCATGACTAGCATTGACTTTTTTTTTTTTTTTTTGCAATGTTGGCTTTTCTGTGGGATCGAATCAGCTGGGCTGGGCTGGCCTTTGGTCCCCACAGTCATGGATGAGACTTAGATGCCCATGATCTTGTCACCTTTATATATTAGTGTTCAATTCAGCTGGCTTTAATGTTGATGTTATGGCTGATTGGTATACAGTATATAAGACCTATCTGTACAGTATCCATGGAAACTATGGGAACAAGAAAATTGGCATTGACTGAACTGAGACTTTACACACAAAATATTTTAAACTAATGAGATCATGAGAAGAACATTGACAGCACATTATCCCGCATCATGTATGCAATGTACGGTATATTATTTGTTTGTGCGTTGTCTGCCTACATAAACTTCTGTTGTGCCCTAAGATAAGAATATAGATCAGAAAGTAGTTTCTAGAGTAAGTGCAATTGCAGTAGTGGAGTGTAATCATCTCTTTTGTTGGCTTTAAAATTCTCCAAAAATCCATTGAATGCACTTAGTTTACTTATGGCACCTGTGGTTTTTGCCCAGCAATAGTTTAGCATCACTGATGCTGAGGGAAAAAGAAAAAATACAATTGTTTTTCAGGACACATTGAGATTTGCTACGTAAGGTGTCTATTTCTAAAAGATAAAGTTTCAAAAGTCTAAAAGAAGGATATGTAGCTGTTTTCAAATGAAATGCTTTGTTATGGACAACCTTGTGTGCCAGTGAAAAATAATTTATCAAAATGAGTAGGAAAATGCATTTATTATTATTTCTATAGAATTATTGCATTTGTAATGAAAATGAAAATCTATATTCATTTCAGGGTAAAAGAAAACATTGAAAAAATTCAAAACCGGTAAATATTTGTTTTTACAATTTAAATTGAAAACATAACATAACATAACATAACATAACATAACATAACATAATATCTGTGATAGGCTGGCAAAGGAGCAGATGGATACAGAAGGTGATGATCTGTTGGGCAGCTTAGAACTGAATTCCTCATCAGTAAAGGATGAAGAAGAAGAGACAGAACAAAATGGTAAGAATTTAGATGAAATGTTAATACCAGATCTCATGTGTTTCATCAGCAATTCTCTTCTACATAAATTCTGTCTTAATGGAATTTGGTTTAAAATTAAAAGATTAATGGACTAGCACTCATTGAAAGCAGTGAGATGATGATTGAACTTTACTGTGTGTCTTTGTATTTTAGAATCAACCGTGAACAAATGGTTTTTAGTAGTGGATCAGATAAGCTGGTTCATGCTACATGCTCTGCTGTGGCTGTCTAAAGGTCAAGAATTTTGTTGGAGATTTCTAGAACTCCATAGCCTTAAATTTGTTGCTGCAGGCATCATCTGGGTTAGCCTAAAAGAGGTAAGATATACTTGTGTACACACACACACACATTTAACAGTGTGTTAAATAAGAATATTGAGTTTTTACAAATCACTTAAGGAACCATACAGTATTTTAATAGGAGATATGTAACATAAAAAAATAAAAAAGAAGAAAAAACTGGTAACAAACAGAGGTGAGTGCATTACTCAGAATTTTTTGCCAAGGCTAAACAAATTGTCCTGTCATGAGGAAGAGAACCGTTAAAACTCATAAGCCAGAAACATTGGGCAGTGAGCAAAAAATCAAAAATGGGAAAAAAACAAAACAAGGTAGCAACTACCAGTGAAGAATTCTGCCACCCATTCCACAGTTACATTCCATTCAGTTATTGTCTGTGGGTTCCAGTCCTGAACTATTCTTATCATTTTACTGTGTTTATTCTGGCAATGATTTCTTTTTTTGTGTGATTTGTTCAAATTGCTCTGTGATTCTTGCTAATAGATTGTTTCTATGGTTTCACTGGTAGTTCCAGGCATGCTACAATATGGCCACACAAAAAAGAACATACTTTCATTGACCACTTTATTAGGTACTATTATTACGTGCTATTACTGAGTTGGACCCTCTTTTGCCTTCAGAACTGACAAATTCTTTGTGGCATAGATTCAACAATGTTGAAGGCCAGACAATGTTTAAGGCATTGGACTACGGTTTGAAAGTTCAATCCCCACAACCACCAAGTTGCCACTGTTGGGCCCTTGAGCAAGGCCCTTAACCCTCAACTGCTCAGATGTA
>JAQMYJ010000040.1:20484494-20494527 GCA_030014305.1 Clarias laeviceps | reverse complement strand
GGCCCTTAACCCTCAACTGCTCAGATGTATAATGAGATAAAAATGTAAGTCGCTCTGGATAAGGGCGTCTGCCAAATTCTGTAAATGTAAATTCCTTAGAGATTTTAAAACATACAGTATATACAAGATAGCATCATGCGATTGGTGCACATTTTTTTGGCTGCACATCCATGATGCGAATCTTCCATTCAACCACATCCCAAGGCGCTTTATTAAGTTAGTAAGATTTGGTGACTTTAGAGGCCATTTGAGTACAGAAGCCTCATTGTTGTGTTCAAGAAATCAGTTTAATATAATATTAGTTTTGTTATATGGCATGTTATCCTGCTGGATAAAGGGATAGACATGGTCAGTAACAATATTCAGGTAGGCTGTGGCATTTCACAGTTCTCAATTGGTCCAAAGTGGCCCAAAGCCCATAGATTTATCATTTATTTAGTGGCTGTTAGTGAATTACAAACTGTCCAGTTGGACACTGTGCCTCCAGGACTGGAGTTAAAGATTTCTGATTTATGGCCTACTTGATACCTTTTTTGTCTTTAACATTAAGGGATATAATTTATGAATGCATCCTAAGGTTTTGATGCCATTTTTATTCCAATCTTGCATATGCATATAATTTGATGCTCATAAAAGGAAGCTTACTTGGAAAGTTAAGAAGCTATAAAGCAGGCCTTCAAAGAATGATGGCCCTGCCTGGAAGGAGCTCAGTATAACTTCATAGTAAGCACATCACATATTTATAATATATGGCCCCTGATATCATATTTAATTTAAAAATAATAAATAATTATTATATATAAGATAATTAAGTCTTACATTTATCAGTCTTTCTCGGATTTATGTAAATAAATTCATTTGCTTCACCTAATCTAATCTAACTGTAAAGTCTGCATCTCTGGGATGGCATTTCTAGTCTAGTTTTTGGTTTATATTTATTCACTACCTTTTAATGGTATTAACCATGTTTGGTCCTGTTTAATTTTGTTGTCCTTTTTGCCCATCACCTTCTTAGAATTCCAGTTTTACCGCCAATAAGCTCTGGATCCTGTGTTTAATGGATTTCATTGTTACATATTGAACTGTGTATTTTACAGCACTGCCAAAAATCTCAAGCAATAAGCATGTTTCTCTTTTTTCTTATGCAGGTGTCTCTGATGAATTTTGTGTTTCTGGCTTCATGGACATTTGCTGTGCCTTATGTAAGACTGCGGCAAATGGCATCCACAGTGTCCTCTGTCTGGGCCTGTGTGATGGTTGTATGTAAAATGATGTATCAGTTAAAATTCATTAAACCGACAGAATTTTCTATCAACTGCACCACAGTGAGTTTCTTTATTAGTTTTGCTTTCTAATTAATCTGTCAAGCTCCTGGGTATATGAGTACTAGAGTATAGCAAATAATGATACTGCAAAATAAAGAACAGTACCTTTTTAGTCCGTATATTTGACTTGCATTGATTTTGTTTCAATTTTGCACACTGTCTGTTTCATTTAAGGGTTTCCTGATGTCTAATCAGAGTTGGTACAGGGGGAATGTAGCACAGCTTTTGCAGAAGTCTGTTTTGTATATTGAACCAGTGGATCCATCTCTGTGGGTTGGCAGTCTGAGAAAATGTGGGGATGCCATTCTACCTTGTCTACAGGTGTGCAGCTCAGGTTTTACATATTTTAAAGCAACAGAATACTTCTTAAATGGGTAGTACATTAGGAATAAAACATCAAATCATTGCAACTCTAGTTTAAAGTCCATGGTGAGTCAAATATCGAAATATACTGTAAGGCATACTTTTGAAGCAACACACAACCACATTTTAATATCCATGAACAAAACATAAATGGTTAAACATCAAAAGGAAACAGTTGTCATATTTTTAATGTTGTTGCCACATCAGATTCTTTATAATTGGTGAAATTTATATAACTGGACTAATTTTTTCTTTAATACCCCTGCCATGTTCATTCATTATGTACTAGCTTTTACAACTTATTCAAAACGACATCATACAACATGAATGACTTTATGTAATGGCCTTCTGATACTTTGTCAATGTGTCTGCAGAATCATTTATTAATTCTGGGACTACTTGTGTTTGACGTGACTGTCCATCGGCACCAGCTCTACAATTCTCTTCATTTAAACTTAAAACCTCCTCCCAAAGGCACTATTTTCAGCAATGTAACATGGCAGCACCTTGATCATGGCATCCTGCCCTGCCTTAAATACTTCTGCAATTATTTCTTCTACAAGTTTGGCCTTGAGGTACAATAAATTTTAGATAAACTTATGGTAAATCTAAATATACTGCCTAGCCAAAAAAAAAAATGTTCCGCACTCTAATACTTTGATTATAGTGTGCAATTTGGTGGCTAATTCATGTTTGAAAATGATTCATGAAATCTTTTCAATGTAATGTAATATTGGGTTGGATGGTCTTTTTCCAATTTTCAATCATCTTAGTTGTTTTCTGCCCAATATTTTGACTTTTAAAATGGTGACTTTTTTGGCCAAGGCAGCATACTTTTATAATTACTCATGTAAAGGGGATTATTTTAATCTTAAACACATGCTTCTCTGCAAGATTTCATTTGTAGTGGCAGTGAATGTAATTGGACAGCGGATGGATTTCTTCGCCCTTCTGCACTCATTTGCATTGATCACAGTTTTGGGACGTCGTCGCAGGAAGGCTATTGGTGAAATTTGGCCCAAGTACTGCTGCTTTACTGCTACACTTATGGTGTTTCAGTATCTGCTCTGTATCGGGGTGCCTCCTGCACTCTGTGCTGGTATGTCAAACAATATTTATTAAGAAGCCATATTTTTAATGCACAGAATAGAACAATTGCTAACCAACGTCTACAATGTTCATTTTAGGGGTTGAAATAGCACTGAACACATCATTTTTATTTAGTGATGTTGTTTGTTTTGGGAAAATGTATTATATATTTGTAAAATCAGTAAACTTTTGGAGGAAGTAAACAAACCCTGCCACCACATGCAGTGTCATCCTTAAGGAGGCATTATGTTTAATCACTCAGTAATTGCTTTGTAATTAAGAAACAATAAAGAAAGATTAACCTTAAAATACAATAAATATTATTTTGTGCAATCAATAGAAAATAATAATCTCAGTAATGATTCTTGGCTGTCTACAATATAGTGGCAATCATTTGTACACTGTGCTTCAGATTATCCTTGGAGAACTGGCTCTAGGGCTCTCAGCTCCAATCAGATAAAGTGGTTGTATTTGCCAGATTTTGCTATGCAGCCTAACCCCATCTTCATATTTTGTAAGTCTTCATATTTTGCTATTTTTCTTAACAATATATATATTTTTCTTATTCAGAGCACTTTTACAATTGTTATTATTATTTTTCGTTCCATTCTCTTTATAGATGACTTCTTGCTGTTGATGGTAGCATCTCTCCAGTGGCAGGTGTTTGAAGATGAGAATAAGGCTTCTGTGAGACTTGTGGCAGGGGAAAATGTGGAGATCAGTAGAAACCTAGACTCTCGCTCTCTTAACCAGTATACAAGAGTTGGCAATTTCCTGCACTGTCGGTGGGTATATAACATATATATTAGTCCTGTCAATCTATTAAAATGTTTATGTATCACAATCATAGTCTGTTATTAATCTTGATTAAAAATAATTAGAAAATACTTCAATTTACTTGTATTATAAAAGTGCAATGTTAGATGCATGACAAACCAGTTAGAGGAAACAAATTATGCAGTTTTATATCTCAAATGTTATCATTTAACAAATGTTAAATTCAAATCTCTCAAATGGGACTGGCACTGCATTCAATGGCTGGGTAGGATGGGTTGCGGCAACCCACCGATGGCGGGGCTCAAACCTGGATACTCAGAACCAAAATTCAACTGCATCGATCCTTAGCCTAGCCACCTGAGCCACCACTCCCACATGTTATGTTTAGTGTATATGAAGGTAGCTCGAGCACACAACTTTTTATCCAATGTTAATTTCTGTGGCAAAAGTTAGAAGCTTTTTATAATGAAAAGTGCTGTTATCTCACTCCAAAGGGTAACTGTTTTTACCCTTAACGGCGATTATGGGAATCCATTGGGTCAAAATTGGTCATTTGATTAATTTTCGTTTAAAAAATAGTAATGCACTGAAATTTCTAGATAAATCACATGTGTTAATGTGTTAATATTGACAGTCCTAATAGACACACACACACAAGGGGTCTTCAAGTCAAACCGGAACTTATGATGACATTTCTTGAGAATAAAGTCATTAAACCCAATGAACATTTACAGAAGACTTTAAGACAGTACGGTCATGAGATTCTTGCCTGCAGTAAAACATTGGAATGATGCAAACATTTTAAAGAAGGCCATACGTCCATGAATAACGATCCTGGCCAAGGTGGCTCAGAGCCCACTGTAGACATTCAGTGAGTAGAGCACTAGCTGAAGAGGTGGATCTGTCTGTGGGAACTGTACGCACAATCATTCACTAATACCTCTTGCACATTACAGGAACTTATCTTGGAGTTATTGCCACATCCCCATGCAGACATGACCTGTCAACACGTCTGGCTAGGTGGAATCTATAGCACAGCTTTTCAGACAAATTCAAGAAATGTACTTTGTATCAAGGAAAATTATAGTAAATTTAATTAATTAGAAAACTATTATACCAATATATATATATATATATATATATATATATATATATATATACTTTTCCCTTTTTCAGAGCGCACCTATGCCACATTCACATTACTAACTGCTATCAGCCAGTGTTAGAGTAACACTGTATGTTTAAGATGTTCTTTTAAATAGGAGTGCATAACCAGTGTCAATATAGTAAAATTATTTACTGACTGTTTACAAATTCTGTATAAACACAAGTTTTAACCAAAGAAAAGGACATTGTCATTTATTTTTCATTCATTCTATCATTTTTCTATTAAGTTTTTTCCCTCCTACTTAAATCTTACATTTAATATTTACATCTAAATGTAATACAAATATTATTATTATTATTATTATTATTATTATTATTATTATTATTATTATTATTATTTTAAGATCAGTGAACTAGATTTGATTGAAATACCTAGCTTGCAAAAGACCTGCTCCTGAGATCAATAACTGATAATGATGATAATAATGATGTCTCCACTGAGCTCTAATGGGGTGTTACAATAAATTTCACTTCAACTGGTAAAAAAAAAACAATTCAAACAACACAAATCAAATCTAAATTAAACTAAACCTGTTTTTTTTAGAGTCAACAGAAAATACTTGACACCCATTTCACAGTATGTGTTGTAGCTTCATTAGGTATAGAGTATTAATGTTACTGGTTTAAACACAAAACTTATTATACAGTGTGGAGCTTTTTTTTTAACTATTTAAATTTGCAAGTTATAATTGTGCATGAGTTAGAAAGTAGGCAATAAGCTTTCACTATGTTTGTTGAAGAGCTGTTGTCACTAATGGTGGTCATATAAGCAAGGTGGTCAATACAGTAAATGTGTACATTATTATATTAACTTATGTCTATATTTCTATGTGTGTTTTCAGGTCATATCTTGACATGGCAAAGGTTTTTGTGTTCAGCTATTTCTTTTGGTTGGTTTTATGCCTGGTTTTCATCACCGGCACCACACGGATTAACATCTTCTGCCTCGGCTATTTGGTGGCCTGTTTCTATTTCATGCTTTTTGGAGACACAGTGCTGCTGCAGCCTGTCCATTATGTACTTAGACTGTGGGACTGCCTTATTGCCTACACCTGTTTGGTCATTTGCTTGAAGAACTTTATCTCTGTAAGTATGTATGCAAGTACAAGCCACTTCATTAGATACTGTATACAGGTTTTACTGCTTGTTGACACAAATACGTACTGTATCTAATTCGCCAATCACCTGACAATCTGCAAAAGGTTAAACTGGGCATCATAAAAGGGAAGAAAGGTGATTTAAGTGGCTTTAAACATGGCATATCCGTTTGAGTATTTCCAGAGCTTGGATAACATCTTGTTACAACCAAGGTATGCCAAACAGCATCTCTAATGTGCAACACATTAAACCTTGAAGCAGATCGGATACAGCAGCATGAGAAGGATACCACACTGGGTAACACTCCTTTTAGCTAAGAACCGGAAAATTAGCCTATGGGATCAATAAACCTGGACACCTAGGTGTAATGTTGTGGGGGATAGTTTTTTGGAACATTTTGGGCAACTTTAGTCCAACTGAGCATCTACATTCCACAGTGTACCTGAGTATTGTTGCTGACCATGTCAATCCTTTCAAGAAACCGCTTTCTTGATCATGACAGTAAGTTCACTGTACTCAAATGGCCTTCACAGTCACCAGATCTCAATCCAGTAGAGCACCTTTGGGATGTGTTGGAATAGGAAATTCGCATCATGGATGCGAGTAGAGTTTGTGTATTCTTCCTGTGCTTTGGTAGGTTTTCTCAGGGGAATTCGGTTTCCTTCCACAGTCCAAAGACATGCAGATTAGGCTAACTGGGATTTCAAAGTTGCCTGTAGTATGTTAGTTAGCGTGTGTGCGCATACCTGTTCTAAGTACAGGTCTTCATAGTATAAAGGTGCACAAGTGCCCGTGAAATGAGTAAATTGCATATCTGTGAGAGCACCATTAATGTAGGAAAATATGTTTTTTTTGTACCAAAATATGCTGCCATCCACCATCTTTTTCAGAGACATCCCTGTATTTTCCCACAGGATAATGCCAAACCACATTTTGCTTGGATTACACATGCGTGGCTCCTAAACACAGCGTATGGTGCTAGGCAGGCCTGTTTACTCCAATTGAGAAGGTCTGGGGCATTATGAAGTGCAATATATGTCAGTGACCGCTTCTACTTCTGCAGCTGAAGACCTGCGTAATGGAAGAAAGGGGAAACTCCCGCTAGCTAAACTTGACCAACTGGTATTTTCTGTTATTAACAGAAATCACGTTGTTACACATTGGTATACTGTCAACTGTGCCAACTTTTTTGGAGTAAAATGCAGCCACCAGATTCGAAATGTGTGCATACAGTATTTTCAACAAACAGTGGTTTGTGAAGTGTTGAAGTTTTTAGTGCCCGTTTCCATACTGTTCCCACTGATTTGTAACTGGACATATTGTCATTTACAGTATATAATCCTTATTTGTATTTATGTATATTTCCTTAATATAAATGTGCACCAGGGCAGCATGGTGTTGCAGTGGTTAGCTCTGTGGCCTTGAGGGTCAGCGGTTTGAGTCCTGCCTCAAGTTCATGTATATGGAGATTGCATGTTCTGCCCATGCTTGGTGGATTTCCTCTGGATACTCACTCCGCTTTCCTCCTATAGTCCAAAAACATGCAGATTAGGCTAAATGGTGTTTCCAAATTGCCCATAGTGTGTGAGTGATTGTTTGAGTGTGCATGTGCTGGTGTCTTGTGATGGCTTGACACCCCATCCAGGTTCTATCCCAACTCAGAGTCCCTTGGGATAGGCTCCATGCCTTCTGTGACCCTGTACAGGATAAGCTGTATAGAGAATGAGTGATGGGGATAGTGAGTCATTATGCAACATAATTATATAAGGCAATTACATAATCATAACATAACATAATCCAAAGGTAATAATTTGGTAGGTTAATTAGATAAAATTAACATGCGTAAAGAAAATTCAATAGCATTGATGTCTTTGTGTTTAATATCATGTGGTGTAAGTTGATGCCTTAGTATGCATTATATCCCTCAGTCTTTTTTTCCTTATTGTTGTTGTTGTTGTTTACCATAATCTATTAATTCATCTTTTATTGTGTGTGTCTGTGTGTGTGTAAATCTAGCTGGGATCCTGTGCTTATCTGGACAGTCTTTTAAAGAAAGGCTGTTGGCTCATTCAGGCATTCAGTATGTTCTGTACGATTAAAGGCTATGATGTGCGTAAGTAATTACTAACCTTGTCTTGGCCTGAAAGTGTTTAATAAGCATAGTGATTCAGATGAACAAAAATCTGTATACATAAAATGTACATTTGAAGTGATAAATGAAGTTACGTGTTAAGTTGCATTAAACATTACTTTAATTTAACATTTAATTAATTATTGGGTTATTTAAATTTAGTTATGTGAATTTATATATGAAGATTTTTTCTATATCTGCGCGTGTAGCTAAGCCAAGTGATGACTGCGAGCTGCCAGTGGGAGAAGCCGGTATTGTGTGGGATGCAGTTTGTTTTACTGTGCTACTGGCTCAAAGGAGAATATTTCTCAGTTATTACTTCCTATATGTTGTATCTGACCTTAAAGCCGGCAAGATCCTTGCTTCCAGGTAGGAAACAAAAAATACACTACTGTTCTTGAATTCTAAAAGCTAAAACATTTACTGCTGAATGATTATTATGTTGATTGTATGAAGGCCATTCAAGTCAAAACCATACTTGTGCTTGAAGTCTTCTGGAAATGCTTAATCAGTTTTACACCTCTTCATTCGAGAGGAATTTCATCACAATTCTCGGTTTGACTTGAACGCCCACCAACTAATTAAAGTTAAATTGATTGCTGTCCTCATGTGTTCAAGAGGTGCAGAGCTATTTGAAGCCAAGGTAAAGAAACGTGTAGCAGCCAGGCTGGAGCTGGAGAAGAAATCTGTGGAGTTGCTGAAAAAACAGTATGTGTGTATGGTGTGTGTGTGTGGGGAGTGTCTTTCTGTCTGTCTGTATTAGTTCTGTCATATTAATACTGTCAGAGCATAAAAAGTCAATTGCCTATTTATTTTTTTACTACACAGTTTTGTGGATGTTATGCAGAACATTACATTCAGCATAAGGAGGGTAGTTCATACAACTACATTATATGGTCAAACGTCTGTCCTTGACCACCATATGTGGACCTTCTTTAAACTTTTGTTTCAAAGTTGCAGACAGATGATTGTCTATAATGTCTTTGTATGCCATAGCATTAAATCCCTTTACTGGAACTAGGGGGCTTAAACTTGTTCCAGTATGCCAAAGCCTCTGTGTACAATGCAAGGTTTATAAAGTGAGGGTTTGTCAAGGTTGGTTTGTAAAAACCCAAGTGCAACTCTACTGAAACAAGTAGAAAGCCAACATTCAACCAAAGCTTTAGTTGCCAGGAAGCAGTGGTTGGGGTTCCACTAACTAACTGATTTTAAAGTAAAATTTTTCTACTGTGTCTGCTGTAATCGTGTATCTAGCCTTTTTGTTTCTTTCTAGGATGGAGAAAATCAAGTTAAAACAAAAGAGTAAACCAGAACAGCCTGCCATAGCACTGGACACAAAAGGGCCTGGACAAAAAAGTGATGCAGAACGAAAAGGTAATCAGATTATGTCTTTATACTTACAACAACTGATTCCTTGAAGTTTTTCATGCGGTTGTTTCTACTAAGAATGTGGTCCCTTGTCGGTTGCCTATAAAAATCCACAGCTATGTCATGGTCATTATTTCTTAAGTCATGCCTTGTTAAAGAAATGCGGGTGAGAATTCCAAGACAGTTTATATTGACCTTTACCAGTTTTTATTTTGTCAACCTCTTGCATTGATCTTGCTTTTTTTTCTAGTTCCAGGTAGATTTGGGTGACATGATCATAACCCAAATGCTTTTAATGACTGCTGGCACAAACTTGCAGCATATTACTGATATTACTGATTGACCTTATATATTATAGCTCCACAAATAGACCCTGATGTATTCTTAATCTCCTGGATAGTGCTGCAGCTCACTATGGCAACAGTTTTAGCAAAGGCATCTTAGTATAACTAAAACTAACTAATTTTGTGATGTTTAGCCAAAGCCTATTATTGGGATTTTACTCAATATAACATTCATTAATGAGTTTTATGTGTTTAGGCATTACGGTTGAGATCTCTACAACTGGCTGAGACAATAGTGGCCACTAGTGGTGGATTAAGGAAGCAATTTTAGATTTTTTAGATTCTGGCAAGTGCTTATGGAAGACTAAACATGACATAATTATAAATAAATAAATGTGTGAATAAATAAGTAAATATAGAAATAAATAAAT
>JAQMYJ010000040.1:20348991-20377646 GCA_030014305.1 Clarias laeviceps | reverse complement strand
GTACAAGCATTTCACTGCATATCGTACTGTGTATGACTGTGTATGTGACAAATAAAATTTGAATTTGAATTTGAGTTCCTATTTGTCTATTTGTCTGAGCTCATTTTTATTTGCCAGTACCAAGAACTTTAATTTCCTTGAAGCTAGAGACTTTATTAAATTAAGGATTTCTGCTCTTGTATCTGCTTTTGTGACCATTCAGACCATCCTGTTTTATGGAAACCTGATAATTGCAGCCTTAATTTGTCAAGCAAATCTGATTCAAGAACTTGGGAGAGCTTTACAAAGCGTGGAGTGAGGCTAGTGTCAGAGCATCAAGAGCCACCATACATATATGTGTCCAGGAAAAGGGCTACCACTGTTTTATTCCTAATATCAGACCACTCCTGCAACAGAGATGTCAGAAGCATGTTACCAGGGCTAAGAAGAAAAACAACTTGACTCTTGCTCAGTTGTCAAAGGTCCTCTTTTCAGATGAAAATAAATGTTTCATTTGGAAATCAAGGTCATGAGTGTCATGACAAAGACTGAAAAGGCACAGAATCCAAGTCCAGGATTCAAGTCCAAGGTGCATAATGGGGATGGTGATTTATAAGCAACTACAAGGCACAGTCTCATCCCCATTTGGGAAATCGGATCATGCTGTATCTTCCTTATCAAAATATAAACAAAGGCTCAAACAGGAAGCCCAAGCTCAGAGGTGGACCAACTGTTGACAGCTCTGCGGGACGCACTGGAGGATGATTTATGGAAGCTGTTGATGGATTTATCAAGAAACTAGCTGGTGATACTATCCAAAAAAACTGCTATCATGAATGTTTCCTATTCAGAAGCCGAGGATGGATAAAACCATCTGCAACGCTCTGAGATCTCACACCACTGCCTGCCTCTGAGACAGCATCTCAGGTTAGGTCACTGAGGCAGGCATGGTTTCTTTTGAACAGGAAGAATAATGGACTGGTTAAAGCATGTAGGAATTACTGATTGTGAAAAGAAGAGGTTGAATAATTCCGTAAACACACGTGCTAGCTGGCCAGTGTAGACTCTAAGGGCCTGATCTGGGATGCCATCTGGTCCTGCTGCTTTCTTGGTGTTCACTCACCTGAAGCCTGTCCTCATGTCATGCTACAGTACAAGATGATGATTGTGTTTCCCGTGTTGGCATTCTTCTTCTCTTTCCGCGTAATTTATATTTCTTGTTTAATTCTATTATATGTAGTAACTTAATGATCTATTTAAATTGTAATTTTATTGCAAATTCTTTCTTTAGGTTATTTGCATTTAATCAGTAGTGATTTAAAAAAATATATATTTCTATTTATTGACTGGAATAAACACTACAAACTTAAAATCTACCTTTTGACTAAAGTAGAAGTAATAATTATTGTTATTATAATAATCAATAATTATAATATATAATTAACATCTTTCCCACGGCCAAAAGTTATTTACTGTATTGCTTAGGGTTAAAACAATACTAAACTAAACAGATAAAACATAATAATTAATGGAGTAATAATGTAATTAAAGACTCCTGAGCGTTTGTTTATTGAAAAACAGCCCAACAGCGACCTGATTCTAGCCAAGCAGTGGAACACTCAACGCAGGCGCGAAACCTTCCGGATCTATTTTGATGTGACACCCATTTAAAAATGACGTCCGCCGCCAGTTCGCCTTGCAAAATATTTACGTTTCAGGACGCTAAGTGTTCCCCCGACCCGGTATTCGACATAAAAACCGAAAGTGTGTACCCGTCTCCAGTTCCCATTGTAGTGGATAATGGCTCGTTCCAAATGCGAGCCGGTTGGGCTTGTAAAGCTGAAGAATTTGCACTTCCGTGGTTGCAGTTTAAATCTGTGGCGGCGAGGAACAGAGGCGCAGCGCGGAGCGAAACGCAGGTCGGCAATGACATCCCGAACCTGGAGCCGCTCCGGTGGCTGCTCAAGAGTCAATTCGACCGCAACGTTGTTGTCAATTTTGAGATCCAAGAGCTAATGTTAGACTATATCTTTGTTCACCTCGGGATTGGAAGTGAGGTAAGACACAGTTGTGTTTATATCTGTCCAACCAGGACATCCGAACTGGTTAAAAATCTTATGCCTCAAATTCCTCTGACCTAATGTTACAGTGCTACTACAACACAGTGCAACCTTTTTCTGTGTGATAAGAAACCCGCTAAAACTCAGCTGTTCTAAATATGTGTTTTCTGTAACCAGGGACATGTGGAGCATCCACTGGTCTTCACTGAGGCTCCTTGTAACCCCCTTCACTGCCGGCAGATGATGTCTGAACTGCTGTTTGAGTGTTATGGAGTTCCTCATGTGGCGTATGGTGTTGATAGCCTTTTCAGCTTCTACTACAACAGCACACAATGTGGTCTTGATAAACCGCACACTGGATTGGTGTTGTCTTCTGGGTATCACTGCTCTCACGTGTTGCCCTTCATCAATGGCAGGTGCAGAGCTTCACTTTCCTTCAACAATTTATTACACCCATGTTGTGGGCATAGATTTTATGTCAGGAAAAAAAGCTGAAATAATGTATTGCGGTAAGTGTTGGACAGCTTGCTCAACAGCCTATGTTGTATAAGCAGCTATCTCTCTGGGACTGGGTTTGAAGTATTCAGAATTGTCCTTTATATTGCTGACAGTCATGTGTACAAGATATTACTCCATCTCTTAATTCTGTGTTTTTTGTGTAAAAACATTATAAAAATCATCTGACTGCAGCAGGTCTTACTTAGTATTAGGCACAAACAACCACAGACGCACAACAACATACATTTTAAAAAACATTTATTTACAATTTTTTTTTTTACAGTGCAATTACATATAAACGAGTTCCGTTCCGAGAGCTCATTCGTAAGTTCAACAAACATTGTCTAGGTACTAGAATACTAACACAATTGGCTATACATACTGTAAAACTAACATGTTTCATGATCTTGTCCCTGTTCTTTAGAATCGTGCCAATGGTTGAACGATTTATGTTAAAAGAATGAGCAAGGGCTGACATCTTTTCACCTCGCTCCATTCTCTCATTTATTTTCACTTTTGTCTCCATGGTTATTGCTTGGTGCTTCTTAGCAGTGCCAGCTTTATCGCTGCTGCTTTTACACTTGCTTCCAGACATCCTGCATGCACGCTGCACACATGTGACAATGCAGAGTATGAGAGGGACATGTGATCTGACTTCTGTGATTGAACATGCGTGAACACGTGTCCGTATCTTCAAAAGTTTGTAACTTGAATGTTCGTATGTAGGGGGATTTTTGTATTTAACAAAAATGCCTAAAAAAGAAAAAGTATGATTCAATATCTTGTAGATGTACCTGTAGCAATAACTTGAAGTAATCGTTTCATGTATGACTTTATATGTCTCGCACATCATTGTGGATGAATTTTAAGCCCATTCTACTTTATAACATTGCATCAGTTCAACAACATTGCATCAGTGAGGTTTTTGGGCATTCGCTTATGCACAGGTCTCTTAACGTCCCACCACAGCATCAGATGATTTTTATTATAATTATACAGGAAAAAAGCACAGAATTAAATGAGGGAGAACAAACTTTTACACCTGGCTGTAAAAGCAATGTTATCTAGATTATTATGTTTTTTTTTTCATTACAGATGTGGCAAATGTGCATGTCGTCCTCTGTCACCATGGTGTCCGCTTCCTTGGTGAATTATTGTAATGTCAATTCTTGTTCTTCCTTTTGTGACCGTCGTTTCCATGTAACATTTTCTTGTTTAACCAGTTTGGCTCCTGACATGGAATTCTGTCTTGTTGATTTTCCACTTCATCTAGATCTACAGTGCCTTGCAAAAATATTTGTACCCCTTGAACTTTTCCTCATTTTGTCATGTTACAACCACAAACATACAGGTATTTTATTGAGATTTTATGCGATACACCAACAAAAGTGGCATATTATTGTGAAATGGAAGGAAAATCATAAACGTTGCACATCTAGAGAGTGAAATTCTTCTTTGCAAAATAGCTTAAGCTCAGTTGAGAACATCTGTGAATAGCAGTTTTCAAGTCTTGCGACAGATTCTCAAATGAATTTAAGTCTGGACTTCGACTGGGCCATTCTAACACATGAATATGCTTTGATCTAACCCATTTCATTGTAGCTCTGGGTATACGTTTGAGACTGTTGTCCTGCTGCAAGGTGGACTTCTGCCCCAGTCTTAAATCTTGTGCAGACTCTAACAGGTTTTCTTCTAAACTTAATGACAGGTTTTCTTCACATTCCCACAACATGATGCTGCCACCACCATGCACAGTATTAGTTTTCCGCCATGCGTATCATGTTGTATTTAGGCTAAAAAGTACAATTTTGGTCTCATCTGACTATAGCACCTTCTTTCATATGTTTGCTGTGTCCATCACATTGCTTGTCGCAAACTGCAAATAAAACGTTTTATGTTTTCTTCTTTCTTACAACAATGGCTTTCTTCTTGCCACTCTTCCATAAAGGCCAGATTTGTGGTGTCCACAACTAATAGGTGTTCAGTGGACAGATTCTCCCACCTGAGCTGTTGATCTCTGCAACTTTTCAAGAGTCACCACTGGCCCCTTGGTTGCTTTTCTGTCAGATTAAGTCTTGGTAGGCTTGCAGTTGTGCCATACTCTTTCTATTTTTGGGTGAATGATTGAACAGTGCTCTGTGTTTTGTTAAAAGCTTGAGATATTTTTTTAGAACCCAATCCTGCTTTAAACTTTTTCACAACTTTATCCCAGACCTGTCTGGTGTGTTCCTTGGGTTTCATGATGCTGTTCACTATTGTTCTCTAACAAACCGCTTCACAGAAAAGTTTTATTTTACTGAGATTAAATTATACACAGGTGGACACACCAAACTTTTCAGATTTTATTTGTAAAAAATTTGAAAACCATTCATCATTTTCCTTTCATTTCACAATTTTGTGCCACTTTGTGTTGGTCTATGACATTAAATCAGAATAAAATACATTTGTATTTGTGGTTGTAACTTCACAAAATGTGCCATGAATACTTTTGTAAGACACTATTCATTCTACTGGCAGCAGCAAAGGCATAATTTGGCAGGGTTGGGCGGGGGGTGGACTTGTGAAGTGAATCTCATGTCAGAAGTTATTGTATGCCGTCTCACAGTTCTGAAGTCTCAAATTTGCTAAGTTTAGTCAGAACATACACCACTACTGCGTGGTGAAAGAAGATCTCAAAATCATTATCTCTGAGAATGCCAAGTCGCTTTCTTTCTGCAATACCCAGACACCTGTGGCCCTGTTATAGGACTTTTAGCTGAACACAAACAGGTAGTGAGCATTGTCTAATCCATGGTGCATCAAATTGTGGTCCCTGCCTTTGGCAACTTTTTTTTTTTTTACAACTTGGGTACAATAGCATATAAATGTAATAGTGAGAGAGTCTGCTACAGCAGTATACGTTGTAAGAGGGATAACTATCTCAAAGCCACATCAGATAATTTATCTGAATCAGAAAAAGTTTTGTGTGTTTAACATACAAGTTTGGTTTTGTGTCCGACTAAAACTTACCCACTAAAACTCCTATTGGCACTAATTTCTAATTGTTCTTTTAAGTTACAATTTCACATCTTTGCTTGAAGTCCTTCTGTGAAATGTCTTAATAATGATACATCATTGAATTGAAATTCAACCGAGACCATTCCATCATAATTTGGTTGTTATATTATTGCATTACTACAGCATAATTTTTCAAATCTTAGGTTCTTATTAAATCTGCTTCCAAAAGACAGTATGTGGATATTTCTGGATACAGTGGAACCTTGGATGACGAGCATAATTAGTTCCGGATGTTGGCTCGTATTTGATGTTGACAAAATATTAAGTAAAATTAAAACAAATGAACCTGCATTTTACCTATAAAAAAGGCTCTGTGTGTGCGTGTGCGTGCGTGTGCGTGCGTGTGTGTGCGTGCGTGCGTGCGTGCGCGCGCGTGAAGCAAGAGGAGGAATCAGCCCCTCCCGTCTCCCCCTTCTCATCTTACACAGTAAACCTTTTTCCTCTATTTGAATTTCACACACACACACACACATAAACATTAACACATTTTTTGTGTGGGGGTGTGTGTGGGGGTGTAAAGCCGAGAGGGGGTGTGAAGGGGCACGGTGTCAAATTATGCGTGCTCACACATAACGACAGGCTGAAACAGAGAGGAAGAAAATAAATATTTAACCTCTCTAATGAAACTTTCTTTTGCTTTACACGCGCGCACACACGTGTTATACGAAAAAGTTCACGCGTGCTATACACGCGCTTACAAACACAAAATAAAATATGTTTTATGCACACACGTAGTCACAGCGTTATAGTAAACAGTACACGCGTGCACGAATGTTGATTATACCAGTGACAGACGAGCACTAAGACCCAGCAGGGGAGACGATTACCCACAATTCCACAGCGCAAGAGAGAGGAAAAAATATTGGCTCACTTGTGATCACGTGACGCTCGGCATCAAAACAAGAAGCGCATGCGTGATACATGATACTCAGTACTCGTAAACCAAGACTTGCTCGTTTTCCAATTGAAAATTTATTAAAAATCTTAGGGTTAGCAAACCCGCGTTACTCGCAATCCGAGGTTTCACTGTATTTTAATCATTGTAAATAAGCCATATTAGATATTAGTCTTATCATGACTCTTAGTACTGATACTGGTATTGGGTCTTTGTTCAATATTGTAGATTACTCATCTAAAAACATTGCTATTGATGTATTTATTATTACTATTATTATTATTATTATTATTATTATTATTAACTTTCCAGTCAATTCATTTCTGTGCATGTGTACACAGGTTGGACGCTGTTAACTGTAAACGGATAAATGTTGGAGGAAGCCATGCCGCAGCATATATGCAGAGACTTCTTCAGCTAAAATATCCTGCTCATCAGGCAGCCATCACACCAAGCCGTATGGAGGAGCTACTGCATCAACACTGCTATGTCGCTGGGGATTACCAGCAGGGTAAAGCCTACATACCTTCCAATGCAATAAACATTAACTTTAGATTCATTGACCTCACAATTAGCTGACATTAGAAATGCTGAATGAAAATGTCACAAATTTAGGTTAGTGTGAACTTGGCTGTATAACCAAAGTCCACAATTGTACAATTGCTCTGAAATTTAAAACCATTGCTCTTAAATGAAACTCTGTATTCTGTAAATTTCCCTCATTCAGAGCTGGAGAAGTGGCGTAGTGCTGAGTTTTACGAGGCTGAGGTTCATCGTATGCAGCTGCCATTCTCAGGCAAGATAGCAGGGATGTACAGTACTGTGGAGGAGAGGCAGGAGAAACGAGTGCAGCAGCTCCGCAGGCTTGAGGAGATGAGCAATCGACACAGAGAAGAGAGACTGCAGCAAGATCAAAAGAGACTGAACACCTTGCTTATGGTGCAGGTACACATTATGCGGACATTCTGAGCATTGGAGAGAAATGGGCAGAAATAAAGGTCCTGTTGTGCTTTTATGGTGCCACAATTCTATTTTCTGCTCCCTCTGTGTAGGAGCTGCTGGAGGACGGCGCAGTGGAGCAGTTTCACAGGCGACTGGTGGAGCTGAACATGGACTCAGCTGAAGAGCTACAGTCTTACATCCACAAGCTTAGTCTGAGTGTGGAGCAGCACAGAATGGCTAGAGAAGAGGTATATAAGCATGTCTGTGAATGTGTGTTAGTATGTTGAAGTGATACATTTCACGATGTAGAAACGTTTACTACAATTAAAGATGTTCAAAATGGACAGCAGGTTGTATTATCGGTACAGTACTGTGAAAAGATATTTGCCCCTTTTCTTGATCATTTATTTGTTTCTTTTGGCATATTTGTTAGGCTAAAATGATTTGGATAATCAAACAAAATTTTAATACTACACAAAGATAACACAAATCAATAAAAAAAAGTTTTAAATGATAATTTCATTTATTAAGGGAAAAGAAAGCTGTCCAGAAAGCCATTATCTACAAATGAAGAAAACTTGGAACACTGGTGAACCTTTTTAGGAGTGGCCGGCCTACCAAAATTAATTCTTTAAACATTAATATTTTAGCAAAGCAAAATACATAATGTTGATTAGAAAAAAAAAAAAACTCTCTTAACTCTGGACATGTAAGGTAGCATGCTATGACAAAGTATATTAATCACATAAGCATATTTTTTTGTCATTCATCACATTATTGTGATTATTGTGAAATTTTAATATTACTGAAAGATGACACGAGTAAATACAAAATGCAGTTTTAAAATGATGATTTCATTTATTATGGGAAAAAAACTGTACAAACCTGCCTGGCTCTATGTGGAAAAAGTAATTGCCCCTAAACCTAATGACTGGTTGTGCTACCCTTGGCGGCAACAACTGCAATCAAGCATTTGCGATAACTGGCAATGAGTCACTTAGTGTGGAGGAATTTTGGCCCACTCTTCTTTGCAGAATTGTTTTCATTTAGCCACATTGAAGGGTTTTCAAGAACAAAAGCCTGTTTAAGGTCACAGCATCTTTATTATTATTTTACTTTTTTTTTATCCATTCAGGGGTGTACTTGTTAGTGGGTTTCAGATGATTGTCCTGCTGAATAACTAAAGTACGTTTCAGCTTGAGGTCACAAACTGACGACCAGACACTATCCTTTAGGATTTTCTGATACAGTGCAGTATTCATGGTTCCATCAATTATGGCAAGTCGTTCAGGTTCTGAAGCAGCCTCAGATGATCACACTAGCACCACCATGTTTGACTGTTAGTATGATGTTTGCTCTTGGAGTAATTCTGGTAGGCTGGCCACTTCTAGAAAGGTTTACCACTATTTGTATATAATGGCTCTCACTATGGTTTGCTGGAGTATATACAGTATATATACTAATATCCACTTGTTATTAAGTAAATTAATTTAAATGATTATAAATGTGTGTAATGTTTAGAACATCTTTGGATAGTTAATTTAAAGATAAATACTATCTTACCTTTAATAGCTATTAATAGTAATTAAAGGGTGTGTGTGTTTGTGTCTGTGTGTGTGTCTGTGTGTGTCTGTGTGTGTCTGTGTGTGTGTCTGTGTGTGTGTCTGTGTGTGTGTCTGTGTGTGTGTCTGTGTTGTTGTTAGATCACCGAGTTGGAACCGTTGGAGCAGCCTGTGGATGAAGGTGACTTGGACAGTGATGTAAATAAAGAGAGCTCTGAACCTGAAAAGGCAGATAATATCCAGGTAGTGTCATATTACTTCTGTACACAAAGTTATGATGTTACTGAAGAACATGCCTGAGGGTTCACATTCTTCCTGGTTCATTGCCAAAATTTCCTTTTTCCTGTAAATTATCGATAAGTGTGCATATGTTCCGGGATATTTTTATTCATTCCTCATATTTGCTTTGCAGCCAGTGTTTAACTTGGCAGAGTACCACCAGCTGTTTGTGGGAACCGAGAGACTGCGGGCACCAGAGGTTCTGTTTCGTCCCTATCTGATTGGTGAAGAGCAGATGGGCCTTACTGAGGCACTACAGTTTGTACTAGAACAGTGAGCTCATTTCTTACCTTACTTAGCTTTCATCGAGTTGATCAGCTTAAAAGACTCAGGAAAGATTAGTTTTAAACAATTAACATGGTATTCAGTACTCTTTATTCAGGATAGGTTGACAGATATAGATCACCGAATAGATAATTCAGCGGGAAATACAATGCGAGTCAAAAATGACTTCTTTTAAAAATCATTTGACCACTAGAGGGCATTGTTTCTCAATAAGAATCCATTCACCCTTTCATTTTGTGATTTTTATTTTTATTTTTTTTGTATTATTATTTATTTATAGGATTTAATCCTGTAATATTTTAGCTTGGATAGAAAAACCAAAAAGAGTTTTAGTTCTATTGTTACCTTATGAGATAATGGATCATTGAAAACATTTTCTTTTCCTTATTTTCTTACTATGTTTCCACACAATCTCATCAACTGATTATTTTTCAATGTCGTTTACTAAATTTGGATGGCAGTTTGATTTGTTTTTTGAAATTCTTTCAAACTTGCTTTGATATACATGGGATGTTCAAGTCAAACTAGGACTTTTGATTGTGCAGAACACAGTTAAGGTCTTTACAAGCGGAAGTGAAATTTCTGGAGTGATATTTCTTATTTATTCATTTATTGTCGATAACATTTTTCAAATCAGTAACCCCCCAATAGTGTGAGGTGGCCAGGCAGGTGGACAGAACATCGCTTGATGTGGAATCCATTTTTGGTAGCCTGACTTTTTAGAACCTGTATTCGCATGTTCACATCGTGTTTGTGTGAATGACTGTGGTCTGTTTAATTCTCCAACTAAATTTCTGCTTGAAAACTGAAACTATGGCCTCCCAGGACCTCCTTTAATATCCCAAATATGTGGAAATGGCTTGGAGTGAGGTCAGGACTGTACGGGAATGTGGCAGTAACTCCCAGCCGAGTTTGTGAATGATAGTGTGTACAGTTCTGTCAATTTTCAATCATCAAGTGTTACACTCGCTGAATTTTCAAGAATTTTCGACTGCATTGGGCTCTCAGCCACCACTTTAAAATGTTTTCACCATTCAAATGTTTTACTGCAGCAAAGAGTCTCCACAGGCTACACTGTGCTTGAAGTCATCTGTAAATGTCAATCGGTTTTAAGCCTTCATTCAGGAGACATTTCATGTTTGCAAAGATAAAGTGTATGTACGTATTTCTCAGAAGTGCACTGCAATTGTGTTGTCCAGGTACTCTCCAGAACTGCAGGCAAAGTTGGCTGAAAATGTTTTTCTGACGGGAGGAAACCTCCTATACCCTGGAGTTAAAGAGAGAGTTGAGCATGAACTGCTTGCTATGCGGCCCTTCCAATCACACTTTAAGGTAACGGAGGGATACTGATATACACTGTGCTTAGTAGTAGGAGATGCAAACAATGCAATAGAGGAAATATTTCTCACGTTATTTAGTTAAATCTATTTTAATATGAACACAAATTTGGTACTTTTGCCTCCATATTTAAAGGGGGTTGGCAATTAAAATTGCATTAGCCTTTTAGCAATTAAAACTTTTTTTATTTTTTTCATCAACCCTCCATTTTCGCAGGCTGACCACTGAATGATAAACATTCGTTTCTATGGACACGTGTAGCCTGTTCTTGCTTATTGCATGACAGTTTATAGACATAAAATGTTTGACAATGATTTCAAGTGTTAACTTTGCATTTAGCATAAGGAGTGGCCAAATGAACAAATTGGTACATTTTTAAAAAGTAGAAGTTCACTAGGGAGTTAGGGAGTTTGCACTAGCCAAAACAAAAGGCCTTAAATACTGGGTAAGCGGTGTTTATTGATGTGACTGCTGATTAAAGTAGCAGCATGAATCCTTAAGTGTATGGATCTCAGCCATCTGAAAAAAAAAATCTGTTTGTACAGAGACTCACAGTACAGATGGATAATGACCCAAAATGCACCACTAAAACAGCCCAGGGCAAAGAAATAAAATATCACCTAACCTCAATCTAGCTACAGTAGTATGTATTTCATTTCCTCAAGATAAAATTAAAGGCAAAAAGAACTGCAAACAAGCAGCAACTGAAGCCGGCTGCAGTAAAGACCTGACAATACAGCTTTAGGGATAATAATAATAATAAAAAAAGACATCTACATTTTACATAATATTGAAATTGTCTAAATGTTCAACTACTTAGCTAAGTGATGGTACATTTGCTGATGGTTATCAGGGCTCCATTAGAACATTTTGTGGCACATTTTACATACAACCATATAGAAAAATCTAAAAGTGGCACATATAAGGATAAGCATTATGTAATAAAAAATATATATATCTTTTTCACACACATTTCCAGAGTTGGTAACATCTATTGTTTAGTCATATGGAATATCCCTGCAAACAAGAAACAACTAGTTATGCATGCGGCTGGCTGCTATCATGTCATCAGTTAGAGCATCATTCGGGGGAACTTACACACACGAACACACAAACACAAGATGTGATCTCTGTGACACTGATTGTGGCATGGATGTTGGTGCCAGGTAGGCTGGGTTTTTGACCCCCTCCCAAGCCACACACACACAAACACACAACAATGTAATGCCTTTTTAATTAGACATTTTGGTCAGAAGAAATTAGCCAGATTGGTTCAAGCTGCCTGGAAGGCTATAGTTAGAATATAGAAGATGGTAAACTTGTACAATATATTTTCTTTTTCATTTTCTGTTAATCAACAGTAAATATTTTTCACTACACCTGTTAAATTCATTATCGTGTCTAGTGGGAAATGTGATGCACAGTACATGCAGTTCATTATTATTACAGTACACGCAGTTTAACATTTATAACAAGCTTATGCTCTCAGTTTGTCATGAATTCAAACATTTATTAACACTTTATTGTCCAATCCATTGGTTTACACTAAGGATTTTGTTTTAAAACTCCCTTGTTGTCTTGTGTCGGCCCCACAAAGTCTCTTTTATTTTTCACTGTTTTAACATGTGCCAGTATTTATCAGAATTAAATATCCACGAATGGGCCAATAAATGCCAAAATGCTTTTGAAATGGCGACATAATTTATACCGATCTCCATCTTAACTTACCAAAGTCCTTCTTAACTTTTTCATTTTCATTATTGGCATCAAGTTCCCAACATTTTGGAATATGTCACTAAAGAATTTTGGTAGCTTTAAGATTTTTACTGCATGTACAATTATGTATAAATATTTTTTTATTTTATTTTTGTCTTTCCCAGGTGTCACTGGCATCTCAACCATCTCTGGATGCCTGGTTCGGGGCACGTGAGTGGGCTTTAAGGAATGCATCTGGATCTCATGGCTGGATCAGCCGCCAGGACTATGAAGATAAAGGGGGAGAGTACCTGAGTGAGCACTGCACATCCAACATCTTTATCCCCATGTGGATCAGTAAACCAGCAGCACGCAGCAATGAACTGTCATTTTCATCCGCAGAACATGCTCAGGACATTAGCGTTTCAACTACAAGTTTGAACATTGATGTGGCCTGTGACCCACACAGCGGAGCTTCAGGGGTTACAGTGCCACAATAGACTGGTTGTGTTCTTTGTTCAGACGTTGCCCCACCTAATATTATAGAAGCATTTATTATGTTCTAAAGTGGAGACACAATGACTGTGATTGTGCTACACTGGACTAAATCTGGTCAGACAAATCACCATTATTTGCATTTTGTCAGGAGCACTGGATACTGAGATGGGGTAATTGTATAACAATAATCCGTTCTGGCTTTTTTTTTTTATCTCCTGTTACTTTTTACAGCCCTCCTATACAGTGCATCATCCAGTTTAGACTATTTCTATTTCGCCCAAATGGTATACACAATAAAAATGGTTGAAAGTGTACTTTGGTAGATTTTTTAAAGAGGGTTTTCAACTGATACCAGTTTATGGCAATCATCCTCAACATCCTTGCATGCTTGAAACGCACCTTTGAAGAAGTGTATTCTCTTCAGAATGAAGAGACAAAGAATTGTCTGTGCCCATATCAAGCTTTTTCCACTTGATTTGCAATTAACAGCTTACTGCTACCAGCTATCATAGCCATTCTTTTTTTAAATCCACAGTAAATAAAGCTAAGATGTTACATACCAGCTTAGATTTATTTACTGTAGATTTTAAAATGGTATCCATAGAATGAAAATGAGTGGAGTTGAGCAGAGTTACTAAGAATAAGGAATATATTCTTCGCACAATGTTATGGCTCCTTTCATGAAAATCTACATCTGCTTAGAATTAGCTTAGGAACCTGGCTAGATAAACTATAAATAATATTATAATAGAAATAATAAATAATGGGTGAATTTAAATATGCTATATGTCAAACGTATACAAAAGTATACAGACACTTGACCATCACATTGATTTGTGTTTGGTAAACATCTTGTTCCAGATTTCTTCCCTTCATTCCTGTTATAATTTTCTATGAAGGCTTTGCACTAGGTTTTGGAAAATGGCTGTTGGGAATTGTGCTTTTTCTTACAGCCAAGAGTATGAGTGAGGTTACTACGTTTGGAGAGGAGCCCTGCCAGCATTCCAGTTCATCCCCAAAGTGTTCAGTGAGGTTGAAGTCACAGTTCTGTGCAGACCACATCGAGTTCTTACACTCTAGCCTTGGCAGAGCAGGTCTTTATGGCTCTTGCTTTGTGCACAGGGGAATTGTCATGCTGAAACACGCTACAAATATAATACAAATAGTCTCATTAAGAGGATATTTGTATTATATTTGAGATGATAAATATTTAATTATCATCTCAAAATTATTTAATAAATATAAAATTACATCCATTTCCTAATAACTAGCTATTTTCTTTGACTCTACCTGCAAATAACTTTTCTGAATTAAAATTAAACTTAGAAAAATTAACAGTGGGAAGAGGCAACTTCAAATGCACTGGAAACAAAAATATTTTTTCAGAGAAATCCATGGTTGTGTGTGTGTTTCTATGTGAAAAGACTTTTCCTTTAATTAAGGAATTGCATATCAGGAGCATCAGGGTGGTGTAGTGCTTAGCACTGTGGTCACATGGATCCAACCTCTAGAGAGAGTGTGTGTGTGTGTGTGTGTGTGTGTGTGTGTGTGTGTGAGTGTGTGTGTGAGTGTGTGTGTGAGTGTGTGTGTGAGTGTGTGTGTGAGTGTGTGTGTGAGTGTGAGTGTGAGTGTGTGTGTGTGTGGCGTTTGCATGTTTTCCCTGGGATTGTGGATTTCCTCTGGGTGCTCCGGCTTCCTCCCACAATCGTGTGGCGTAGGTAAATTGGCATTTAAAATTCACTGGATGGTGAGAGTGTGTGTGCTTGTGTGCCCTACAATGGATTCAGGGTGTACTCTGTCTTGGGCCCCTGGGATAGGTTCCAGGCTTACCCCCGTATACAGAATGAGTGATAAAAGGGTCACATGAAGGAAAAACTTCAGGAGAAATCAGCCAACCCAACCACAGCCTGCAGCACTCAGGTGAAAGTCTTGGCCAAACACTGTTAACAATATCAACATAATTTTCTTTCCAGCATAATATGCATGACTAACACTACATAGTTTAATAATGAATTAATCAGAAAAAAATATACAAATCGACCAATTTACCATCAGCTTGAATTCACGTAATTGTTTAACCATTTATGTTAGCTGCTAGAATTAATGCTTGTTCTGTATTATAGCAGATTAATCTAATTAACAAATTAAAAAGTTTTTAAATAAACTCAGCAAATTACATTAAATGGACTTGATGGCCAGAAAGCCAGTGGAGACACTTCATGTTACCAGAAACAATTCCAGTCTGTTTGGCTCGCGGCACAAATGTGCAGGGGGCCTCACAGTAATACAGTACTGTGCAAACAACTTGAGCCACCCTTCATTTCATATTTTGCTTCCAAAGAGCCAGACTTTCTTGTATTTTTTATTTAGTTCCTCAGGCTTCCTTTTTGCTCTTATTCTAAGTAGCTTAACCTTTTTCTGAAGTTGTTTCATAAACAACTAAGTGAAACATTTGTTCTCATTCTCATTTAATGTTTAAAGATTGATTCAGATTATACAAAATAAATAAGAGGAATATTCATGAAAATGACAAGTGATATCGCTATTGCTGTGGCATTGAACATCTAACTATAAAAATTAGTTCTAAAACATTTTGTGCATCCTGTACTTTTAGTATGCTAATTATGTCCAATCTCTGTTCCATTCCAGACCTCATTATAATTTTCTTCAAAACAACCATCAGAAACATAGCTTTTTACGGAATCTGCCAAGAAAAATCTTCACCTGTTGGTGTTTCCGACATCTTGTTTGTTTTTTCCAGCTTGTCACATGACTGATGCGTTTGCATACTTGTTAATATTCATTAGCTTCTGACAAAGGATCAGCCTTGTCTGTATTCCATTATTCAAATGTTTATAGAACACACTGTACTGTATTTGCTATAGTAACTTTATTAGACTTTTTCTTTTCATTTTAACATACATTCTTACACATTCTAAATAAACTTTAAGAACCGTGTATGGTCATTGTCAATCTTTAATTTAATCATTGAATTAAATTTTACTTAATATGGAGAAATGGTGGTGTCTCAAAATTGTACATTATGTATTGCGAGAAGCTGACCATGTGATAAATTGGCACTGCTCTTGCTGCTTTATATTCTTCTATTCTTTTTATAGTTACTCGTGCACTTTATTGGAAGCATAAATGAAATGATTACATTCTGAGCTCATTTGTTAAACAGTATACAGTACAGAGTGTATGCAGAGTCAGTGGCTGTAAGAAAGAAGACTTTTGAGAATTGTAACATGCATTTTAAAGGGATAAATATAAATATGATGTAAGGCATTTCTATAAAATTCATTTAAATGTGCACAAAAAATCTAAAAAGAGTTAAAAACCTTCATTGGTGGGCTGTCTTTGTTTCCTACCCCCTCTTTCCCTTTTTTTCTGAAATTCTCCTCCCCATCTCTCTCTCCCTCTTTTCCTCATTCTCCACCCTCTGTCCTTAGCACTCGGTCTCTGTTTCTACTTTTACCTATCTCCCTTTCTCTCTCCAGTTCTTCTCCTATAATAATTTTCCCTTTTTTTTCCGTCTGTATCCTTTCATAAAAACGTTGCAGCTATGCTCCGACTCTTACGTGATCATGCCAGGAGACACCCTGGGGTAAGTTTACTCATTTTATTCTTTTATTGACATCTATTAAGCTCTTTGATTTTGCTTCCCTTTAAAGGTAATGTGATATAATTATTAGGTATTTTATGCAAACTTAGTCTTTATAAGGGGAGTTTATGCATACTTTATGAGTCACATTTTTACTTCACCACAGATATTGCAAACTAAATATATAATATATACATTTGTATGTCATATATTCATAAGCATTATTTATAAGTGTTAGTAGACTATTGATATATTTGGATCCATTCTCTTTTTGCATTCTGTTTCAGCTCATTCCACAGTTTTTCTTCATGTGCCTGGGAGTTGGAGGCGCTGCAGTTTATCTTGTTCGTCTAGCCAAGGGACCCCATGTTGCGTAAGAATCACTCAGTGCATTTTGTTCATATGTTTCTTGTGTAATTCTGGTCAAATTAAATGCATAAGCAGAACTGCGAAATAGGATATAGTAAATATCCCATGGGTATAGCGTGCCTTTGTTTATAATTATTAGTATCAGATAGCAGAAAATGGCTTAATTGTAGATCAGTTTTGGTGTGTAATGACTGCTTTTCCCACATCATTAGATGGAACAAGTCCAGCAACCCTGAACCATGGAATCAGCTCAGCCCTACCTATCAGTATAAAGTGTGACAAGTTTAAATTTCCTCTGACAAGTCATTTTTGTTTCAAGATTAAAGTTGTGTTTATAACATAAACATTAGTATTTTCAATGTCTAAATCAATAATAATAATAATATTTGTTCTTTATATATTAATAGTTCATAATTTACTAAAAGATTTGCAGTTACATTTAAAGCTTGCTCTCTTTATTGTCCATTTTCTTAGTTTTTTGCTGTAAACACAGACTACAAGAACCTGAAAAAGGAAGGTCCTGACTTCTAAAACTCTGAAGATGCTGATGCAGCATTTTATTGATTTATACGGTTAAATCTGAAATAGAATTTAAATGAAACTATATCAAAAAATTGTAAATTATGGCAAGTAAAGTGTATGAGCAATTGATGATTACCCCACTGGTATGAATGATCTGCATAGCAACTAGATTGATTTTTGCCTACATCTAGTAAACCCAGTTGTTGGATTGTTTGATTGTTTGACTGATTGATGACTTGATTTTTTGTTGTAAATACATGTAGGTTTAATAAATGTAAAATGATTTCTTCCAAGGAATTAAAAATGAGTACATCATAATTGCATGCAGTAAAATTAATAACTCTGTACAATTTAGTTTGGTTTCAAAATATAAGATTAATGTCTATAGTTTTTGCAATAAACTTTTTATCCTTCTTCAATAGCCTAATGTGATAAACAATATGATCGAAATGATCTCATTGTAATTACTGACTATATATATATATATATATATATATATATATATATATAAATGGGAAGTAAATTTCTTTTATTGGATATCAAGCTCTTATGTTATGTTTACACCACTGTCTCTACAATATTGGTACTTTAATATTGATTATTATTGATCACTTGTTGACTAAAAGAGGGAATAATTGAGATAATGCAGTGTGATTTGTACTATAATTTACTTCCATAAATCGTACGTTATTATAGAGTAATATATAGGTTCTTCACATTTATAATGAAAAAAAAAACAGTTTCTGGATTTTGTCAGTCATAAACCCAAATAAAAAACTAATACTGTATATATCATATATTTGTTTAATATGATTTGTTTAATATGATTGGTTTATATGGGGAGTTGAACAGTGAAGCTGTTTTGTGTACTGACACACAAATAACACACACTCTGTGTGTGCCTCTCATGTTTGAATGAGAAAGAAGTGTGTGATGATGGATGTGTGGAATTTTCTCCTTGTTAGTACTGATTAGATGAGGAGGAGACAAAGGGGCAGGTGGACGTATTCATGTTTTGGTGGAGACGTGACGGAGTGCTTCTTCCAGAGCCCAGCATTCATGTTGCCATTGCATAAGTGCAGCACTGTAGTGTTTACATGCTGTAATCCTGGCTTAGAGTCAAATATTCACTTAGGAACGTAGTTTACTGCCGCTTTGTCTGGAATTAAGGCTATTCAAATCTTAGAATTTAAACCTTATTAACTGTACAAAGTTGCACCCTACTTTGAGATGCAACTATGCTAAAATTTTGTACAATGTAGAAATATTCTTATTTAATGATAGTTTTTCTTACATATTATTAAAGGGGAAAACACTGCATCTTTTTATTAAGCTAATAAGGGTTTCTCTAAATGTTTTTGGTGATTTCTACTAATGGACCATTTATAGGACCATTTATAATAGGACTTCCTTATTCACACACAGCAGAAAAACTGTCAGAAAACTCAGTCAACTTCCTGTGCACCCGTTCTATTTGTAGATTTCAAAGTAAACACAATTGAAAGATCATATAGCATTATTTAGAAAATGGCCTCCTTGGGTTTGCACTATAAACACACAGGTCATGAGAAAGTGAGAGAGGGAGGAGAGCGGCAAGAACCAGATGTTCACTGATGGAGATGAACCTTGACTGCTTGATCGCATGCAATGACTTTTTATTAATGGAGTTCACAAATATGGCATATATTAACATACACTTATTTAAAGCTATGTTATGCATTTCCACATCTCCTGTTACAAGTTCTCTGTTACATCTCTAAATCTCATCTATTTTCTCTGCCCTCAAGAACAGGAAAAAGCCTCAATATACACAGGAAATACACTAATTTCAGTGTTTATACAGAAGTCTTCCTCAGTCTGATCTTGAATTTTTCAGTGTTAGCTCACAGTTTTGCAACCAATATGTCACAAACTAGAATATTTTCTGATATTGGCCTTAAAGTGCATGTATCTGTGTAAATAGCAGGTGGATATAATGCAGGCTTTGATACGGTCCTATGTGCAGGATGCTGCAGCCCTGGAGAAAGACATCAAAGGCTTCCAGGAACATCTGGCTTCGTTAAAAGCTTAGAGCAAAACAAAGCAAGTTTAATAGGTAGCTGGAAGTAAAACAGGCTTCCACAAGCAAGCATCCCTGCTGCTGTAACAAACATAGTAACAGTAATATATACCAGTTTGACAACACACTCTACGGAAAACTATATATATATATATATATATATATATATAATATGTTTTCTGCGAAGTGTGTTGTCAAACTGGTTTCACCATTTTTAGTTAGAAAAAGAGAAAGATGAAATGAAAATTGGAACAAGCTGAATGCTGTACTGTCTCACATCAAAGCACTACAGTGTTTTCAATGTCCCCATCTGCCAAGTATGCCACTTCCTGAGGGACAGCAACAGACTGAATAGGCCAGTGTGTTGAGTTACGATTTGCTTTGGGGGAAGGGGAAAAGTAAAGCAAATTGCATGCATTTGCAATTATGTAATAATACTATAAAACACGTGTCAGTAGGTAAGAAAACAGTGGATATTTTAGGACACAAAGGTCAGCTGTTCTGGAATAGTTCTTGCAGGAACAGTGTTGTTTAATGCATTTGCATTTGAGAAGTTCATTTACCAGCCTCAAAAATCACCAATTCACAGCATCATTGATTAGAGCCATTCTGAAGGCTTTACAGGTCATAAGTAGCAGACACATACTGATCTGATACTTAACTGCTCAAAGGAGATTATAATTTTTTTTGGATGTCTTCAGCATTGTTTTACAATGTAGAAAGAAATAAAAATCAGGAAGTACCATGGAGTTAGAAGAAGTTTCCCTCATTGTAAAACAGTGCTATATACAGGGTATATGCGCTGCAGTGGGTTGGACAGTGTGCCAATCCATTGCAGGGCACATATATATAAAATTAGACAATTTGGGAATGCCAATACCCAGAGCACCTGGATGAAACCCATCAAGCACAGGAAGAACATGCAAATCCAATGACAACAGACCCAAGGTGGGAATTAAACCCTCAACCCCGGGGGTGTAGGGCCACTACGCTATTGTGCTGGCTGCCTAGATATATATACCAAAGTGGTCCAAGGAAGGAGAACCGGTGAACATGGAGAGCAAAGGCTGGCTACTGTAGCTCAAATTGTTGAAAAGGTTAATTATGGCTCTAATAGAAATGGATCTAAACACATACAGTACAGTGTGTTGCAGTTTGTTGTGTATGGATAGGTTGCCCATGATGACCATGTCCAACGGCAAAAAACACATGGGCACATGAGCATCAGAACTGACCCACAGAGCAATGGCAGAAGGTGGTCTGGTCTGATAATTCACGTTTTCTTTTACATCATGTGCATGGCAGGGTGTGACACTTACTTGGGGAAGAAATGGCACCAGGATGGACTATGGGAAGAAGTCAGGCAGCTTGCAGTGAGATGCTTTGGACAATGTTCTGCTGGGAAACCTTGCATCCTGCATTTGATGTGGATGTTATTATCACCGGAGCATTGTTGCTAACCAAGTGAACAACAGTGAGTTTGAGGTGCTGACTTCTTGATCTCCAAATTCTCCAGATCTCAATCCAAATGATCTTACTTTCAGTATTATGCATACTGTACTGTAGCTCTGACTTCTACTGTTTATTTTTCACAATGCAACTTCACCAAGCATTTAAGTGACCTATGATCATGATCATTCATTTTTTCTTCTGGGAACAATTCTCCGGGGAAGTTTACAGTCCAATCCTATCCTTCCAGGTGTTAATAATGTGTTGATGCTACTTACCTACATATATAGCACATCCCACAGATGATCAATCAAATTGAGCTATGATGGTTTTGGAGGCCATGCCAATACTCCTTGTCATGTTCCTCAAACTATTCCTAAATGTTTTTCATCATCCTTAAGATCAATCACCAGATGTATTCAGTGTACAGCAAATACTAAAAATATTTACATTGCTGTTCTAATACAATCAGAGACTATATGTAACATAATTGATTTTTTTTGTTTGTTATTTTGTTCTTTTTGTTGTTGTTTTTTCATAATTTAATTTCAATAATTTTTGGCTCTCCTGTAGGATTTAATTTAGTGCTTAGACTAACCATGTTTGTCCATCTTTAGAGAAATTTTTCTCTGCCTACTTTTATTAAAACATCAGATAAGAAGTAGTCCACTATGAGTATGAGTAGTAGTAACACTTAATTAATTTAGACTTTTGAAATAATCTAATATTCCATTTCAGCCATGTAATTTGTAATAAAACTGGTGGAACACTGAGGTTGAGTGCATGAGTCTATAAATTAAAATGAACTTAAGAGAATGGGATAAAATGTTCTGACGTGTGGATGAGATATTCTCTCGGGGGAATGAAACAGTGCCTTGCAGTGGGAACAGTGTGACATTTAGTGTCACTAAATTCCCACTCTGAGGACAGAGGGAGACATTACATATACTGTGTGTCTGATGTAGCTGGTCTCCTAGCCATTATATTATATTAATTTTCATGATAACTGTCACGTTGAGGCTTTTATGTAGGTGATTGTTAATTTAAAATAGCTTTGTCAAAAGACAATTTTTATTTCATAATGCTTTTTAGAATCACATTCTATGATAATAGATTCAGTATTTTTTGCTTCATTTATTTTACACTATATTGACATTTATATATTTATTGCTGCATGCACTTATTTTATTATTTATATAAGTGTTTCCCAAACCTGGTCCTGGTGGAGACCCAGTTCTGTACATTTTAATGCATTTTCAGTCATAAAAACAGCTGGAACAATAGGACAGTACACTGTGAAACAAAACAATGTTTCCCTTGGGCCATTGTACTACATAAACAATACAGGACTACATAAGACTACACTTAATTAAATTAGACAACAGCACAGACTGCGCAATGACCATAACAAATCAATTATGCAAGACCATGCAAGTAAGGACAGTGCAGCATCAACACAGTTTTGGTGTGAATAAAGTGCAATAAGGATATTCACTATAATCTATACATAATAGAACTGTAAAGTTGACGTGTCTGCACATTGAAGATATTTGCGAAAAAAAAATTTGGGGGACGTAAAATGTTTTTGGGAATTTTGGCCTGTTTGATTGTTTGTTTGTTTGTGCACGCATCATGTAAAAACTACTGAACAAATTTTAATGGGGTTTTCACAGGCGTATTTGGCTGAGCTTGAGGTAACATATAGGCTTTGTTTCAACGCAATCTGCAGACAGGAAGCAAAGTTATGCTACTTTGAAATTTTAATGGAAAACACCCTTACTTAAAAAAAGAAATAGTGTACTTTCATTACCACAGATAGCACTGGACAAAATCTAAACTTGCTAATAACTGATGCAAAATAAGAAATCAAAAATGTACAGTTAAAACGCTGTTCAGCAGCAATGTGGCAAAACAGTATTTAGCAGCAGTTTAAAAGACTTGTAAGTGTTTGGGTGTGGGTGTGTTTCTGTTAGTTTGTAGGCTTGCGTCATTCCGGTCCCTGATTGGTGAGAATGACTGATGATTTGGCATGGGGAAATAACTGTTGTCAGGCTGTAAATGGTTGGAATGTTTTTGTTTATCTTTGTCCAGACAGCAGCAGTGTGTGTGTGTGTATGTGTGTGTGGGCATCCACAATGCTGGTTGCATTGCAAATGCAGCCTGTGATGTAAAGATCTACGATATAGGGATCCTCAAACCAAGACAGTGCAAATCCCAAACTATGCTGTGATACGGCTGGTCAGAATGCCCTTGATAGTTTCACTACCGTCTGTAATCAGGATGGAGGTGAAAGATGTCTTAGCCTACACAAATAGGAGACATTATTTGGTGTGTTGTTGGTGTTGAAAGACAAGTTGAGGTTCTCTGCTAGAGAATTTGGTGTTCTTGACAATGTAGATGAGTAGTTGTTTTGTGCTGTTTTATAGTCAACAATGATTCCAGAGAAAAAACAGTTAGAGAGACAGGATGTTGGCTCTGCACCAGTCTGTTAGCCACCACACCTCCTCTCTGTACTTAGATTTGTTGTTTTTACTGTTAAAGACCACCACAGTGGTGTCACAAAGTGAACTGAGCATACATCCCTCAAGTGCCCCACTGCTCAATGTAGTGTTCCTGGAGATGCTGTTCCCGATCCAGACTCGCTATGTTCTCCCTGTCAGAAAGTCTTGGACGCAGTTGCAGTGGGAGGGGTTAAAACTTAAAGCTCACCAGCTTTCTAATCAGGTCTCAAGGAATGATTGTATTTAATTCTGAACTGAAGTCTATAAATATGATTCGACCATACATGTCCCTTTTTTCTTGATGGGTGAGTACCTGATAAAGGGTGGTGGGGATGTTGTTGGTTGAGTCACTTGACTCTCAAAATACAGCCAGCCTACAAATACATTTAGTTTAGGTTTTAGGATAACTTAAAATTTTTAATGACCGAATACAAATTTCTGTAGGTCTCAAATTGTAAAAGAGGGTGAAGGAACAATTATTTCACAATTTTCACAATTAAGTGAAAAAAAAATTTGTCTGGTGCTTTTCTCCTCCCAATGTGACAGTGTTTACAGTGTATTCACAGCATTCCAGGTTAAGTTACACCCATGCACGGACGGGTGAACCTGTCAGCATTGTTCTCATAGAAACCCAATACCCGTGGAGCCTTCTATCTCTGTGCACAGAAAACTCACCACTTTTAGTAACAGAAATCTTTAAAGGTCAAATCAAAAGTACAAGCACAAAGAGAAACAATTTTAAGAACATTCATTCACTTTAATGTTCAAGGACTTTACAAAGGTTTCAAAAAATACTTACTTTCTTCATTCTTGCAAACATACCTTCTGGTGCCAATTACAACTACATTACCATGTGCATGGTACAGATGGCACAGTTGGTTTGAATTTAGTCTCTCCCAAAAACAGCTACAGTACAGTATATAACCTTATTTTAGGAGTTTAAAACCTCCATGGCAGGAGAAAAGCATCCCAATGATATATGATATAACCATCAGGATTTCAAAGAAAAGCCGATGTGTCATGACTAGCCAATCTTGTCACTTTTTTTGTCATTCAAGCAAAGATAGGTCCTGTTGAATGCAGTAGGTGATGTCAGTGGTTTGAATGTGTCCAAAGAGTTTTTGGAGAATTTTGGAGAATATTGAAAAAAGATGTTTACACTTTGTTGCTGGTATTCCAGCAATAAATTACAAGTATATGCATTTTATAAAATTGTTCAGACACCATGTTATATAATTTTTATCTGGCATGCTGTAGTGTAAGCACTATGATGAAGCAGAGAAACAATGTTATAAACTGGCAAATATGCACAAGCGATTTGTGTACAAGAGACATGAAATGCACACACTGTTAGTTATAGGGTGCATACATGTACTATTATAGGGGGCTGTCTATATGTAGGGAAACTAAAATTGGTAGAGGAGGCTGATGTTACTCTAAACTAAAGTTTTAATATTTATATGGTTTATAGGGTTCTCGCGATCTTTAACAAGCTTTGTAACAAACAAAAAAATCCATCAAAACTCAACACTTTTTCCTTGACCTAATAGGCTGCCAATACTTTCTATTTGACTCATTACAAAATCACAATCAAAGCATAAGTTTTCAACGAACAAATAATTTATAGTAAAATGCATACTTAACTAACCTAAATACCTACATGCTAATTTATACATTGTATGAATCTGTTTTACAAAAAAATGTATTGTGACAAAACTGTGGGAGGTGGACTTATAGTTTTTTGAGAAATGACACAAAATTCACACTTATTTAATCCAAACAATGTTTGACAAAATATTTTATCATTTGTGCTTTTTAACACTCTTGTGGGGAACACCCTGGAAGGGGTGCCAAGCCGTTGTAGGGTGAACACGCACACACACACACACACTATAGGCAATTTGGAATGCCAATTAGCCTAATTTGCATGTCTTTGGACTGTGGGGAAACCACAGGGAGAACATGCAAACTCCACACACAGACCAGAGGTGGGATTCACACCTTCAACCCTGGCTGTGCAAAGCCACAGTGCTAACCACTATATCACTGTGCTGCCTACGTACATTATATTTATTTTATATACACTCACTGAACACCCATACTCTTACTCAATCTTAGCAATTGTGTGGCAGCAGTGAAATTATGTGGGTCAGAATTGTGGCTCAAAACGCAAAAAATGGACAGACTGTAGAGCTATCAAGTTATATGCTATAGTAATAGCCTCTGTTTAAAAACAGAATGAGGTGGAATGGCTACAACATCAGAAGTCTATGGTGTATGGTTTACATTTTTTGGCAGGTGCAATAATCATTACTATTTAGCTAGAGTGCATCATAGTTTGTTTAGTGTACACAGGTAGTGTAGGTCATCATCATCATCATCATCATCATCCTGTCATTGAAGCTGTCGAAGGATGTGCTTGCCAAGGCACTCAAATGTGTACAGCCTTGTTGTGCTGTCTGCAGTAATAGACAGTGGCACGAGTGTCAGGGCTACCCCTTGGTAGTACACATTCTTTGCAACCTCTCCTATTTTGAAAGAGTTTCGCACAATCATGCTCAGATGTGGCTCCCTCTTGTACTGTTGGTTGAAGTGCACTCCTTGTTGTCACTAGGGTAACAAAGTCTTGTGCCTGATCTTTCAACCACTATTTGTAGACATTCTTGTACATGGCAATGAATATTCCTTAATTCCTTAAAGTAGCTAAAGATCTCTGTGAAATCATCCTTTTTTTCTCTGCTGTGGAAACATGGCCTCCTCAGTACACAACAGTTGCCATAGTGTGTTGCCATCCAGTGTCTCCATTGTGATACATGTTGTCAATGGCTACATCAACAATCTCACATTCATACACACTAATTTCTGTCTCTGACATTTGGTCGGTGAGTCTCAAACCTCATAGGAAGAAATACAGTGGCCCGTGAGACTGAGCTTACTGATTAATGTCTCTCACTGAAACTCATGATGAATTAAAACTTGAAACCCAGGATGGTCCGTGAAAACTGGTAAATGTGACAGCCGGGTGTAATGGAACTGTTATTCCATACAGTATTTACATACTTTTTTGATGACTTGCAATTTAAATGCATCATGAGTTTAATTCATCATGAGGTACACATTTTACCCTTGGAATTATAAGGTTCTATCTGACTACAGTATGTGTTTTTTTTTTGTTTGTTTTTTATCACAATTGAGTTATTCATATTTTCTGATTCTGTGACAGACATATTGACATAACGTGATGTGTTTTTAATTACTAGGCATTATTGGACTCTTTATATGGAAAATAAAAAAACAGCACAGTTTTGCTCTATGGAGCCAACACTCCAATTGGACAAAGTTCAGAGTAAAGGTCAGGTACATATTTGCTGCGGATACGAGAGCTGATCACTGCTACTATAGAACTGACTTCCATTTTCAACATTCTCTATTCAGAACTTCTTCTCAATATTTCTGCAAGCTTGCGTAAAATCTGTACATCAGAAAGTCTTTTAAGTGATTATTAAGTGCATTATGTGCTGTGATTATTATGTGCTGTGATTATTACGTGATGTGATTATCATTATCTGTCCTGCTTCCTCCAAGCTTCTGTTAATGCATGACCAATTGACATATTTCCGAATAAAGGTGTCATGTTTTTTTTTAAGGTGGGACAATTCCATGGCATTGTGGTGTAATTCTGACAAATTCATCAAATAAGATGATTTCAAAAGACAACAAATTAACCTTAACACTACTCACTCATCATATATACCACTTTATCCTGTATACAGGGTCGCAGGGGGCATGGAGCCTATCCCAGGAGACATTGGGCACAAGGCGGGGTATACCCTGGACAGTGTGCCAATTCATTGCAGGGCACACACACATACACACACTACGGGCAATTTGGAAATACCCATACTAATCTGTAAGTACTGTATTTGGACTGTGTGAGGAAACCGGAGTATCCGGAGGAAACCCACCAAGCACAGGGAGAATATGCAAACTCCATGCACACAGAGACGGGAATTGAACCTGGCCGGGAATCGAACCCAAACCCTGGAGGTGCAAGGTGACAGAAATTAGCACTAATGTTAAGCAATTAACACTCTTAACAAATGGAAATTCTGAAGCTATTGGTAATTTACACATTTATTTAAGTCCTACTTTTGTCATGTCATGAGCTGAGATGGGTTATTCATACCTCACACTGAAGTTAACAGGACCACAGTTGTGTATCAGCTCATATCTCTGCTTGGCTCCTACCGCCATGCTAGTTAGTAAGCAGTCTACTAGTCATTATGACACCGAGCAGGGAGGAGTGTCTGTGTGCACTATTCAGACTTCAAATGTGAATATACTGTAAACATACAGAAAATCACCAGATTGTATAAATATATGATTATGCGCAAATAGATCTAGGTCCATCTAATCTGATTGCTGCTTTGTCTGGGGGGTCATACAGAACAGTCCACACATTCCACAAGTGTGATTTGAACATGCGCTGTGTTGCTGCCAAGTTCGTCCCCAGGCTGCTGACCCAGGAGCAGAAGGAACATTGTGTCAATGTCTGCCAAGAACCCCATCAGCGTGCCGTGGATGACCAGTCACTTTTTGATTTGTGGAGTGTCAAAATTTCTGTGAATTTCTCCACTTCTGCAGCAAAACATTTTTATACAAGAATCTATTTCATATATACTGTACCTTCCTGCCTTTGGCCTAAAGCTAAGCTACAGTTCTATGATTCTAATATTCTGAGATAGAACAGCATTTTAAATCAGGCAAAAAAATGGTCAGTTTTTACTATGTGCGTTTTAAATGGAATTAACTATAAGTACGCTGTTTATGTGTTACTACGGTGGCCCAGAAGGGCAAATCATTTTTCCCGTATATGTGTATGTTTTTTCCCTTGTCAGTGTGTGCTTTTTCCCTTATAAATGTTTTTTTCCCCTTGTAAATGTGTGCTTTTTCTCTTGTAAATGTGTGCTTTTTCTCTTGTAAATGTGTTTTTTTCCCCTTGTAAATGTGTGCTTTTTCTCTTGTAAATGTGTTTTTTTCCCCTTGTAAATGTGTGCTTTTTC
>JAQMYJ010000040.1:20326913-20348891 GCA_030014305.1 Clarias laeviceps | reverse complement strand
AAAAGCACACATTTACAAGGGGAAAAAAACATTTATAAGGGAAAAAGCACACATTTATAAGGGAAAAAAACACATTTACAAGAGAAAAAGCACACATTTACAAGGGGAAAAAAACATTTATAAGGGAAAAAGCATACACATATACGGGAAAAATGATTTGCCCTTCTGGGCCACCGTATGTTACGGTATTCGAAGTTTTGGAAATTTTTGACTTTCAAAACTCGCAGTCACTGCTGCTGCCACAGAATCATGGTCAGCTGCCCGACAGCTCCACCTAGGGGTCCGATTCAAAACAGCAGGACGAAATCGTGTCTAGTGTTGTTTTACTGCTATAAAATTCGCAGCTCTATTATTTGTTCTTTCGTTTACATAAACCACCCCTTTTTCTGTTTATTGTTCTTGTTCTCTCGTTTCTCACCATAAACCACCCCTGTTAAATGTTTTTTTTTTTCAAAACAAAAACAAATAAAGTTGTGTTATTTTTCATTTTGTAATTTAATAAAAAATAAAATCACGCGTTCCTTCTTTTTTCATCGAAAAAAATTAGTGGTGGTACCCGGTGAGTTTTTACTTGTTTCATCTCGCGTAGTGCTTGATAACGGTTATTATTATTATTAGTAGTAGTAGTAGTAGTAGTAGTAGTAGTGCCATTTAATGAAGCCAAACGAAATTTCAAAATCCTTTCCTGAACGTCTGGCAGCGACTACAGGATAACTATTGAGATTCGAAGCACTCCACTTATATCATAGCCTCACTGAAGGAATGCTTTCATAAATCCGCATCCCCGTTTACTCTCCATGTGTTTACGGTACAATCTTGCCATGACTAATATGGCGGTCGCGTTGACGTATGACACAGCGGCCATTACAGCGTCTGCGTGAAAATGAATGCTCCCTTCAGGCGCGTGTCATCAAAACGCGACAAGCATTCTGATTCCGTCCTGTTGCTTAGTGAGGGCTGTAGGATCAGGTTTACGCGTCAGTAATGATGGAGAAGTACTCGGGATTGTATAAGGAGCCGACCACCGCCGCAAAGCAGCAGGAGAGACACTATTTTCTCCTGTCCGAGCTTCAAATACTGGTCCAAGACTTACCAAGGTAGCTACCTAATTATTGTTGTTTATAATAACTGTTGTAAACAAAACAGTTGATTTGTGATTAAGTTCCGTTTACGACCTGAAAGGCTGACTTGCACTCTTTTTAAAAGCTGGTTTCAGCAGCGCTTGTCGTACACAACACTGAGTGATTTGGCTCAGGCTCTCATAGATGGCACTGTGTATGAGATAGTCCAAGGTCTGTTGGACATCCAGCACCTGACTGAGAAAAACCTGTACAACCAAAGGCAGAAACTGCATACTGAGCACAGAGGTGTGGTGGAGCGATCTGTGACATATGTATGATTCCTTATTATTTTTCCTTATTTCCTTTTTACTTAAGGATGTGTTGTCTCTTTGTCTCAAGCTCTCAAGCATGAATTGTTACGGAAACAGAAAGTGGCTCTGCAGAGCTGCAAATCTCATAACCTCAATGTACTCAAAACAAGCCAACGAGCAGAAATGGAGGCAAGTACATTTGAAAAAGTTTCATTTATTTATTTTTATTTTTTAAAATTTAAATGAACATTATGGCGGCACAATGGTGTAGTGGTTAGCACTGTCCGCTTGCACCTCCAGGGCCGAGGGTTCGAGTCCCACAGTCTGTGTGCATGGAGTTTGCATGTGCTCTCTGCGTGCTTGGTGGATTTCCTCCAACAGTCAAAAGACATGCTAATTGGTGTTTCCAAGTTTCTCGTAGTGTGTGAATGAACATGTGAGTGTGTGTGTGTGTGTATGTATCCCCTGCGATGGATGGGCACAGAGGCGCACTGGGACCAAAAAGTGGCCCTGGACTTCCTGGCCCACATCAGCCCACATCATAATATATTTCCTCATTAATGTAGAGATACATTTTTAACACCAGTTACTAGTATAAAAATATAACACAATACAGAAATCAGTGCTATTTAAACATATCGTTTGAAGTTCCACTGAACATATATTGGGTCACATTAGTGAAACAAAGAAACAAAGGAAAGGACTTCAAGACAAACAACATGTAAAACTATAAAGACAATATTTTAAAAAGAATGACAATCAAACTGAACAGGGAAGCTGAAATAAAATCAGTAGCAGCATTAGTAGCAACTAGTTACTTATTTTAATTATTATGTTAGTCAATATTAATTCAAAATAATGCTGAGAAACATTATTTTGAATTAATATTAACTACCATAATAATTACTAGCACAAGTTAATGCTGCTACTGATTTTATTCCAGCTTACCTGTTCAGTTTGATTTCCATCCTTTTCACTTGGCTCTGGTAGATCAGAGGAGAGGTGTTGGTCATCATCAGCAGGCACTGGTGCATCATCACTGACCTGCTGCACTTGCAGCTTACACTGATGAGTGGTTTATCTTACACTGCATCACGATGATACCGCCTGCGGAATGTTCATGATATCTCACAAACAAAAAGGCCAATTTGTCTTTTTCTCATAAAGTGTTTAGGTGAAATTCCACCCATACAAGTGTGACAAATATGCAAAGAAAAAAAAAATCAGGAAGGGGCAAATACTTTTTCATGGCACTGCACATGTAGTCAGATTGTTCCACTGGGATAAAACTGTGCCAGGTGGAGTTATAGCACTTTCAAAATCATACTAACTTTACACTGGTATGAATAACTTTGAATGATGAATGCTTTTTAACACCTTTGTGACTCAATAAGAGACAATGCAAAGAATAATTTCTAACAGCACTCATCCATATGCGTACAAGAGGGATGCACATTATGGTTTCTGTAATTATTTTTATATATTTGCGTACTGACTGGGCTGGCCCACATTGGTCAGCGGCCCACAGGGAAAACTCCCGGTGTTCCAGATGGCCACTCCGCCACTGGATGGGCACACTGTCCAGGGTGTACCCCACCTCATGCCCCAAGTCTCCTTGGATAGGCTCCAGGTCCCTGCGACTATGTATACAGGATAAGTGGTATAAAAGATGCATGAATAAATCAAACATTTAGCTTGCAAAATAATCTCCAAAATATAATTTAAAGTTGTTTTTATGGTAAGTCTACCATTCTTCCTGAAAGTGGAACATTCATGCATACTGCTCTGCTCTGTTCTGTCTCTCTTACTGTACCAGGGTCTGGAGCAGCGTGTGAAAGATGAGCAGCGAATGATGGATGAGAAGATTGTTGCAGAGATGGATCAGAAGGTCCTGGACCAACAGAATACACTTGAGAAAGCTGGAGTTCCTGGTTTCTACATCACCACCATCACACAGGTGCACATAATACGTTCATGACCAGTGTTGTCTTTTATCTTAACTTTATTTATTAATTAATTTATTTAATCATTCTTAGGTTTTTTTGTCTGTGTCTTTGACAGGAAGTGACAATGCAGATGAACTTGCTAGAATTGATCCTGAAGTTACAACAAAAAGAGTCTCAGGCTGGAACACTGCATTGAGCGACATAAATCTTTTTTTTTTTTCATGGTAAGATGATCCATTGTTGTATGCATCTTGGGCTGTCTGGTGCTGTCAGCCTGTGGAGGAAACTGGGAAGTATCCCCAGTTTGGGCATGAAACGTGGTCTCTGGAGGTACAACTTGTTAAGAAATGTTCACCTCCCCCCTGCCTTGAGTAATAATAACTTTGACTTTACTCATGCAGCATGCAAGTTCCTGCCCCCAACCGTCATGTCACATGTTCAAGACTGTTTGTTAAGGTGGAGTACCCTCGATTTTTGTAAACATTAATAGACAAATGTTTAAGTTCAGTAGGGCATAATAAAATCGATCAATCACAATGTACTTTATTACATTGTTGTATTACATTAATTTACTTTATTAACTATGTACTTTTCTAATGTTAGATAAATCAGTTTGTTATTTCTTATATTAAAAAATGTCAAAGTCAGAACAATGGTTTATGTTAAGATTAAATGGGCCTTAAACTGAATTGTCAAATGTAGAACTATACACTTACTCACTCTCACTCACTCATATTCTATACCACTTTATCCTGTATTCAGGGGTCGTGGGGGCCCTGGAGCCTATCCCAGGAGACTTAGGGCACAAGGCGGGGTACACCCTGGACAGAGTGCCAATCCATTGCGCACACACACACACACACACACACACATACACGCATTCACACACTACGGGCAATTTGGGAACGCCAATCAGTCTAAACTACATGTCTTTGGAATGTGGGAGGAAACTGGAGTACCCAGAGGAAACCCACCAAGCATGGGGAGAACATGCAAACTCCATGCACACAGAGACGGGAATCAAGCCTGGCCGGAAATCAAACCCGGTCCCTGGAGGTGCAAGGCGACAGTGCTAACCACTACACCACCGTGCCGCCTAGAACTATACAAATATTGTTAATTAAACTGTGAGTTACTAAACTCAAAATGCAAATGCAGGAGAGCACCAGTTAAAAATTTTAATGACTATGCAGCAGAACAGTGAAAATGTTGTCTTATAGACCTAAGACAACAAAAATGTGTATTGCACAAGACTGCTACTTAATAAACCCACAGCAGTAACAGAATGATTTTTCCTAGATTTATGAGCTGAGGAACTACAAGTTAAGCTAAATCTGAATATGTATTTAATTGTGCTGTTTTAAAATGGAGTAAATTGTGTAAAACACAAAAACATACAGTAAGTCAACTATATTTGTACTTTTCCATCTGTTAAGCTGAATACTATTGTATGTCTGCTATAGGACAAACACACTGCCACCAAACTGTAGAAAAGGAAAGACAAAACTACTACATGGAACTGCGAAGGAGGTATTATTAAAAAAAATAAAAAAATACCTTCAATTGGGAATCTAAAGGTTCAAAGCCTTCTTCATAGATACACTCCTGAATAAAATCCTGAAACCGGAGGAAATAATCCAAGCAGACGCATTTCGTGCTGGTGGATCATAACCAGGTTGTAAGAACTGCCTCAAAATGTCAAAAGAAGAAAAAGGAGCCAGAGACATTTCAGTAAGATTGCCAATTTACTGAAAACGACATTTAAACTCAAACAAGCTGATAAAAAGTAAGACCATAGCCCCAAAATAGCCACAACAGAACTAAAAGTGTCAATAAAGGACTCAGTAGTGTGTACCCCCGTTCTTGTTGGTAACTTTAAACAATTATTTCGGCATGCTTGATGCAACTGTTTACAGGAGGCTGGTGGGAACATTGCTCCATGGGGTGAAGATGGCTTCACGAAGGGCATCCACAGTCTGGAATTGACGTCCGTTTTTGTAAACTTCCCTTGCCATCCACCCCCAAACATTCTCTTAGATGAGGGAAACCTGCAGGAAGTTCCAGAAGTCCATCGTCAGGTGGGTGTTGTGAACTGCAGCATGGTTATGTTGAAAGACCTAGTCATTACCACACAGACAAGGGCCCTCAGTTAAGAGGGATGCCTGCTGCAACATGTCCACATAGCCAGCCGCTGTTTAACGCCCCTGCAAAACCTAAAGCTCTATTTTCCCATTGAAGAAAAAGCACCCCAGATCTTGATGGAGCCTCCTCTACTGTGCCTGCGTAGAAAACATCTCCAGTGAGATCTCCTTGTCGTGCCAGTATCAGTGGAAGCCATCAGGACCATCCAGATAAATTTTTTTCTTGTCAGAGAATAAAACTTTCTTTCATCTTTTAATGTCCCATGTTTGATGCTCCCTTGCAAATTCCAAATGGGCAAGTTTGTGTCGAGGAAGGAGATGTGGCTTTTATAGACGTTTTCTGTTCTTTAAGCGTTTCTCTCGCAGATGCCGTCTTATGGTTATTGGCCTGCAGTTATTTTGGGATGAGGATCGGCCTGTGTCTTCATGGACAGCCCATCGGATCCTCCAGCTTAATGCAGGTGAATTTTTTTTGGGTCTACCACTTTATTTTTTTGTCCCATAATCCTCAGGATCTTTTAAGAAATTTAAATTGCGTGTTGCGAGAGCCCTTTCTTGTGCAGCTCAGCAATCCTGCCACGTTCAAAAACAGAAAGCCTTTTTGCTTTTGCCATCAGGAGATCATGATAGTGTGACTATCTAAAGGACAATGACAATAAAGCCATATTTGTGCACAGATTTTAACTTTTAAAGGCTATGGTCTTAAACTTTTGATCAGTTTTCAATAAATTGCCTACTCTCTCTATTTTTGTCTCTTGCTTCTGCTTTTGGCATTTTGAAGAAGTACTTGCAACCTGGTTACGATCCACCAGTGCAAAGTGTGAATACTCCTAATATTTTTCTGGTCTTACGATTTTGTTCAGGAGTATATAACCTTCAGTGGTTTATACTTTTGATGACAATAGTTCAGTGCTATAATGTTTGCAATTATATATCATGCTTATCTATTGATTGATTGATTTATATTCTGTGGTCCACAAGGCACATATTTTTTGGTTTTTACCAATGGACATTGTTACAAAGATGATTTATAGATATGACCGTGGACAACAGAGTGATTAAGTCATTATTATTCCACAACTGTATACTATATGGTCCTAATGAACTTTATTTACCTAGAGTGCCTTATGTCCCGTACACACTCCTCATCATTATTAATCTCTTGTCTCTCATCCTTTCTCGCATTGGGCTTTCCTGAACCATATAGCTTTATGTTACTGGCATAACAGTGGACACTATAGCTATGTTTGTAATTAATTGTACATATCTAAAAACTGACAATGGTCAGTAGGTCTGTTTACATAGATACTAATATTCCACTAATAATTGGAATCAGATAAAAAATTCATCATGTAACTACCTCAATCTTCACAGTGGACCAAACCACTTTGTACATTTCTGAAAATTAGACTTCTGTTTTTCTGTAATTCGGATTAAGTGGTTTGAGCTTGTAAACTTAGCAGATCAGTGTCCATTTAAAATCTTAAATTAGACTTTGGATAATTTTAATCCAAAGGATTGAGGAAATATTGTCCACGTTAGCATAGCTAATGAAATAAGACTCCTGCTAGGAAGGAGCTGTTCTCTTAACTCAAGGAAGCAGGCAGAAGTGACAACCCATATTGAAGACTACAGTAGTAGTACTGAAGCCCATTTATCACTTTACCCAGTGTTGTCTCAGTACTAATTAAATGTAAATGCAAATTTTTAAAATCATTTTAGTTATTTTGCTCTGCCGAAACAATCTGACGACTGACAGCAGACCGAAGATAGATAGAAATTCTTACCTGATTTTTGTTCTTATATTCAGGAGATCGATGTAAATATCTATAAAAGATTAAAAAGTGAATTGTGCAAAATAGGTGACTCCATGACTGGAGACATCTTTCCTACCAAATGTTTAGCAAAGAGTCAGTACATTTCCTAATTGTGGTATCAGAGTATTACACCAGATATTTTAATCATTCATTCATTACATTTCACAACAATCCAGCTTATGCCTTTATATGCTTTGTCTGGGGTTTATCTGCTAATTATCTGTGGTGTTTTCTCCTAAACATAGATGTAAATCATCAAACTTTGATAAAAACAAAGAGAATCTACTATGTAACAAGATGGAGCACCAGGTAGAGCATCTATTAAAATGATTACTTTTTTTTTTAATTACTGATATTAAATACCAACTTTTTTGCTAAGTGTACCCTAGCTACTATTAAGTGCTTTTGTTGAATAGATGTATGTAAATAGTAGTGATGTATCGGTCACGAGTAAGACCGTTTCCGTCTGAGAGATTTTTCACTTTTTTTTTGTTAATACACCACTGAATGATGGGTGAACTTTTTGCCACACTGGTTGGCCACATGAACTCCATGTACTAATTGAAAATTGCGTTGAGAGATGTGTTCCTGCGACCAATCAGGTATGATGACGGACAAGATCATAAGGGGATGGGCTGAAGGTCTACAGAACAGAGACGTGCATTTGAATTGTGCACAAGGGCCAGATGCACTTTGTTTACAGTTTGTAGCAAAATGCAACTAAATTCAGCATAAATAAAACATGAATTGCACATATGTAATAGTGTTGGATGTTTTTACATTCCATACATAAAGTTAAATAAAGGCATTCTCTAATTTATAAGGTTTAATATAATTACATCAAATATTTTAATTGATTTACTGTAGGTGTACACATGCCAATCATAGGTTAAAACGTTGCAAAATTTGGCTGAATTATCAGCCGCATTGTGTTGTCTGTTGGCATGGCAGTAGTACCAGTGCTGCACAGAGAATTTAGTAAGATTGAGAGTATTGCCTTTAAACTTATTGGTTCTAAGCAATACGGTCTTAGTGACATTTATGTAACCTGAGCCTTATCAAAAATCCAAAATCTGTTACTCCAACCACAACATCCCTGCTATCAAGCCGGTGCCTTCAGGCCCTGTGGGTGAAAGTAACAGAACATGAAGTTCTTTCATTCCATAAGCCATTAATCTGTATAATGGGGGACCTGCTAGGTTCGATTTGTTCATTTATAATATTTCATAAATGCATAGAATAGTGAATTATTTTACACGCTATTTTATTTTGTACAAGATATACATACAAGATAATATGGCGAACCTTATTGATTATGGCGATCCTTATTGATTCTTATGGATGAAATATTACTATTCACCATCCATCCATGCATGAGTGGGTGCATAAACACAGACACAGAAATTTCAGCACACATCACTGCAAAGACTTCCTCACAAGCAGAAATGTGATGTAAAAATAGCTGCTTTATTTAGAAGTTGAAAATATATCTGAATAGTATATGAAACTACGCAGATAAGCTGCCAGGATTATTTACTTTTTGTGACATTGTTCTCAAAAATCTTCAGGGTTTTAATGCCTCTAGCCCTGAAAATGCTCAATCGATACACCAGACATATACAGAATGTCATGAGAGTATTTAAATACTTAAAATCTAGTTAAAATGGATATTCACAACATTTATTCACAACTATTATTTCGACACAAATAGTGATTATTTGGGGAAAAAAACTTATTTTAAATAGTATATAAATTATGCATTTGAGAATAATTCATAATTGCTTTCAGTTTCTCTGCACATTGTTTATTTACTTCAGTTTAGAAAAGGAAATATATTGTGTAATAAAGTGTATTATCACAATACATAAGTGTATATTTCTATACAAACATTAGTAACATGAGCCCCTGCACAGTACTGTGTATATATATATAAACATTTATTCTATATGCATTGAGCAATAGTGTTCCAGTAGTGTAGGAAAACTAGTGTTCCAAACATTATTTAAAAAAAATAAATGAACTTTTTTCCCCTGCAGAGACAGAAGCATGAGCCAAAGTATTTATTAGGAGATTCTCCAAGACCACTGGAACAACCAACTGCAAATCTGTATAAATGTGCACTTTTGTGTACCTAAGAAATTTCTGCAAGTTTATGCACAAGGCAGTTTGTGGTTTGATTGTGTATTTCTTTTTCATTTTATTGTGAACTGTGTTTAATAGTCTTTTAGATACTGTATAATTGGGGTAGGTATGTGTGTGTTCCACGGAACAATTGTTGTTGGATCATGTCCATGTCTACATCCATGGACAGTAATACACGGTTATAATTACTTGTACTTCTATATATTTGGGAAGCTGAAATCCAATCTATTTGTTTTTGTTACTTCCTGATGTAGGCACACTGGTCCTGTACCGGTGCCAAGTTGTCATTTAGATCTCCTGTAGTAGATTAGCGGGGAAGAAGCCGAGTTTACGGCCTGTACTGACTTTCAGATAGCCATTCACCTCCTCTCCTTTCTTCACCACTATCTGTAAGATACACAATGGAGACAAACACTTACAACATTCAAGTCACTTTGCACACTTTTGATTTTGGTCACTTTTGTCTGTTTTTTAAATGCTATATTTGTTTATGTACAAGATAGTAATTTGAATTTTGTCTGGGACCAAGATGTTGGCCGCAGATCCTTTGGGTTTTGAGGGTTGTGGGGTGGAGCCTCCATGAATCCTTTCTATCATAACCAGCATGGTGGTGTTAATGTCAAAAGTTTGGACACACCTTATTCAGTGTTTTTTCCATACATTTATTGTAAAATATGGAATTATATAGTAAACAAAAATGTGTTTTGTATTTTTTCATCTTGAAAAGTAGGCACCTGTTGTTTTGATGACATATTTGCTGCATCTGTGAATTGAAAACCATTCCAGGTGACTACCTCGTGAATCTGATGAGAGAATGCCGTGAGGGTGCCAAGGTGTCATCAAAGCTAAATGCAGCTACTTTGGACAATTGAAAATATACAACATATTCTGAGCTGTTTAACACTTTTTGTTTACTACATAATTTTATATGTGCTTTTTCATAGTTTGGATGTGTTTGTATGATGCTGAGAATAATAAGAATAAAGAAAAACCACTGACGAAGAAGGTGTATATATAAATGAATGAACGAATGAATGATGAGGTTTATGGTCATTTGGAACACACACATACCTGGTCTTTCTTTAGTGTGATCTGTCCCATCTCTCTGTTCCCCACGAAGGAGCGTGTCACCTTATACACTCTCTCTGCTGCACGCACCCTGATGATGTAAGTCATGGGAAGGTAACCTGTTTTCTCTCCAATCTTACCCTAAACACACACACACATACACACACTTTTCTTTAAGGTAGAAGACAACACAGAAATAGGAGATACATCAGAAAGGTGAAAAAGTAATGTTTTATCTATGAAAACTTACCCTCCACCATTCTTCATTAGAATCATCAATCACTGTAATGCGATCGCCAGGACTAAAACACAGAAATAGTAAAATGTTTTAACATCTGTTAGATAAACCATCTAAAGAAACACCTGAATCAAGATTAATATCTGTAATATATCTGTGGCTAGTATAGATTATGAACCATATAAGTCTTAAGCATACAAAGTGACGATACAATACAAATCTGAAACCAGAAGAAAAATATATATAAACACTTACTGGAAGTCCAGGTCATCCTTTTCAATTGCTTTGAAACGATACAAAGCCAGGTAGTAGTGAGTCTGACTAAAGGTCTGCTGCTGCTTCTTATTCTTTAACATTTAGCAGACAAACACAATATTAGGATCTTGGAAGTTTTAACAGCAAAACAAATTGATATCATTATCACATTTCTCACCTTGTCATCTGCAGCTGTCTTGTCTTTTTTATCTGCATCCTGCTTTCCTTTAAAAAATGAAAGATTATAGGCAACAGATACAGCAACAGTTTATACAGTATAATAACAGGTTTACTGCTGTCATAGCCATGAAGTTCACATGTTATCATCATAATCATAATTTCATCACTCGCTCACTCACTGTCTATACTGATTTATCCTGTATTCAGGGTCGCATTACTCCTATCCCAGGAGACTTAGGGCACTAGACAGGGTGCACCCTGGACAGGGTGTCAATCTATCGCAGGGCACACACACTCACACACTCATTCACACACTACGGGCAATTTGGGAACACCAATTAGCCTAATCTGCAGGTCTTTGGACTGTGGGAGGAAACCCACCAAGCACAGGGGAAACATGCAAACTCCTGCACACAGAGAAGGGAATCGAACCTGGCCAGGAATCGAACCCGGACGAATAAGGCAACAGTGCTTATCACTACACCACCATGCCACCATAATCTCATAATTTTTTCAATAATAAGAATGTATACAAGACAACTTTTATAAAGGACCTTCCCTTGTGCCACTAGGGAAGTTTGGCTTTACAGGGGCTCTGTGATGTGCTGGAGTGTCTGGCACCAGAACATTGGCAGCGGCTCATTTGGGTGCTGTGGGTTGTTGGGTGGAACCTCTCTGGATCAGACTTGTCTGTTGCATCCCATGGGTGCTTGGTTGGATTGGGATCGGAGGAGCTTAAAGGTCAGTGACCTTGGACCTACTTGGCCCCATGCACGGCACAGGGGTGACATGGGTGAGCCTAGGGTGCACATGATCCTGTCACATGTTTGGTGCTGACCTATCAATGGTCAGAATGTTATGATTGATCAGTGTAAGTAATAACAGGACCTAACTTGCTTCATGGAGACATGTGGAGACATACTATTACTGCCACACACACAAAAAAGCCTTTTAACTGTAATGCCTTAGTCAATTTTATCTAAACTGAGTGGGCAAATGTTCCATCACAGATTCAGCAGTTTTACATGTTCATTTCCCCCAAATGAAAAAAAAAATTGTCTTGCTATCACAAACCTTATATCAATTTGTTCAGTTTAGGGAAAAAAGCAATTTTATTAACAACACACTAGTAATGAAGCCTAAATTGCTTGTATATGGAACATATAAAAATAAAGCTAATTACTGTACATGAAATTTGTCCCGATCTTCTTATTACAAATCCATGCAGGCTTGGTTTGTATTGTTATTAGATGAGATGCTAATGTAACCAACTTAAAGTAATGCTAGTGTTTTACCTTCTCCCCCCTCTTCACCCTCTTTGGGCTGCTGAGCCTCTTCTTCTTCCATCATCATCATCATCTTGAAAAAATAAGTAAATAAAAAATTCTATACATTTATAAACAAGTAAAATTAAAATTAAATGTCATCAGTTTTTCTTGTAACTAATTCATCTGGAACTGATTGTATTTTTTTTCCTTTGGATGTAAATAAAGCATTATTAATGTCACTATAGTAAGTGCTTCTAATTACTGTTTTGTCTAAAATCATGTAATAGAGAATAGAGAAAAAAAAATCTTAATCATAATTTAGTCTTTTCTCCAATATTTTGGTGCATCTTGTAGTATCATCAAACAGCACTGCTCTTCAATTTCAAAAAATTTTATTTGTCACATACACAGTAATTCACAGTGTGATATGCAGTGAAATGCCTTTCCCCATGTCTGCAGTAGACTGGATGGCCAAATGATGATGTAATGACAAATATACCTTTACAGTCCATGCAGGATTTTAAGAGTTCACTTACATTCTTTTTATCATCTGAGTTTTTCTTTCTTTCCTTATTTGCCATGATCACTCCAGTTCGCAGAGTATCGAAAACTGGGTCAGAGCGATTTTGCTGGCCTAGACATGCACACAAATAAAAACACACAAAAAAAACATGCAATTTTTGTAGTATGAGGTTGCTTTACACAAAATCCTTCAACACTAAGACCAATAAGGCATGACCAGTGAGAAACAGGTGCAGATGACAACAGATGAACAGGCCAGTGATTAGTATACTGGTGATGCTGAATGCTGAGTTTTTATATATATATATTAAATAAACCATTTTTTAAAATTGTACCTCAGGCACTTTGTATCCTTTTACAGTAAAACATGTGTTTCTTCATTTAATATGTTTTGCACAGTATTGTTATATCAATATGTAAAATCTACACAAGATATTAAAAATATTATTTGAGTGCACAAGAAGATGACACTGATATCCAGAAATGAGGCCTGATGTATGTTTGGTGGTCCAATTAACCTCAAAGCCTTACTCAAAGTGCAGTGCTCTGTGCAGGCCACTCAAATTCTTCCACACCAATTGTGGTAAACTATAGACCTCCCTTTGTGCACTGGGGCATTGTCATGCAGGAACATGTCCGTAGAATTTTGTGCACATTTTGAGCTGACATCCTGCCTGGAGACTGCTATGCTATAGGACTGTGTTGCAACAGTTTGTGTTGTCCTTGTACATATATGTCTACTTTGCCTTAGACTCCCATTCCCTGTCTTTATTGGGGGAGATATACTGTACCTAGAGTTTTCTTTTATATTTCCACTCCTTCTGACAGCTGAACATGAGCCATTGTGCAGATGACAGAAACTTTAGACAGATGTGAATGGCAGACAATCTATTTATTTTTATTTTTTACTGTTTCAAGACTCCACCATCATCAGTTACTTTGACGGTTCTCTTTTGATGACTAAAATGCTGTAGAATATATTCAGGTCAAATTTGACCTGGAATACTATCAATGTACAAAAATTGGTACCAGCTACACAAAAGACATTGTATAATCTGGGTCAATTTAATAAGGTAAGTTAAGGTAATTGTCATTATACAGGATGTAGTACAATTTTGCATGGCATTTCTTTGGTATGGCATCTCATAGCAAAAAAAAAGAAAGAGTGCAAAGTTATGTACATTGTTCGTCCTGCTCTCAAATGTCAAAATGGATCAAAATGAATGCAAGGGGTAACTTTGTGCCATTGGTTTGGGGTAGGCCCTCATATAAGTTTCAAATTAAGGATCCCCTACTTTTGGCCATATAATGTAAGTCTGAAAGCAATCTATTTAGACATGATAGCTTAGTAGTTTTAATAATTTAATACTCACCAGGGTTATTTATCTCCTGATCATACAAAGGCGAGCTGTATGCTCGTCTGAAACCCGGAGGCTAAGAAAAGAGAAATCAAACAGAAATCAAATTACCAACTTAAAACATTGTGTTCAGCTTCAAGCACAAACATGTGAATGAATTTGACATATTAATGAATAATATCTTACTATTTTGCCAAAGCATCTCTGGAACTCCACATAGGATTGGCATGCATGATGAATATTGGTCTTGCAGTTCTTGCAGCGCAGGGCAAATTTGTTATTGACTGAGTAAAGAGAGATAGAAGGGTAATCAGAATGATTAAAAAAAACAGCTAACCAAATTCACCATCCAAAGACAAATTTACAGTGTACTTTATTAGGATGTTGTAAATCCTTAACAATGGCTTCTTGGCAGACACACATGTGGGTTTGCTTGCAGATGAGCGAGTGTGTGAAAGCTCAGATTATCAGAAAGGGAAAAAAAGACATATGAGCCTAAATTAACATTTCTGTGATGCAGAGATGAGGTAATGAGTTACTAGTGATCTGAATGACTTAATGATTGTGATAAAATGTTAAGATCTTATACAACCATTTGCATTGGACTCCTATTTGCATTTCATAAAATGTGTATTATAGGAACATCTGAATTTGGAAAATTATATCTCTGTCCAGCCTCTGCAACTGATCCTGTTGAACTGTTATATGAGCTACATATCAGAAGCATAGTCTTTGTATTACAGATGCACTGAAAAATAGTAATATTTAGTTCAGGCAGCAAAATATGGTAATTTCCTTTTTCCCTTTTGTCTTTTTTTACTTATTTATCTTTTATTTAGCCGCAGCACGCAATGAATTACATAGATAATAGATAATATTTAAAATTGTTTTATGTTGCTAAATAAATAAACTACATTATAATTCTTGTTCCGACCCATCCACTGTATTTTTACACAATTTTATTGAACAAGCGTTTGGTTTGTGATGTCTGAAATTAAGGGCAGCATTCCTGTATATAAAAGAACCACCTTAAGAGGCCTGAGCAATCAAGATTTGAAGTCATGCACTTTACCTCCATGAAATACTATGCGTTAACTGTGGGCAAAAGACTCACGAACAATCATTCGAGCACAGACATCGCAGAACTTGGGTTTCTTGCAGTAGTGATCCTTAAATTTATGTGGCCTGTCATTCACTAGGATCACAGGCTCAGGAGTCGGGGGAGGGGGGGCCTCTTCTTCCTCTACCTCTTCATCATAGACAAAATATACCTGATAGAGACGGAAAAGGGAAGATAGTTTTATGGATTCTATGATCATTAAATGCTTTTTTTCTGGAAATTAAGATGAGATTACTTTGGATGGTGCCATATAGAAATCATAAAGATTGCTCAGAATATTCTGCTTTGGATAACATTTGCCAACAGTTTGTATTCCAGTCTCTATCTGTGAACAATTAATATGTCCAGTTTTATACTATTGACAAAAAGTGAAAGCTATAGTGATTTATATTTGATGGATTGAAAGTTAGTCTGATGCTAATACTTAAGTTTCTGGTAACACAGTTACTCTCTCTGTCAATCATTCTCTGTACCACTGAGACGGGGTACAACCTGGACAGGGTACCAAACCATCGCAGGGCACACAAGCACACACACTATGGGGAATTTGGAAATTATCCTATCCTGCATATCTCTGGACTGTAGGAGGAAACCAGATTACATGGAGAAAACCCTGCATGCAATCTCCACATGCACAGACTAGAGGGAATCGAATTCTCAACCCTGGAGGTGCAGGTCCACAGTGATAACCACTACACCACCATGTGTAGAATTACATGTAGTACTTTTGAACAATATACAATTACAAAAGGCAAATGATTTATATGAATGATTGCACTATCCATGGTTATCCAGAAGAGGATGGGTTCCCTTTTAAGTCTGGTTCCTCTCAAGGTTTGTCATGGAGTTGTTGTTTTTTTCCTCTTTCTTTAATATTTACACATTTAAAAATGATATCTGGATTTCTATGAAGTTGTTTTGTGACAGTGTCCATTGTTAAAAGCAATATATAAATAAAATGAAATTAAATTCATACATTGATCCATAAGAGCCCAGATCCATTTCACCTTAATCGTAAAACCCAAGCGGCACAGAATAGGTCAATTAAGATTAAAAATATACAGTAAATGCCCTTAAATGGAAACCTTGCCAGTGTATGTTAACGTAAGAAGCATCAGACATCAAACTGCGCATTTGGGTTTTCAAAGGTAGAAGTTATCCTAACTTTTATAATGTGTAAATTTTACCACTACCGGGATTTGGGAATGATGTCACAAAATTAGCATTTTTTTTGTTGTTTGGTCATAAAAACAACCAGAAAAAAACATGATTATGTTTATTATTTTTTCTTTCTTTGCCTATGTGACCTTTTTCTTGTTTTTGTTTTTTTTGCTCAGTCATGTTTGTACAGTTGGTTGGACTTAAATAAAATTCAGTTCATCATATTACCTATGTTGTACTAAAAAAGGATATGTCACTCTTTAACAAAAAACAAAGCAAAACAAAAAATGGTTACATCACTTGGGATATTTTCTTAATTTGTTTTATATCAATTTGTTCAAGAAGTGAAGTCAGAGCAGGTTAAATATAAAAAATGAGATGTAATATCTTATATAAAATATGAAAAAAAAAGGATAAAACTTACTTTCCAAAACAAAAAACAAGCTTTTTATAAAATGAGCTAGTTCTGTTACATTTCAGTTCTGCTACACAGACACTACACCATTTTGGAAATTAAATTATAGGGACATAAAGTCACAGATCGTCACATGACTCCACCAGAATGTTCATCAGATGTCACTTAGGGACTTCAAGAGTTAAAGTCAAGGACAAAAAGTGAGTAAAGAATGTTCCAGAACATTGAATGTGTTTGTGATAATGTGGGTTATTAAGTACATACAGTGTTGTCATCCTCTTTGACCACATTATCAGGTACTGGTGGGTTATCATGGATATCCAGAGAGTCCTTATCCTCAAGTCTGAAATAAACACACAATTACTGGTATTACCTTTGGTAATTTTCTGTTAATATGCACAGTGGTGTGCTGCCAGTCATTTTGCACAACAAGTACATGGACCCTGTACTGTTGGGGGGAGAAAAATGATTCTCTACTCTTAGTAAAAATGATACACGTTTAACTATTTTAAAAATCTCATATTCATATTTTGATTCCAAACCCACAAGGCATCAATGTATAGCCAAAACAAAATCATCTTGCCGTTCTGGGACTTTCAAAGAGGAATGTAGTATATTCACAGAGGATGCCAGGTTGTTTGTTCAAATAGTGTTTTAGTATGTTTTGTATAGTAAAATCTAAGAAAGAATACTTACTGATCATACTGAGCCATGGTGCAGTATTTAAGGCTAGTGGTAGTGATCAGATTCTGTGACTGTGTCTGTACACACACACACACACACACACACACACACACAAAGAATGACTAGAAAGAAATTGCAGTTTTTTGCTTCTTGTTACATCCAACTTTCACAAAAATAAACACATACACACACACACACACACACACACACACGCACGCACGCACGCGCTGCCTCAGCATGGCTAAATTTGAATCTCCTGTCAGATGGAGTTAAATTAATATGGATTACATTTTAAGCATACATATTCTCTACATAAATCCTAACAAATGTTGACAAAATGATTGTCCTGTAGGGTTTTATTGGCTTTCATTAACAGCCTAATAAACACATCCAGATACACAGATACACGCATACATTCGAACACATAGAGACAAACATTGTAAAGACGCAGGCCAAAGTCACATACCTTCTGGGGCACTAAACTCCAGCTGTCAGATGTAGTTGTTTTTGTTTTTTTAACCAAAAGTACAAAAGCAGGATAAGTCCCTAGTCCAGTCCTGCTGGCTGTAACAGTAAATATCGACTCTGCCTAGATGTGAGCTACAGTATAAACCACAGTTGTTCTACTGATCATTAAAATAGGCATATGTCTGTGAGTCTGTCTGACATGTTGAGTGGTTCAGACAGGTGAATGCCTCAGATGGTGGATTACGAAGGGTAATAAGATACTCTCTCTCCCTCAACCACACACACACACACACACACACACACACAGAGAAAGAGAGAGAAAGCAAGATAGAAAAAGAGACAAGCTAATCCGAGTTTTATAAACACATTAAATATCTTATGATACATTTTTCACTTATCTGACAACCACAAATCTAATCCATGCAGTCCGTGCTGGTGTATTTAGCCAAAGACCTAGATCTAGTTTTGGACAATAAACACACCTCTCTACCACCATTCATGACATTTTGCCTTTTAATGCAGGGCAAATCAAACAATACGTCTGTCTCATTGTCAGCTGTTACTTGGCCGCTGACTTGGTTAAGTAATTAACAACAGCAGTTGTTGATTTGTCATTGACATCAAGTGTATAAGATCTGTTTTTCACCGTCCTTCCTCCCATAGATGCCTTAAAACCTGGCAGTAGATGTTGCTATTGAAGGTCTGGCCCTCGAAATGAATTCTCAATTTGCACAATGCTGCGAATGTCAAAAAAGACAATCAGCATGCCCTTGGCCGAGTTGCGGACCTGCCTCACCTTTTTCAGCCTTGTAGAAGATGGACTGTTCCACTGTTAAGACTGTAGCTTCATCTAAGGGTCATGTCCATACACCAGAGTTTTGGCACCAGTAATGATCCTCAACATGAAGGATGGGTCATTCACGGCACGCTGACGGAGTTCTTGTCAGACTTTGACTCGATGTTCCTTCAGCTCCTGGATAAACAGCCTGGGGCCGAACTTGGCAGCATCGCAGCGCATGTTCAAATCATATGTGAGGATTGCTTGGACGGTTCTGTATGACACAGCAGCAGTGTGGTGGATTGTTCTCCGACCATCATCATGCACCAGTTGCCGAATAGTTTCGACACTTTTTAGGGTTTAAAGGTTTTTCTGATTTCTTGTTGTCTTCCAGTGATGTTCTTGACGCGCACGTTGAACGACTCATTGCAGCATTGCCGAAAAACTTGACGAATCATGTCAAACATCTCTGTGTCTCAGATTTGCCCAGTTTCATACAGAATTTCATGTTCGCAATTTGTTCTAACTTGCTGTCCATGATGAAATAGCAGACATGGTAATGCACATGGTCAGAATGGCATCAGTTGCACAGCTCCTGATGTACACAGGACAATGTCTTTTGGCACATTGACTTATGAATGTCGCTGCTCCCTGTGACTGCACGTGCAGCCTTGTGCTACCATCTGTTGTTGGTATGTTACAAAACTTATCTACAAACTTTTTGACACTTGTACTTACCAGGTGTTTACTGTATATTAATTACAAGTAATACAGACAGTATACATATATAGGTAATATTGCCATTCACCTCCATTACATCACATTTATTTATAAAAGTGCTGTTAATTTTTGTGAAAATATGTACCAAAAAAGTAAAATACTGTATAATCAAGCTTTGGTTAAAAAAGGCATGTTTAAAAGCATATGATCAGCTTGGTGCGGTTGCTCTCAGAGTTTTCATGTGTTTTTACTTTTTTACTATACTTTCCTTCTATTATATATTTATAACTTTATTTTGTATTTAACAAGTAAGGTCGCCCATTCAAACCATGCCTTTTGAAAGTGTTATTGTTCTTAGTTATGCTTTTTTTTTAAAGCAATTTTTCTCTGGGATTAATAAAGTTCTTTGAATCTTGAATCTTGAATTTATCTTAACAAATATACATGATTTTTTTTTTTTTTTTAAACTTAATTTGAAATTTAACTGAAGAGTTTTACTGTGTGTGTTGCATACTGTGTGTGTTGCAGTATACAAGTGCATTTCTTGCACTTGTATACTGGCTGCTGATAGGCTCGATTTGGAGCTAGCTGGTGTTCAAGTCAAAGTCCTGGTTTGACTTGAACACCCCTCATATTTAAACCTTATCAATTCACCAGCAAATTAAAGACATTGAGTTGTTTTGTTACTTACTGAATGCTCATATCATATATTCCTTAGTACTACAAAACTGATCAGGTAGAGGGACTGGACTGTAAAAAGTCCTTCAGGAAGCCTGGAGAACTATTCCTCAAGATTAAATACTGGCTCTTTAAAAGCAAAATATGAAGATATGAGGGGACGTGAAGCATGCATTTTGTACAGCACTATAGAATGAAAACAAAAACTGCTTACTAAAATCTTTATGTCAGTGTCATGTCATGGAGGATGGAGAACTATAAAATCTCTTGTGAAACTGTAACCTACAGTATTTAGACATTATAACAAGGGCCTCAGTCTTGAGTAACTGTATTTTGCTGGTCGTCTGCAGACATCCTTTTGACTATTTTCAGCCAGACAGCAATATGGCACATTAGTGTAAAATACATTTTTATAGCTTTTTTTGTATATAATCACTTCAATATGCCAGTAGTAATGCAGATGACACATAATTAATCGGATGCTACATAAAACATTTTATATACCATTTACTAACATGAGCCCACTGAGAAGAAACTATGCTAATAATAGTCAAGATATACTGTATATAAACAGGTCATCAAAATAGAGTGATATTTAATTTTTTAAAGAAATCTTTATGTTTGATATAATATAAAAATAAAATATAATAAATATAATATAATAATATATAGAATATAATATTGCGTTAAAAAATATATATTGTTTGTCAACTTAATTGATCAATTCAAAGGTTCTGATTTTTTTTTTTTTATTTGCTCTAATTAAGGGGCAATAAAGGCTAGGTAAGACTTTGATTTTCCCCTTTTAGATGGAGTAGTATGATATGCAGTATGAGCTCTGGCAAGAGACAAGAATAGATTCTGTATCAGCAGACAGCATTGCAGACATACAGCAATGCCTAAAGTCTAATGCATTCAAACTAGTATCCGTATTTTCTGTATTTCAGTAATTCGTTTAAGATTAAAAGTATTTACATTCTTCCCTTTGCCTTTTATGAAGTTTGAAAATTATGCATTTAACAAACTGTACTCAGAAAAAGTTTAGGATCCATGTGCAGGAAGGATTTCTTGACAATAGTTTATTCAAAACCAAAATCCAAAATACACTAGGGGTCAAAACATAATCAGCATCAAGCAGAAAGCTATCAGGCACCAAGACTCAGCACATAGACATCAAGACAAAGGGTGAGACTTTGCCTTGGATCAGAGATTGCATTAGAACACAAGAGCACAACCTCTCCTGGCAGGGAGGGGTAATGTCCTGAGCTGGATGTTATGTCCAGTGTGATTCATTTACCCTATTGTGATTTTTGAATGTAAAAAGAAAAAAAAAGCAAATAAGAAAAACTGTACAGGGGTTCAGCGTATCCAGTACAGGGTCACAGGGCGCCTGCAGCCTATCCCAGGCAAATCTGGACAGGGTGCCAATCCATCGCAGGGCATACAAGGACACACACATACACACACACACACACACACACACACACACACACGCGCACACACACACACACACACACACACACACAAAGATTGACTAGACAGAAATTGCAGTTTTTTGCTTCTTGTTACATCCAACTTTCACAAAAATAAACACAGACACACACACACACACACACACACACACGCACGCACGCACGCGCTGCCTCA
>JAQMYJ010000040.1:20305433-20326813 GCA_030014305.1 Clarias laeviceps | reverse complement strand
CACACACACACACACACACACACACACACACACACAGACACACACACACAGACACACACACACACACACACACACACACACTATGGGTAATTTGGAAATGCCAATTAGCATTTTCTGTTTATCAGCTTACTCTTTTTTTTTGTATAAAGCAATTGGTTACACATTGAGACAGTTGTGCTTAAATGTGTATAAACATTGATTGTAGAAATTCATTTCTATTTTAAAAAATGCTGCGTTAAGCATTGAAGTTGGGTATTATTATTATTATTATTATTATCATAATTATTATTATATTATTATCATATTATATTATATATAACCTTTGTCTGTGTTCCCATTAGAAACCAAATATGTTTTAATGTTTTTATATTGCTATAAGTAATTTATGCATCATCATTTCCATTGGTATATCCATTTTTGTTGTTCATAAATTATAATTATATATAGTAAGTATTTGAATATTTAAACTTTTGACATGCATTGTATGTATTTAAACTTTTGACATGCATTGTTTTATTTTATACATAATTTAAATGATCTAGTATTTCAGTATTCATTTTAAATAAATAAGAAATAGAATTAAACACTGTAAATCTCGGACACAATGTTTGTAAGATGTCAAATGTTTTCTAGGCTATAGTCTCAGTAAGACCTCGTGGTGCATGCTGCACAGTGCATGCATTTTCAGGAGACTAGTCTGTCATTTTTAGGTGTTCATCAGCAAAACCCATAACTGTCTATCAGCATCCCAAGCATTTGATTACAATCAAATAACTCAAATAGTATTTTAAAACAGTTCTCATGAGAAAAATATTTACGGTTTTATTAAGGTCAACAAAACTTGTTGAGTCATTTAACACTATTGGCAAAAAAGAATGTGTGGAGAGAGGTAACTAAATACAAGGTTGGCTGGTTTTCTGTTCACTTGCATGGGAATGGGTGGGGTTAGATGTAGTACCGCAACCAGCCACTAGATGTCCTCAGAATCATTTTGGATGCCTTTTTCAATTCCTGTTACCACGTCCCCATATATCCTATACAGAATGGATCATTATGACCAAGCAATGGGTTTTGTTACGGTATTCCTGAAATGACCCCGAATCATTTAAGCCAGCATTTACGAATATATGGCTTTTTTATGTTTAATATTTATTTCCTGCGCCTTACAATATGAGTATATATTGGAAATATGCATGAATTGCTTTAAGAGGGGGGAAAATCCTATTTTTTCACTGTTGTTTTTCTTGGGTGGGAATAAAGTCAATACGTAGTTCTTATTCCCTTCTTTTTTCAGATCAATATTCTCTTCAACGTCCTCCTTGCACACTGTAGATTTCCGAGAAAGCATGATTCAGAAGGGATTCATCTCTTAGAGAGCCACACCATTTGAAACAAATCCATGCATCACCACGCATGAGTGAGACCCACAGGACCATCACCCCACCCTACCCTTCCAAACCTTCACCTTAGACTGATCTCAATACTTGCCTATAAACTAAATTATTTTTAACGCCACCCTTTGTGTAGGACAAATCTGAAACCTCTATGTGATCGTTTAAAACAAGTATTTTGTTACTAGGAGTTACCCAATATTTCGCTCTACTGAACTCTTTGCTTTGTCATTGTCGTGGAGCTGCATGATCACTGCTTGTGTAGCAGGTTGCCAGATTGGGATATTACATTCACCCGTCTTACTACAAATCGCACTGCCTGAAATGGATAAAATCTCAGCGTGGTGATGAGTTACGGCTAGTTACAATTTTTATATCTACATTCCAGCAATATTTTGACTTGGTTTATAGTTGTTCTAACATTAAATAAAAAGTCTTATTAATCAAAATTAGGTAAGCAGAGTCAGTATATTTATTCGGTACATATTGGATTTGTGTTGAATGTTCTGTTTAAAGGATTTTAAACCATCATTATGCATTACGTCGTTTCTGATGATCTGGCAACCCTGCGTGGCGCTGTAGACCGCACCCTGGCCTCCGCATCCGCTATAAACTGAGCGCAGCATCCTTCGCAGCATCATCTGCTAATAGACCGCCATCTCACGCAGCTTGGCGATACAAAACAACAGCAACAACAAGAAAATATCGGAGACATTTTTTAAATAGCTTAAACTATATTTTAAGTCGAAGTCAAGTTGAAAAGATCCTGCTCCTGCGCGCAGTTTGATCCGGGGATTTTGGATACTGCAAGTGTTTGCGGCATTCGGAGAGAAATTCCGTAAACCTTTTCTTATTTTATTCACGAAAATTCCCTCTTTGTTTCTGCGCAATCTGTTCCAGCGCGGAGTTGCAGGATGACGGAGCCTATCGCAGAGTGCAACATCAAGGTGCTGTGCCGCTTTCGCCCTCTGAATCAGGCCGAGATTGTGCGAGGAGACAAATTCCTCCCTGCGTTTCAAGGAGACGACACCGTCACCATCGGGGTATGGGGGCTTTTCATACGCCTTATTCATAAAGCATCATTTCGTGAATTGAATTGAGAAGTCTTGGTAATTTATATTTATTTTATTAAGATGCTGTACGCTAGTGCTTGGAATCAGTAAAAAAAAAAAAAAAAAAAAGCAATATCAATATGCCGGTCAGAATGACGTCATCATTGGATTTGATTCATATTTGCTTTAATAATAGCTATTTTAGGTGGTATGTCTTTGTCCCGTGTGTATCCCGAGTGTATGCAGTAACCTATGATATGGGCTTGTTTTTCACCTTTCAATGAAGCTTGATTATGGCAGCACTAAGGCCTTGTCCTTGTTACTGTTAAATAATAATAATTATTATTATTATTATGGTTTACTCTTTTTGTGCAAACCAATTTCAATATGGCTTCATTTAATTATTACAAATCCTGTCCACTGACTTATGTATTATTCTTTATAAAATGCAGCACTCCTAACCTAGCCTTGGAATATAACAGGCAGTGATGCAGCAGGGATGTGTAAAGAATGATGACCTCAAATGTTTGGCCTTAATTAAGCCATGCTGCCATTAAAAAAGAACAAAAAAGAAAGTGCATTCAGATATACTTCGGGTTTGTTGAATCGTAGCACATTTAATTAAACATGTTAATTAATTACACTGAGACAGAATGAGTAGTGAGTTTCGGAGGCCAGCAGTGAGACAGTGCTGCGCAGATGCCCGATGTTGTAAATTGTGCCACTGAATTAGCCAAAGTTTATTGGCTTCAAATGAGGCCAGGTTCCTCTATCTACCCCCACAACCACCCCAAGACACACACACACACCCTGCATGGACAGACACTGGAATTGATTATAAAATCTATATACAAAAAAATTGACAGGATGATCTGGTTCACTTGGATGAATGTATGGTATGGTAGTCTTTTCTGCATGAGTGTGATTAGACTGGATCTGACTGGCTTTGGTTCTTGTGTCTTTAGGGGAAATCCTATGTATTCGATCGTGTGTTTCCCACCAACACCACTCAAGAGCAAGTCTACAACACCTGTGCCAAGCAAATCGTTAAAGGTAAGGCCAGAATTGTTTATATATTAATATATATGCATTTATTATGGGAATTCATTCAGATGTATTGGTACAAAGAAATTTGCTCTAGCAATCATAATGTAAATTAAATATGTATTGATTACTAAAATAAATGCTAAAGTATATGGAAAATAATGTCAAATTAAAAATTTATACTTTGGTTTTAATATTTGTTAATTGTGTTGTTAGTACGATTTTGTGTCAATAAGCTTACATGATTTCAGAAATTTGAACCCTTAAGGTTCTTTGGTTGCCCTCTGGGAGAACACTTAAAGGACTCTATACAAGAGAGGCTATATCAGAAAGAGTTTTTACTACAACCATTTTAAGTAAGCGAAAAGCTTTTAAATGTTCAAAGAACCTTTGAAGAACTGTTACAAATCATGTCCAATCAAAGGTCCTGTTAATAGTTCTGCCTTTTTTTTCTCAAAGAGATTTGACTTGAAGCCCTCTTTCTTACAGGGCTTTGCACAATGCTTTGTATTTAGGACTTGTTAGGACGTCCTAAGAAGGCCAAGCCAAGAACCATTTAGGGTCCTAAATTTCTAGATATATTATCTAAAGGTCTTATATGGATTTAAGTGGAATTTCATAATATGCTTACAAATGTTATAGTATGTATACAAATAACAGATCAGTATCTCTAGTGTCATAGTATTAGGGTTTTTTTTCCCCACTGATTTGTCCCCCTACTCAGTCAATTCCCACCTGTCTTTAAGGTGACAGCTACCAACTGGGAATGGCAAAGGCTATCATGCGCTTTCTCCCCAAGACATGTGACATAACGCACACTTAAAGGAAAGTTGTGCTTGAGTTCACAGACAACCATGATTGGCTAGTGTCATTATAACAGATGAAAGTGCAAGTTTGCAACCCTCCCCCTTAGAGAACAGCCAATCAGTACTCTAGACTCCCAGCTATGGGTGCCTCTGATCTTACTCGGGGTTCAGACTTCGGGTGATAGGGTGAACACTTTTCTGTTGCTCCACTCAAGTGTGATAATCAGGACAGCAGTTTGTTAATAAAACTACATGGAGCATGTGTTATATGTCCACACTTACAGCAAATCCAAACATATCTATGGCAAACATATCTGTGACTCATCAGTAATCCGATTTTACGATGATCTCATCACTTAGGTAATGATGAGTTAACCATGCAGGGGATGAATATGGGGGAATTAATGAACACATATCAGTGCAATTATATCCTGCATTGTGCTGAACTAATGAAACTGTCAGAAACACTAACTGTCTGCAACCTTGTTACTTAATTTAAGTCTGCTATGTCCAAGTCAATAATAAAAAGGAAAGGGAAAGAAAATTTTCTTCATTTTGTGTGTGTGTGCACGTGCACATTCATACAGATGTACTGGGTGGCTACAATGGCACTATCTTCGCTTATGGACAAACATCTTCTGGAAAAACCCACACCATGGAGGTAAGAGACCATTTGAGTTGCTTCTTAAGTAAATCCAATGCCATTATCACCCAAGATCTATTTATTACAATAACATTTAGAGATTAATTTCCTATAGGTGCACATCTCCATTTTGTTCTTATTCTTATTATAACATATCATTTTGTCAATCTTTTTTTAAATAAAATTTTTCTGTTTATTAACAAAAATTTATACTTTTGATCTGTGTATAAATACATTTAATGTTAAAAATATAATTTAATGAAATATTAATAAAATTAGTTCGCCCATTTTATCACTTTAAGTAAAATGCCCAGCTTCTCTTACCCTCTTTAACAACAACATGTAACACTGTGCTTGTATTTATTTAACTAAAATGAAACCGAAAAGAAAAGAAAAAAACATGTGGGCAATACTAAGTATTGTATTAAGTATTGTACCCCCATCCCCCATCCCGCCCCCCGCCCCTTGATTCAAAGCTTGTAGATTCACCTTCAACAGAGTAGATCCTCCAGCAATAAGTTTAAGTTATCGTTTCCTGTATGTCTCCCACAAGGTTCTGGAGGAATTTTGGTTCATTGCTTTGGTTTATTGAGGTTTTTGGGCATTCACTTATGCATAGCTGTCTTAAGGTCCTACCACAGCATTTCAGGTGCTCAGTGAGGTCTGAGATGGAGCTCTTGGGTTTTTGTATTTCACGTATTGCAGTTTCACTTGAATTAAATTATGAAAAAAAAAAAACTTCCATGATATTCTATTGAGAGCTCACTTTATTTCATAGAAAAGTAATCAAGATTTTCTGACCAATCTTAATAATGCAGCCGTATGTTGTTTTTTCCTCAATGACATAAAGCCAACTAACATGCAACTATTAATGTGAACAATGCTGAATATATTTTCCTGATTTGCTCTAATTAACATTTTCTGTCTCCAGGGCAGCCTGCATGACCCTCAGCAGATGGGAATCATACCCCGCATTGCTGAGGATATTTTCAACCATATTTTTTCCATGGATGAAAACCTGGAGTTCCACATTAAGGTAAACCACAAATACACACACACACACACACACACACACACACACACACACACTCTTTTTCTTCTTGCCATCTTGCTTAAAACCTTCCATTAACAATCCATTATCTAATCAGTGCTATGCCTACATCTAATCCCAACTGTAACCTTAACATCAGATACCAGAAGGAAATTATGTGTGTGGATTATATATACTGACATATGTGTAGAGTATAAATGGCTTATTAAGTTGCCATTGGCTTATTATTTTTGTGGTCAATAGCAACCACTAATATTTATTCCATGATTTTTGTACAAAAATTATGACCCTAGCTCTTTACATTACAATTTTCTTTTGCAAAAACCACACAACTGTTTTATGTGTCTTCTAAACATTTATGTTTTTATTAGGTGTCCTACTTTGAGATCTACATGGAAAAGATCAGAGATCTTCTTGATGGTTTGTTGTCTTTATGTTACAAAGATTTTTTATTATTCTTCCAAAACCATACATTATAGTTTTTGCCAATGGTTATATTCCCTTTCCCTTTCCCTTTCTGTGTGTAGTCACCAAGACCAATCTGTCTGTGCATGAGGACAAGAACCGTGTACCCTATGTTAAGGTAAATAGCCTCAGCTTTTATATCTTCAGATTTTGTATCCGTGATGAGGTTTAGATCTGAACGTTGTCCGTTACTTCTTTTCAGGGCTGCACTGAACGTTTTGTCTCAAGCCCAGAGGAGGTGATGGACGTGATTGATGAAGGAAAGTCTAACCGCCATGTTGCTGTCACCAGTGAGTTTTCTTAACACACTCATCACAAACTACTCAGTAAGAATATGTGGATTGAATTTGCATTGATAGAGTAAATTATTAGTAATTAGTTCTTGCTCAGGTGGTTGAGGCTCTGGGTTGCTGCCCAGGGTGTCGGAGGTTCGAGCCCCGCCACCACCAGGCTGTCACTGTTGGTTCCTTTGACAAGATCCCTAACACTAAATGCCCCACACAACATAGCCACTGCATGCAATGTTAGTACTAAGCCTGGTTAGGGAATAGGATAGTTGTGACAGGAAGTGCATTCAGCATGTATCAATTCTAACGAATCAATTGTGGTGACCCCTAGGATATAAGGAACAAAGCCCCCTCCCAAAAACATGTTGCATACTGTATGTGTAGTTATATGGAGGTAATGCGTGGTTAAAATATTTAGGCAATTAGATTTGATAACAGTTTGCTTGAACCATTCAATATTTGGTGATGACATGGCATTTATGGAAATGAATGAAAATGCATGATTTCTACTGATTTCATCATAGTTTTATGGTACTTTAATAAGTACATTATTAACAAGAGTTTTTAGAAAAGCAACCCCAAACCAAAAAAAACAAAAACTCATCAGTAATTCATTACTTTGTTTTATAATGGATCTCAGGTGCTCTTACTTCTAGACATTTGCCTTTTCTCAAAAGTCAAAGTGGCTTTTATTGTCATTTCAACTGCACACGCAGAAGAACAGAACACAGGGGAAAACTGTTGCTGTTACAGGTGCTACATAAAACAACAAGCTACATAAGACTATACAGTGGAACCTCGGATTGCGAGTAATGCGGTTTGCGAGCGCTCCGCAAGGCGATTGAAAGATTTTAAACAAATTTTTACTTGAAAAACTCTAATAAGTCTTGCTTTTTACGAGCACAGAGTATCATGTATCACGCATGCGCTTCTTGTTTTGACGCCGAGCGTCACGTGATCACAACTGAGCCGATGAGTTTTCTCTCTCTTGCGCTGCAGAATTGTGGGTAATCGTCTCCCCTGCTGGGTCTTAATGCGCGTCTCTCACTGGTATAATCAACATCCGTGCATGTGTGTACTGTTTGCTACAACATTGTGACCACGTGTGTGTGTGTGTGTGAAACATATTTTATTTTGTGTTTGTATGCGTGTGTGTACAGCGCGCGTGTACTGTTTATTATAACACACATGTGTGCGCGCGTGTAAAGCAAAATAAAGTCTCATTAGAGAGGTTAAAGATCCATTTTCTCTCTCCCTCTCTGTAGCAGCCTGCACTTTGTCTGTGTGCGTTATTGGACACCGTGCCCCTTCACACACACACACACACACACACACATACACACACACCCCTCCTCTCGCCTTCACACACACACCCTTCCTCCCCTCCTCTCCTCCTCCCCTCGCCTTCACACACACACACGCTCTCTGCTCTACACAGAAACACTGCTCTGTCGCGATTCTTTTCAAAGCTAAAGTGCAGGTTAATTTGTTTTATTTTTACTTTACAGCAGTGATTCCGTTAGTATGCGCTCACTCGAGTGTCATTAGCGATGTTCCTTGTTAATTTTTTTTCCGATAAAAAGTCTTTCTGTTAATATGTGTGTGTGTTTGTGTGTGTGTGGGTGTGTGAAAAACTCAAATAAGAGAGGAAGAAGAGTTACTCTGTAAGACGAGAAGAGGGTGAGGGGGTCTTATTTCTCCTCTCCTCTTACTTTAGCTTTACACATATACACAAACACACACACACACACACACACACAGCGCCTGCACGCACAAACAGAAACACTTATCTGTCAGAATTAATTTTTCCGTTTTTTTAAAGGTAAGGTGCAGGTTAATTTGTTTTATTTTTACTTTATATTTTGTATTAATTATTTTAATGTATTTATTTTTTTGGGCTATGGAACGAATAATTTGGGTTTCCATCATTTCTTATAGGAAAAGTTGCTTTGGTTTACGAGTGTTTTTTTAAATACGAACCCGCTTCCGGAACGAATTGTTCTCATAATCCAGGGTTCTACTGTACCTAACTAAAAAAGGACCGTAAATTAAGGACCCTAAATTGTGCAATCATGTGCGAAACAAGACAATTTAAGACAGTGGACACAGTTAAGAACCGTGTTACGTCGACTAATACAGAATTCTGATGAGAGAAAAATGGCAACAACAAGATATTGCAATATATTGATCATAGATGTGATGAGTGTAAACATGACATTTGACAGCCAAAATGCAGATCAGCATGTTTAATTAATCATTACATAAGTAAGTTAATTAAATTAATAAACTTGTTTTTACAGAAGTGTTAAGGGTTTAAGTATTTTTAAGTGTAGTATAATAAACAGATAACCGAGGAGATAATAGGATACAATCATGTTTGTGTAGCCAGTGTCCCCTGGAAGCTAAAGACAAGCACCCATTATGTACGCGCTACATGCTAGGCTCTCAACATTGACCATCTTAACAACGCAGTGTTTGGCTTAGACATCCCCATTGCTGACTGCACAGACATGCCGATGCTGACACAAAGCTGCTGATGCTGAAATGCTCAGCTTGCAGATCTAAGCCTTAATGCAGTTTCACATTTGAGCCAAATGGCTGCAGCCTAAACCGCAACACTAGTCAAAAACCTGACAACCACTAAGTATAATAAAGAAGTCAAGAAAGTTACATTCCAGGTGAGTTACCGACCTGGTGGCAGACAGCGTATAACTGGAATCAATGATTCAGCAGCTATAAGGCCGTGCAACAGCCAGGTCACATTCGCTTCTGAATGGGATTGGATAGGTCTAAACTGTTCACAACCATGAATATACTCTTTCACACAGTGTTGGTGATCACAGAATTCACTATACAACAGTGCAAGAATTTTAATAAAAGCTTTAAAGGATTTAGACAGAAAGACGTATTACACCAAAAATGGATGCCATAGTGGTCATACAGAAAAAGTACTACATCCAGATTCTTACTGCTCAAGGACCAAATGCTGATAATTGCTGATAATATTATAGTGAATCCTTTTTGCTTTTATCCTTTGTGTGGTAAAATGTTAACTATTGTACTGCTGGAGCAATTGGTCCATGTTTTACTGGAGTAGTTGGTCTCAGTATGAAGGAGCAAGGAGGAGGTAATACATCTACTCGAGGATATGGGACAACTCTCATCATCCCATACAATTTACAATCCCAGTTGTGTACAAACCAACCCTGCAAAATCTATGATATTCTTTGGGCGTGCTACCAAATAAGCCTTGGATCAGAGGGCATAGAGTTCAGAATCTCAGAAGAGTCCATACATGTTGCACTTTCTAGGCCACTCCAATTCCCAATTTGGATCCTAAACTTTATGGCAAGCAATAATGAAAAGTACTTAAATTCTGGGCTAATGTAATTTTCTCGTTATTAATATCCATTATTGTTACACCCCTCACAAAACATAAATAAAGAAAATACTGTGAAATTATCTGCACAGTAAGAACCACAACTGTCCTGGAAATACTAATGAATGCAAAAGACTCTAGTATGCCCATGTGGGTGGATTCCGGTTCATGAATGAGGTGTACCACATAGACTTATTCCAAGGGACTGCTATCAAGCACTCCTAAGGTAATACTGTATATGATGTAGGCGTAGGGTAATGGGGCACCAGAGGGATGCCGTCCCTCGTGGGCCTCAAAAGCTTGTTGCAACCTTTCTAAAAGGGACTTGGTATCTTATTTCCTTAAGATCCTGGCAAGAAATCTTTCCCTTGTTCCCTGCTTACATTTCTTACATGTACAGTAAGATGCCAGTCTAACATGGGTATCTCTGAAGGGCTGCCTGTATATTAGTGATTACTACAGCAAAAGGTTGGAGAATTGATGAGAGTCAGTTCATACTGTATGCATGTCAGTTCCTGATGACATTGTATTATATGTAATTATCACCACATGTTGTGGTATGGTGAAATGATTGCATTTGTGTGTGTGTGTGTGTGTGTTTGGAATGTGATATTAAACATACTGTGAAGTATGTGGCAAAAAGGCTAGAAATCTTTCACAAAAGTCCAGGCTAAAATGAAATAATAATCAAATGACAAAAATGCTGTGTGAGTAAAATAGATGTGTGTTCTTGTAAAGGGAATTTGATCCTTATTTGGATAGAGTAGTATAGTTGTCATTTAAATGACTGTTTACAATATCCACCATGACACTCTTTAAAAATTGACTGCTGAAAAATAAAATAAGCTTATTTCATGTCTTTCTAAAAGATTTTGTCTAATGTGTCTGTATTTCCCCTTTCATCTTTTTTTTTTAGACATGAATGAACATAGCTCTCGCAGCCACAGCATATTCCTGATCAACATCAAGCAGGAGCATGTGGAAACAGAGCAGAAACTCTGTGGTAAACTTTATCTTGTGGACCTGGCTGGCAGTGAGAAGGTTTGTTTGCATTGTGTGGTTGCACACATAGTATTAAATGCGTTTGCCAATCATTTAGTAGCTCAGGAATGCTTATAAAAACAATCTTCTTCTAGCCGGGTAGAAATGTATCTTTTACATTATGGAATAGTTACTGTATGTTATATTCAGTGCTAGTATTTCTAGCATGTGTCACTTAAAAAGCAGTGAAATGTATGAATATTTGACCTTTTTTATTTCTGTTCAATAGGTCAGTAAGACTGGTGCAGCCGGAGCTGTTTTGGATGAGGCTAAAAACATTAATAAGTCTCTGTCTTCCCTGGGCAATGTCATATCTGCTCTTGCTGAGGGCACGGTGAGTTCTCATCCAACCGCCACACATGCAAATGCAAACATACACATTTACTTATTTATTTTTGCAACTTGTGTGCATGTGTTGCTGAGCAGAAGACCCACGTGCCATACCGTGACAGCAAGATGACTCGAATCCTGCAGGACTCTCTGGGGGGTAACTGCAGGACCACAATGTTTATTTGCTGCTCTCCCTCAGGATTCAATGAAGCTGAGACCAAGTCAACTCTCATGTTTGGACAACGGTATCACAGTTATACTATATACTGTAGAAATAGAAAGCAGATGTGACTTTAGATAAAAGGGAGAAATTATGTTATATACTATAATGAAAAGGTCACTGATTTAGAATCAGTTTGTAATTTTTTTTGTGCTATCAGATCCCATTAAGAATCTTGAATAGAATATTATTTTCCATCACCACCTCAAATCTTATTTCTAATGTATTTGATGTACACTAGTAAATGAAATTTTCCCTTTCATCTGATCCTTCCTGTGTCAGTGCTAAGACAATAAAGAACACAGCCTCTATAAATCTGGAGCTGACCGCAGAGCAATGGAAGAGGAAGTATGAGAAGGAAAAGGAGAAAAATAAGACTCTGAGAGACACCATTCAGAGGCTGGAATCTGAGCTGAAACGCTGGCGCAATGGTGAGGCTAGCTCACTAACACAAATAGTGTACATATACACACACTACACAACATATGCATATCCTCAGGTCAAAAAATATTTGCACAGTGACAACATTTTTCCAGACTTTTCCCTCTGTACTGACATGAATGATGCCTGCTTTTTCAAGCACAGTACCAGTCTGAACCAGTCTGAAACAGCCCTATGGAATACACAGTCACTGATTTTTTTTCCCCAGCACTTCTCAGTCGCATGTTTTCTCTCACCTGATTATTAACAATGCACACATATTGTCCATTTGCTATGCAGATTTTTAGTCTGCATTATCAGTGTGACATAATACATTAGTACCCTGAACATTGCCACACCTTAATTATGTGTTAAGTTATACCGTTTCCGATCTGGTCTTGCTTTCGTCTATGTTAAATCTTTTATCTTGATAGTCTGTACGCACATTGCCTAAATCTTCGTCTGCCCCTGAATACAAGTTTGGTTTCGCCTATTTGACTTCTTTTTATTAAATGCTTATACTGTATTACAGCCTCATCCATGAAAAGCTTTGGAACGTTAGCCGTTTCTTTCCCTCTCTTTATTTTTTCTCTCATAATCATTGAAGAAGATTTTGTATCACAACTAGGCATTTTATTTATTAATTAGTAGTTGGTATTTACACTTATAAAGACGTCTCTTGATTGTAGCCTTTAAAATTATATGCCTATTTAGCTAGATGTTGTGAAGAGCTTTTCTTTACCAAGGAAAAAAATCTACAATCATTCACTTTTATTGTCTTTTGTGGCCTTTAAGGCATTTTGGTGTTGCTGTGCTCACCACTATATTCTTTCTTTTTAAGAATGTGCCAAATTGTTGATTTGAATGATGGCCTCCTTCACTTGACACCTCTTTGGACTGTGTATAGAGTGTTCTCATGAACAGCTACCAAATGCAAATCCAACACTTGAAATCAATGCCAGGCATTTTAACGCCTTTTTGTCAGAATATAACAGAGAAATAGGGCTGAAACCGATTGCTTCATTTGTGGAACCATTGTTGTGGTGTGCAGAAGCAACAAAAATGCAACAATTCTAACAGTGTCCAAATACATATGGTCCTACCTTTGTATTTGTAGGCTTGCTGTAAATTTATTCTCACATATAGTCTGTGTTATACAGAATAGTCTAGCTATCCCTGAGTTCACTGGCAGCTGGGAGATGACAGCAAACAACCACATGATAACACTTTGCATGACACTGTGTCACTTTTTTTTAACTGTTTATTGATTATTAGGAGAGGAAGTGCCAGAGGTAGAACAGGCTTCTGCTGACGTGACAAAACTGGAGACCACTGATGAGTCTCTGGATAATGAGAAAGAGGTGGAGAGACAAAAAGAGAAAGAGAGAGAGAGGAACTTGGATACTTCTTCCATCGTGGTGCGTATTTCAGAGGAGGAGCGGCAGAAGTACGAGGAGGAGATCCGGAAGCTTTACCGCCAACTGGATGACAAGGTTTTCTTGCTACCATACAAACACCCTCACCAAAACATCAATGTCAGATTTGTCAGTATATATTTACCACTAACCCTTAATGGAATCATCCAAGACATTGGTATTTGATAGCCTGTAAAAATATGAAGGGTTATTTAACACACTTTGTATTGGTTTCTTCCACTCTTCTCTCTCTCTCACTCTCTCTCTCTCTGTTTGTTTGTGTAGGATGATGAGATCAATCTGCAGTGTCAGTTGGTTGAGAAGCTTAAACAGCAAATGCTGGCACAAGATGAGGTGATTATTTTCATTTATTTAATCACAGCTATTTACTGAAGCAGCTCACATTTGCATTTGTGTTTATATACTATCATTATTGTCTGACATGTGTCTATCTCTGTTAATGCTGTTAAAATGTTAAAATACATTTTAATTTGGATATGCCTAATGTTTCTTTTATTATTATTATTATAATAGCTACTAGCTTCAACACGTGGGGACAGTGATAAGGTGCAGAATGAGCTTGGGCGGCTGCAATCAGAGAGCGAGAGTGCAAAGGCCGAAGTGAGGGAAGTGCTGCAGGCGCTTGAGGAGCTTGCCGTTAACTATGACCAGAAGAGCCAGGAGGTGGAGGAGAAGAGCCTGCACAACAAGCAGCTGGCTGAGCAGCTTAGCCAAAAAATGGTACGATATGCACACATACCCACACAATCAGTGATGTGCTATAATCCAGGCAAAATTATTTACACTAATAAGAGAGAGCTGATGCTTGAGAATGAATTGTATACAGTACATTATGGCACAAAGCAACTTTTGGCACCAAAAATGAATTCATGGCTGGAGAGAAGCAATCTGTATGTCAAAGCACTACTCAATGTCTTGTACAGTTCAATAGGGTTGACAATGCTTATAAACGATTATATAAAATTTATACACTTCTCTGTCTACTGCTTACAGGCCAGTCTAATGGAACTAGAAGCTGAACTGGCACAGATGCAGGAGGTGAGCTCACAGCAGAGGAAGCGCATTGCTGATGTCTTGAATGGCTTAATGAGGGACCTGAGTGAGTTCAGCTCCATCGTTGGCAATGGAGAAATCAAACTGGTAAGTGTGCATTTACAGTACTTGTTCGTAGGACTTGCTGCTTGAAGATGATCAGTCATAGTCTGCTTGCTTTTAAGCAAATTCTTTTACTCCAACGTCTCTTCAGCCAGTGGAAATTAGTGGAGCTATAGAGGAGGAGTTTACTGTTGCCAGACTTTACATCAGCAAAATTAAATCGGAGGTGAAGTCGATGGTAAAGCGGTGCAGACAGTTGGAGACTATGCAACTGGAGTGCCACCGCAAAATGGAGGAGACCGGACGAGAACTCTCCTCCTGCCAGCTGCTTATCTCACAGGTCAAGATTCAGAGAAAGACGATTAGACTTTTAGACTTGTTCATTATGTTAAGGTAATATAGTTAGTTAATAATCTCCTCATATATCTGTCTATGTGTATAGCATGAGGCAAAGATCCGCTCTCTCACTGAGTATATGCAAAATGTGGAACAGAAGAAGAGACAGCTAGAGGATAACTATGATGCTCTGAGTGAAGAACTGTCTCTGTTACAGAATCCAGGTAAGACACACACACACATCCAGCAAGCATGATGTGGATTTGCAATGCATGGGGGAAAAAAAATCCAAAAACCACAATCATTTTTCATTACACTTACTGTATACTTATAACAATGCTCAGTTTGATGTTTGGAAACATAATGGTTTAGATTATAGTGTAATATACAATATCATGTTTTAAAATATGCAGTTTATGCCATAAATGGATTAATAGGTTTTGTGATTCGAGTTGTTATTTAGAGGTAAATGTACTGTATGGTACACAGCTATCATGAATAGAAGTGTTTTAAACAAAAATGTCTTAAATTCAACAAAAGATATGCATACTCACAAGTTTAACATTTTTAAAATGGCATTACAGAACAGCAGGATGGTGCAGAAAAGACAGAAGCTGGGGAATCTGATGCAAAGGTAAGCGATTATCTATTTATTTCTCCAGTACTCCCAAGCGATTACATTAAAATAACAACCGCTGTGAGGATTTCAATAGTAAAGTTATAGCCAGAAAAAAAATCAGTTGTCAATTTTGATTTAAATCATACCTATAACAAAATATATATCTTTATCTCCCTTTATTTGTGTCATTTCAGAAGGCCATTCACAGAGTTGCGGGCAATCGGGAAACCCGCCACACTCAACTCAGCCAATTGCGGGATGAGATCAACGAGAAACAACGCCTTATTGATGAGCTCACTGAGTCAGTGACCAATCATTAACACATAAGAATGCTTTGATTTATAATAATTCCATAATAATTCCATAATAATTCAGTATAAATCTACAGAAGTGTGGTAAAGAGAAATTTATATTTGGTAGCACTTTAATAAGTCTCTAATAAGACATGTTAGACATATACATACTATATATACGTGTGTATATGGGAAGTTTCCAATTAATTGGCAAAATTAGTGCTTTATACCAACTTCTGCTCTGTTATTGGTTACCTGTTCCTCTTTAAGAACTAATGGGTCTGGAAATACAACACAAGACATGTATGAAATTATAGCTCGTAAACAATCTCTCATAAATACATTTGTTTGGTTTTAAGTTATATTTCATAATGCAGTCTGGCTTTTTATGTCAGTTAAAAACTGATTATAGTAGATTCTAAGACGCTCAAACTCAATTACTCAATCAACATTCAATTATTTGAATGAAACCAAAATCAAAGCTAGTGCTGTTTAAACATGACATTTGTGATCAACATTTCAATTTGACATGGGTATGTCTTAATACTTATGAAACATGAAATAATAGCACTTTACCTGAAGTGTTACATGTATTTTGAATAGCAGGCATAATTACCTACAAGCAGGCAGTATCTATGAAAATAAGGATGAATATGAGAACAGTGAATAAAGCACAATACAAGCTGTTAATGTTGACACTTATTAGCTGTGAAAAATTTATTGGCAGCAAGAATGTACCTCTGTAACAATGTTACCTTATGTGTATAAACATTAGATAACTAACATAACTTCTCCCTGTAGTAAGAACCAGGCTCTGGAGTTAGAGTTGGCCCATGTGAGATCTGACTTCAGCAACCTGAAGATTCAGGAAGACACCAAGAATGCACGTTTGGAACAACTATCGTAAGTTTCAACAGAACTTGAAAAAGAAAACGGCGATCTCTTTACTTTAGCATAAAAAAATTTCATTGCATTCTATTAAGATGCACTTATCAGATGTTCCCTGATCAGCCAAAACATTAAAACTACCTAGCTTTTGGGTTCCTTGTTCATGGCAGCACTGGCCATTTAGGGCATGGCTCTGCGGGGCTTCTGGTTGTGTCTTGAACCAGGATGTTGACAGCGCAGCTATTATTTGCAGGTGGGGCCTCCCTGGAACGAATTTATTTGTCTGCCACTTTCCATGGGTACTTGATCGGATTGGGATCTAGGATGTTTGAGGCCTCTTTGTCCGCTGGGCCTCATGCACAGTGGGCTGCGGTGGTGCACTGGGTGTTCTGGTGCCTTTCTTTAATGAGCAGCATTGATTGATTCTATTGGCAATTTTTGCTGCATAGGCTTTTCTGTGGGATCAGACTAGACGGGCTGGACTTTTGGTCACCATGGGCATGCATAAACATTGGGTGTCCATGATCCTGTCACCAGTTCGCGGGTGTATAGTTGGTGATCACTGTTGTTAAGTTTACCTGGCTGTGGTAGTAATGTCATGGCTAATCAGTGTATGTGTAGATGTGTCGTATCTACATAGATGAGGTATCAGAGCAAGTACTGTGGTTAGATAATTTAAATGAATAAATTATTTCAAAACACTACGAAACTTAGTGGTGAATTCTTCATAGCAGTGATTGTGCAAAGCTTGGCTCGTTTTATGTTTGGAAATCTCATATTTCAATAAGATTATATGAGAGATAGCAGTGAGTAATTCAGAGAATGTTATGTTTTTGATTTCATGTATGTAGTGTCAAATGTTTGGACACATACATCTCCCCATGAATAGGAATATTTGTAAAAGTAAGTTTCGTTTCTTTTTCAGATTTCAGCAGGAGAGGCACGAGCAGTCTAAAGAAGATCTCAAGGGCCTGGAGGAGACTGTTGTAAGTCTCTCTGCTTATTTTCTGATGAATACACAACTTCTTGTTGTTTAGCCTATCTTTACTGAATGTACTGTAAAGGGAAATCTATAGTTTGTGTTTTCTGTATCTCTGTGTAATGACTGTTACTTGAATGTTATTTGAACAAAGCTATTTGAATAAGTGGAGGTATATCTATATTCATAAATACAGTATGATAACTCATTGAGATCCAGTCATATACTGAAAGAGTCCTTCATACATTGAGAAATCTCTTCATTCACAATCACGTCAAGGTACTGCTACTGTCTTCTAGTCACAGTGAGAATCACTTGTATGCAGGCACTGATCTGCTCTGCATTATATTTTTGGGGTTATTGCTGTCTAAATCTAGTGTCCGGGCCAGAGGTAGCTCAGTGGTTAAGGTATTAAACTATTGTTCAAACCCCACAGCCACTAAGTTGCCCCTGTTAAGCAAGGCCCTTAACCCTCAACTGCTCAGATGTACTGTATAATGAGAGAAAAATGCACTAGATAAGGGCGTCTGCCAAATGCTGTGAAGTAAGTAATGAAATCTTTTATACCACCCTTGTTCTGTTTGTCATTTTGTTGTGTTTGTAGGCCCGTGAACTCCAGACCCTCCACAACCTGCGCAAGCTGTTCGTTCAAGACCTCACGACTCGAGTTAAAAAAGTGAGCACCAGTTCAGGCTGCAACAGTTTCATCCTAGTGACTATCATTACCAACTGATACTTTATCCTGTATATTATATCCTGTACTAATATGACTAGATAACATATTTTGCTTCTGTCTTTATCCAATTTCTGGCCAGAGTTCAGAAATTGGACCTGATGATAGTGGGGGGTCTAACACCCAGAAGCAGAAGATTTCCTTTCTTGAAAACAACCTGGACCAGCTTACAAAGGTTCACAAACAGGTAACAGAAGCATTTACCAAGGAGCACATGTTTTGTGTCATGAACATGTGTACATGTACATTGTATCCTCAATGTATGCATTAAATAACTTGTGTTAATAATAATTAGATTTATTTGGATTTCACAATAATTGCAAGTTATATCTAATAACATGTTTATGTGTAATGTACTGTTCTGTAATAAATATCCATCTTGGATGCCCTGATCTTCCACTGGCAACTATCTTTTCTGAAATTCTTCTTCCCATCTCCCCATCCTCTCTAGCTGGTACGTGATAATGCAGATCTGCGCTGTGAGCTTCCGAAATTGGAGAAGCGTCTTCGGTCTACGGCTGAGCGCGTTCGGGCACTTGAGACGGCACTAAAGGATGCCAAACAGGGTGCCATGAATGATCGGCGCCGCTACCAGCAGGAGGTGGAGCGTATTCGGGATGCCATGCGCTTGCGCAATGCAATGCGGCGCCCACACGCAGCTCAGATTGGTATTCCAGCCTGACTGTACCACAGCTAAAGGGTTTAAGGGGAATGGGTTTAAGCATCTACATTTATTAATGTATAATACAAACCATAGAATATCTATAGTTTATAGACTTGATTAATGGAATTAATAAGATTGAGGTTGGGCTTTATAACTATTAAAAGTCTAGAAATATTACTCTTATTCATTGCTGTTGTGCTGTCCATTATTTTATTTGTTTATTTATGCTATGCAAAGATTAGAATATGTAGTAGCCATTTATTTACTTACAGAAATGTTTAAACTTCTGTTTTGATGTAATCATCAGGATATCAGCTTTTCAGTTATGTATGCTAAAATTCTTTCTCTTCTTTTAGCAAAGCCAGTGAGGCCTGGGAACTATGGCACGGTCACATCTCCCACCACCTCTCTCTCCACACGAGCCAGTGAGCCAGCGACATCATTCAGTAATGTCCTTTTCCAGAGAGAGAAGCCTGTTCCCCAGAAAACCAATGTGTGAGTTCTCCCAGCTTACTTTTATTCTCTTATCTTCTCTCGTCTTCTCTTTACGTCTCTTGATGTATTATGTGTTGTTGTGTTTTTCAGAGTTGGCTACAGCACTGTGAGATCCATAGACATACTAAGTTCCTACCCACTGGATGTAGAAAATGGTTAGTGTGTTTACTAAAAAAACAAACTCTACTGGTGTGCATGTCTATGTGCATAATCCATATGTTTGCGTTTACCTGGGTGTGCCTTCATGGCTGTTAACATCTGTTCTCATTATTTCAGGAAACAGTCCAGACATTAATGACAACAGGTTGGTTATTATAGTATATTATTTAATGAATGTTTAGTGATGAGTTATATCCTGTACTGTATAGTCCAGTGTATTTTTCATATGACTAAATTGGTTAAGAATAAGGTAACATTTCCTATTTGGAGTGGGTATTTTTGTGGTCAAAAAGCAAAAGTGCATGTTTTGGCATGGGTGCTACAGTGTAATGGGGTGTATACAGTTTTCATAGCAATAATGTAATGGTTAAATTTGTATTTATGTATTTACTTATATTTATTTTTAGATTTTGTAAATAAAAAGCATAAAGGGTTCATTTATTGTTTATGTCTCACCCCATAAACAACAAGCGATAATGACAATTGTTAAAAGCGCTATACAAATAAAATTGAATTAAACAGGTTATTTCTATCAAATGCTAAATAAATACTGATCTGATCTCTACTAAACATAACAGCTCCATTGTGAAATGTGCCTCAGTGGAACTATGCACTGATCATCATAACAAAAATAGAATCAATAACATACCCAAGAGACCAGATTTGTTTATTTTACAAAACCATGACCGTGAGATAAAAAATGTAAAAAATGCATGGAGACTTATGCTACACTTTGTGCTGTATATTGGAGTAATGAGTAATAATGTACCATTCTGATAAAGGCCAAGCAATGTTGTATATTAAAAGTAAACATTAGAAATATATTATTTAAATCATTTTCTATAAATGCATTATGCACATGTATAGGCAAAAAAAGACATGTACTGTGTCCACAGCAGGATAGATGAAATGCACACTGCCTGGTGTGGGCTGAAACATTAGTTTAAAAGGTTGTCCATAGGATTAAGAGAGGATTTTGGAGTGAATTGGCATATATTCTATTTGTAATTATCATCCGTTTCTTTAATGAGATTTGAAGATCATAAAATTTATTTGGGTGTCATCATAAAAACGTCCTTGCACCGATCTTTTAAAAAAAAATACATCACCTTTTTACTTCCTATCGTAAGAATACAGAGATAATGTATAATAATTATACAGTATAATGAATGAAAATAGGGCCATATGTGTATTATGCTTAGTAACACTAAATCTATGTTGTAGGAGTGATGCACACTGTGGCAGTATGGTGGAACCATCCAGACATTATATCATCCAGCCAGAGGCTGCAGCCAGTTAATCACCTTTTACACAGGTAAGCACATATACACATATGCAGTGTTGTGGGGGGACGTTACTTTTTAAACTAACTCATTACATTACAAAATTACTGTCTTTAAAAAGTAATCAGTTACATTATATCATGACCTTCTGATAAAAGTAACTAGTTAAAATACTTTTCCATTGCAGAAAGTGTTAACTCCTTTGTGATTCCTCATGCATGTTGTTTTAGTCAAGACCTTTATAATTATTCTACCATCATCACTCAGCGAA
>JAQMYJ010000040.1:20266442-20294787 GCA_030014305.1 Clarias laeviceps | reverse complement strand
TGTGTTCCATTATTTCACAATATCATTCTCATATTACATATCTGTGTCTTATTTATTCATAGAGTTATTTATTTCATTATGTCCTATTTATTTATTTAATTTTGAACACTTTGGAGTTCCATGGGAATCAAACCACGACCTTTTGATGTGCAAGGCGACAGTGCTAACAAACACACCACCATGCCTCCACAAATAAAACTTATTTTTAATGAATTAATTTAATTTATTTTAAATGTTTTAAATTTAATTTATTTACTTAAATCGTTGTTAAAGAAGTAATAATAATATTTTTCTTAATAAGCAAATACTACTTTTTCCAACATTTAAACATTTTCATTCAATTCTCAGGTCGTTTAATTGGAACCCTGAGTTTACGCATGGTCACGTGGTTGCTAGTGTCCTGCTGGGGGCGCTATGCCCGGCTTCTCTGCTCTCCTCCCCGGCGCTGGAGCAGAACAAGAAAAAGGGGACAAAGAAGCCGGAAGAGGCGGGACGCATGACGACATACGTGGTCAGGGGTGAAAGTTGATTGGAGCGCGTTTCGTTGTCTTTGTACGAGGAGAGTGGAGTCTGATCACGCAATTGTGTGTCTTCCCTCTTCCCCGAATCCTCTCTAAATTCCCTCCCGAACCTTTCCCCTTTTTACCCTATAAACCCTACCCCTCCCCTGAACTCATCGCCAGGGTTGGAACAGGTACGAAAACATACACTTGTGTTCGTTTTCTTTCGTCGTTTTCTTTTGTACAACTACGGCAAGACCGTTGAAGATCATCGGACAGAGTGCGTATGCTCACTAGGCCTCTGCGGACGCGAGCTAATTGTGCTAACAGGCTAAAACTCGTTATATGATGGTGTTTTTTTTTCTCATTTCTCTCTTGTCCAGGTTATGGAGATTTATAATAATAGCTGTGCGATTAATGCATTTTGGTTTTGTTTAATTTTTATGTAGTTGGTTTAAAAGCTGGTTGTAGAGTGTTAGCTGGTGGTGTGGTCGCTAAGCTAAGATGCGCTTGACAGCTAATAGCTAATAACTGAGCGTGCTGATCGAATTAATGTCGTGATACAGAAAAGTCAGCTTTAAACACATTTCTATGGGCGAATTACTAAAATAGTGTTTATTTTAATACTTGGGTTCCGGCTCATTGCCAGCAGGAGGTTAGCAGGAGTGTAAGTCAGGGTGTTATTGCTGAACGGCGTTACGGTGTGACGTATTATTGCCATTTTGCGCCACGCGAGATGGCCGCGCTAATGAGGGACTTAACGCGTTTCCCGTTCCTTCATATTGTTCACAATTACCTTAGCTCTTTATTACTTTTTAACCGTTTTTGTTTTTCCCCCCCTCATAATCGGCACATCCGGGTACCAAACCCTGAGTCTAGTTTATTGCAAGTTAGGCGCGTTTATAAGGAAGGACGCAGCATCCGTCACTCCTACCATGCGCGTGCTTGTTTATGTAGCGCACAAATGCGTCGCGTTTTTGTCTTTTTTCTTAACATTGAAGTGCCTGAAACATCTAAAACGTTTTGTGCCATTGGTTCCGAAAATCATTTTTAAACATACTCGGCGACTTTTCGGGAGATGGTAACACCTTCGTCTCTTCGGCTACTTGCTAAACAAGGGACAAAATGGGGGACGTAACGTTAACTTCCTCGCCGTGGTTAGTAAACGTAGACATGTACGAAGTGATAGTTGATACAGTAACCATACAGCTGTGGCTCAGTTCCAGCTCTGACCTTACTGTTTATAAAGCGGAGAGAACCTTAAAAGTGTAAAAACAGTGCTTCAGTTTACATACGTACATTTATATATCTGGGTACTGTATTTTAAGCAGAGTCCACTAGAGGGCGCTTCAGCTCCAAAACATCTCGAGCCGTTCAAACTGTAATGTTTATAAGGGTTTCATGCGCAGCAGCGTTACACAGAAAGTTTCCCTCTCTTTAAAACTTTCTGCAGTCTTTGTGATCGTCTTCCGAACTGCATCATAATAGTTCATATACGTACTGCAATATGAGAAGTGTTCATGTTAATATTGAATGACTGTGTAGAGTAGGACATGATGCAATTTGAGACGTGATAGTCGTTTGTCCGCGCTGTTATGGACAGTGTTAGATGATGTGGTGTTATACTGCCTCCCCTGTTTACGTTGGGTATTGCACTGAAGCACCGCGTTAATTTCTGAAGAGGCGCACGAGCAATGTGGCGGCCATCTTGTGTAGGTCTAATTATCAGTAAATACAAATCAGCTTTAAGCCTCCACTGCTGGAGCCAAATGGAATTTGCTTTGGAGGAAAACTTACACCAAAACATGCTTCGGCGTTATGTAGGTACCTTCTCGTCATTTAGACCAGTCGTCTAACTTTCGGTGCTCTGCATTTTTATTTATTTATTTTTACAATGTTCGTCCTTGTTTTGTTAAACCTAACAAAGCTGTTTCAACATCTTTATCCACCTTTGTTTCACTTCAGTCTGATTTCAGGTCATTCATGGTCAGGGGTTGCCACCTTGGAGGTTTCTCATGTCCGTGTCTTTGAATAGGTTCCCTCTTGGTCACTGGTTTCTCTCCATTTTCCAAAGGCATGCATGGAGGCAGTTCGGCTCAGCTGAATTGTTTCTAGGTGTGAATGTGTTGCCTTGTAGAAGACCGGAATCCCGACAGGGGTGAATTCTCCCACGTTGAACTCTAGTGTTACCGGGGTTCGCTCCAGAGTTCCTGCTGTTCCGATCAGGATAAAGCGTTTACTAGAATTAAATGAAGGATTTATGGCAGGTCTGCATTTCTACGTTTCACTCTTTACATTCAGTCAACGTTTCTGCTGACTGATTCTCTTGCGCTTATAAAAGGACATCTAGCAAATTTCACATGACTTCATAAAGTAATGGAACGACCCTTATGTTGTGTCAGTGATTCCCTCCAGGGGAAATGACATGGGGAAGTTAACAAGTGGCTCAGCAGTGGGTATGTACATAACACTTGTGCAGCACTTGGCCTGGAGAAGTCTGTTCCAGACAGTTCTAACTGAAATGAGTGGTTTGAACTTTTTCCATTTGAGTTCTGGTTGTGAGAACTTCAGTTTGAACTCATTGCCCTAATCATTGACATCTCAGCATGGCTGACAGCACTGAGGAAAATCACTTAATTAACTGCTTGAGTTTGTTTATGTAAAAGGTGGTTATCCACTTGGGCTGGTAGTTCTATCATGGACTTTTTCTTCTTTTCTAATTTTCTGTTTCCAATATTATAATCATGGAATAAGAAGTAATTCCATCCAATCCTTTTATTGTTATTATTTTTGTATGTATTTTTTTTTGGAAGCTGTTAACATTTTAGCAACTCTCGTAATACTCTTGTTTTAAGCGGTATGGTGCATGCAGTCAAAATATTCCTCCATTTTATTACATATTATTAAATTCCTCCAATTTGATAAATATGTAATTCTGGTATAGTAATTATAACACCAATGTAAGGTTTTCACAAGTCTTTGAGTAAAGACTTCCAGTCATGCCATGTATATCCCATTATGCCTCATCACAAAGTTGCTTATAAGCCTCATAATGCTGTTATCAAAGCCTCACCCTACCATCTGTGTGCCCGTCATGTGACCTTTTTCATTCCCCTCAGCTGTTCAGGTCTGTGTCCACTGTAGCCTCAGATTGCTGTTTGACTGGCAGGGGATGACCTCAGGGTTGTTTTAATCCATTTGCATCCAAGTTTCCATGTGTTGTGCAGTATGAGACGCTTATTTCTTTTCTGGCCATCATTGTAAAAATCTCTCCGGTTTTCAAGGCGACAAACAAATAATTGAGTCCTTAACAAACCTTAATAGCCCATGCCGTCGAATTTCACAGAGCAGAAAAACATCTTTCTCTGATGCATTTTATCTTCCCTTTCATGCCAAATAGACAAAGCTGTTAATGTTTTCTCAGTCTCTCATTTTCTGTCTCTCTCTCTCTCTCACACACACACACACACACACACACACACAATGTGAATGGGGTCAGATTATGAAAGTGAAACAGTTTGTTGTTTATCAGGAATTTAATAAAACCTCTCTGTTCAACACAGAGTTCCTGAACAGGTTATATTGCTTTAATTCCTGTTTATAACAAGCTTGGTTACAACCAATAGCTGGGATTAGATTTATTTCCAGTCTCGACTTCGTGTGCGTCGTTCCAGATCGTGTTAATGAATTATTAAGCCAAAAAAAAACTGTGCATTGACGTTACATGTACATGATGATACTGGGGTTTTCTTGTACGTTTCACAACGTCAACATGATTCGTGTCTTCTTGTGTAAGATTATCTGGATATCCGCAACAGTTTAAGCTGCAGGGTGTGTTTGTTTTGGAATATTTTTTGCAGACCTACATTTAAATTGCCTATGCAGTCACTCTGTATAAAACAGTTTTTCCTTTTTGCGAGGTCAGCCAGTAGTAGTAGTAGCAAGCCAGACAACTATAGTGAGCTTGCTAACACACAAGACCTTGTTGATGGAGAAAGGCGTCTTTGTTATGATCCGTCAGCGTACTGCTTGTGCAGCTCTGTTTACCGAGTTACACACTGTCCTCAGGGCTCAGTGTGCCTCTGAGGCTGATTATTAAGCACTGTCTAGCTGAAAGCGGTTGAAGAGAAAATGCTTCTCTGTTACGATGCCTGCAGCTTTGTGTTAAAAGCTACTGAAAAGCCAGGCATTACTGCAGCCGTGTATTACTTTCTGGCACAAACGTATCTGAGCTGGTGTGTCAATCTTTCTGCCGATACACACCTGACAACTCTGACTGAGAAATTATTTCTGCAAGATTTTCAGGACTCTGTAACTGTTAGGAGAGGAGGACAAGCCTGTTTAGTATGGAGTAATCAAATGTCACACACTGTAAGTAATTGCTGCTTCCTCACTGGCAGCACCTACGTACGTGTTCGACAAATGCAATGAAGAGAAATACAGATGCACAGCAAAATATCCTCTGGAATACTGGCTGAAATAACATTTGATATTTCAGCCAGTAGTCGTGTTTTATCTCTGTTTTGGCTTAAGTTAAGATGATTCTGAGGCCGATAAGATGTCTTGGTATAAGTGGTGGACGAAGTATACAAACCCTGTACTTGAGTAAAAGGACAAATACATAAGGTAAAATGTGAGTAAGTCAGATTTACAATTCTGCTTGAGTAAAAGTATTCATGTTCCAATACGTATCAAATTTACTGAGCTTGTCTTAGCTAACTGTAGCCTTAAAGTCATGGTAAAACAGGCTCTCTCTCTGCCCTCTCCTGTACTTACTGTGGATAAACAGTTGTGAAAGTGTTTTTTTTTTTTTTTTTTTTTTTTGTCTTGTCTTTTTGCTCCTGTGATTAGGAAGTTGTGAAGATGAGGTTCCTCTATTGGAACCGCTTCAAAATTGCACATACTGGTAGAGTAACTCTTCCTCTGTGCAACGGTACTACTATAAGGTGAAAGGTGGAAAATGTCCTTTGTCGCAGTTGATGTTCTCCCACTGCGTGGTGTCTCAAACATTGCTTTCTGGATCTTTAAACTTCATCCATCTGCGCAGATCAGTGGTGTCATCTCCATAAACATTCTGTACTGCAGTGGGAGGCAAATGGGTATATATTTTTTTAATGAGGATTTGAGTTCAGTTATGGTGCACACATGCATTGTTTGTGATGGAGATTGATTTGTTTAGAGTAAGAGCTACAGCCTTTGTATATTTTCATTAGCAAGCCAGGGAAAAGGTCTTTTCCACACACTTTTCTTTAACAATACTTAGTTGCATTCCTGCCTAATATATTATAAATTTACACAAGCTGCGTTTTACGTATGAAACAGTTTGCTAGCTGCTTTACACTTGGAAATTACTGTCTAGCAATTAGGGTAATTAATGTAGGATAGTTAATGGCGAAGTAGTTCTGGGCGATACGACCTCAAATCAATGTTTAATTGAACCTTTTTATCTCCCATTTTGATTTATGAGCTAAAATATTTGTACTGTAAATATGCTTAACTGTTCAATCTAGGACTTTTGTTTTCTAATGAGTGTTTTCCATGTTTCAGGCTGGACAGGATAGCGTCATGTCAACACACATGGTAGTCTGTTTTAAAGGGCACAGTATATGAAACAGGGAAATGTTAACAGAAACTCAGGGAAACAGGGAAAGTGTTAACAGAATTATGTGAACGTAACTGAAATAATTGGCATGCTCAAGATTTCTGTTTATTTATTTAGCCTAAAAGAGAAATCTATTTTAAAGCTTGTGTAAGTTCCCAGTTATCAAAATAAAATTTTCTGTCTGACCAGGTTCAACAGTGGTGACCAAAGAGCATACAGTGGAACCAGGTATATCTCCAAAGCACAGGGATGGACTCCAGCGTGATTGAAGGTGGACTCAATGTCACTCTCACCATCAGGCTGCTTATGCATGGTAAAGAGGTTGGCAGCATTATTGGAAAGGTGGGTGACTTTTTTTTTTTTTTTTTTATTATTATTTTTTTTAATTTACTTTAGTTTCATTTGAGTGAGAGAAAGTGTGTGTAGTTTTAAATACCAGTTATTTACTAGTCAGTTTTTATTATTATGAACATACAATGGGATTTCTCTTAAAGAAAAGGAACAAAAATGTTTGTGCACGCTGTCAGAACATAGAAATGAAATACGAACCTGGCAGTTCAGACTTTCTAAAGGAAACGGAAGTCAGTATTGGGCAAGAAAATTACAACCTGTGAATCTTCATCAAAACCTTTTGTTTGGTGTATATTTTGAATGCTGGTGCCAGCAGGAGTGAAAAAGCAGCATGCCAAAGAAAATTAGCTTGTGAATTAGGCCTGTGTGATACTGAATTTTTTTTTTCTGTGTATGATATTCTATCACAAATATGGCTTATTGTTGGAGGGAATGTTTAAAAAAAAAAAAAAAGGCCTGTAAAGAAACAGAAAAGCAAATGTTTCCACCATTTCAGATTTAAAGAGTGTAGGCGAGGGTGTAATAATATCAGCTGTGCGCTCGGGACCGTGTGCCAGCAGCTGCGTTTGTGAGAAGTTGTCTGAATGATGGATATTTTGTTGATTCTGTAGTATCACAATAAATGATCTCAAATAATTTTTAAAAAAGCACTGCATTTTCTACATAATTTTATCCAAATCATGGGTCTAATTTTCCATGAGATTATTTTCTCTGCTTATCTGCAGGCTGCCAGCGGTGCTTATTAGCAACAGAATGTTCAAAGTTGATGCATTTTATTTTAGGGAGGAACACGGGCACTCTATTGACTTGTTTTTGAGCGTTAACTTGCACAAAAAGTGCTTTGAAGTTGAATGTTAAATTGCAGAGCAGCAGAGAATGAATGTTGGCAGGTCTTGGAATAATATAATATCTCTGGATAACGTGGCAGTGTAATATCAAATAAGGAGGTAGAATTATGCCACTTATGTTTTGTGTGATGTTATGTGAGTCATTAAGGCGTACTGTTTATGGTCGTTATATTTTTGATGTGTGTAACGAGCGGCTGGTCTTTTTCTTTCTTTTATAGAAAGGTGAATCAGTGAAGAAGATGCGGGAAGAGGTGAGCTTTCTGGTTAATGCGATTCATTCAGATTGATTACTTGCATGGACGCACTAGCATTTGAATTAATAAGGTTCAAGTCTCTATATTAGTGGAAGTAATGTGACTGAACATTTTTTAATATTACTATTGAATATTTCTAATTTATTTCCATTAAATAATTACCTAAATACGTACTGATAAGTTTGCTCAATTACACCTCATTTTATTTGCCTCCTGTTCAGAGTGGAGCTCGCATCAACATCTCGGAAGGGAACTGCCCGGAGCGCATCATCACCTTGGCAGGGCCCACCACTGCCATTTTTAAAGCCTTCTCCATGATCATTGATAAACTCGAAGAGGTACACATTAATAATCTCATTTCACACTTATCTACCCTTTCCTGTACTTTACCTTCATTTTTAAAATGCCCTTACCCCGCAGGACTTTGGAGCCTTATTAACGTCACCTCTGCGAAATTGTAGTGTTTTCATATTTCATACCCTTGGAGATTAAAAATTCCAAGGGCTGTTCAAGTCAAACCGGACACAGTTCTGAGTCCCTTTATTTCTTGATACAATCCCCTGCTACACGAATGCACTTATCCTAGTGTTTCACTAGTACTTGGATACCATCAAGGTAGAAAGATTTCTCAGTGCACCATAGCCACCAACATGCTTGTCTACTTCATGTCTGAAACTCTGGCCTCCCAGAACCTCCTTTAATGGTCCAGTCATGTGGAAATGTCTTGGAGCAAGGTCAGGGCAGTACAGGGATGTAGCAGTAACTCCCAGGCCACTTCCTGTATTGTGTAAGTGTTGCGGTGATCAGCATGTGGTCACACATTCTCCTGCAAAAACCAAACACCCTTGGAGCTTTTATTTTATTACTTTATAGCCTTCTTTAAATGGTCCTGGGTTGACCCGAAACTCCGCTTGAAACTAAGAATAAAACGCACAACCAACTAAGATTGTAAGCTTCCAAATTACCAGGCACTAAGACGGCTATATTTGTCATTTTTAATTATGTAAACAGTGGAATTATAGCAATAATTGTAGCAATAACTGCAGCTTTATTTTGCTTGAGGTCAATGAGCCAATTGTCCTTTAAAAAAAAATAATAATAATAATAAAATCTGGCTGGCTGTCATGATCTTGGTGGGTCATCCAGCATGGTTAAAACCCACATTAGTTATTAACACAGTTATATAACATAAAATGATATTGCCATCTGGCATTGCATATATTCAAGAATTTTAATTGATGTCCAGATTTTAACCACCACAAATGCTGTAATGGCCACTGATAAGAGATTAGTCATATAGTGTATGTATTTTGGGAAAACCGTTTCACTTGCTGCCATTTAATTTTTGCTACTTGCAGTCCCCTACTTAACTTGGACTTTTGTTCTTCGATTATTTTTCAGGACATTAGCAGCTCCATGTCCAACAGTACGGCCACCTCAAAGCCTCCCGTCACACTGCGCATTGTCGTGCCCGCCAGCCAGTGTGGTTCTCTCATCGGTAAAGGTGGCTGCAAGATTAAAGAGATCAGAGAGGTAAGTGGAAACTTGATAGACCTTTTCAGCTACTATGCTAACTCTTAGTTTCTGTTACATAGCATTGGACAAATGTAATTTATTTTTTATTTCTTTTTCATTTTGATAAGTCAACGGGAGCTCAGGTACAGGTGGCAGGGGACATGCTGCCTAACTCCACTGAACGAGCCATTACCATTGCTGGGACACCGCTTTCCATCATCGAGTGTGTGAAACAGATCTGTGTTGTCATGCTGGAGGTAAACACGTATATGTTCTTAGGGCAGATTTTTGCATAACATTTATTACTGTGTTCTTGGACATATTCGCTTTAATGCTCCACGACAGGTTGATGGTGGATAATTTTCAACATGCCAGGTCTCGTTTATGAAGGCTTTAAACAAGCTTTAATGTCATAACTGCCTGTTTATTTATGTAATCTATTACAAAACCTGTGGAATATTTATAAGGAATTTATCACTTTTAGACCATTTACCGTTTGCATGTTTACACAAATAATTTTGATAGATGAGTTTTTGATACCAAAATCAATCAAGTCGACCAACAAAAGATTTACCTGCCTGTACATGACCATACGGATTAAACATCCCAATGTTTTTATTTGGTTTAAATAAATGTTTATTTATCTAAGGGTAATTTTATAGCTGAACACATGTAAGACATGTTTGGCTCGTATCCACTGGAGAAATCCAGGTTCCTCCCATATGTTCTGTCTTGGAGAGCTCCCAGTCTCTAACAGCCCATAAAACATACATTTTATTATATTTGTGAGGAAAAAAATGTGAGGGCTGCCAAACTCTGGGTAGTGCATTTATAATTTTCAGAAACTAACAAGCGTAAACAAATTAAGTGTAAGCAATGCTCCCAAATCCCTTTTGATGATGCCAGATATGCTGCCGTCCATGTTGCAGACCTTTTACCCATCATCTTCTGTAGAAATGATCTTTTTTGGGATGACACAATGACGGGCACAAATCTTTCAGATGTTATGTATTGTTCTGAACTTGGGCAAGCCTTAAAAAGCTCAAGAGGAAAGCACAATAGCAGTCAGTGATTATGCACCAATCTCTAAAATGAAGAAGTACAATGCAGAATTGTGATTGGTTCAGGCTTGAGGTTGTTCAGCGTTGACAGCCAATTTATTCAGTTTTCTTCTTGACAGTTAATATAATGCCATTGTTAATCTCTCTCCCTCTCTCCATTTTAGTCTCCTCCCAAAGGTGTCACCATCCCGTATCGACCCAAACCCTCAGGTTCGCCTGTTATCTTTGCTGGAGGACAGGTTAGTGTTCCTGTCAAGGAATTGCCATAAATTTTATGTTTCACAATAGCAAATGAATTGGGTATGCAAATCATACTTTGTCATTTTTTAGGCATATGCGGTGCAGGGACAGCATGCCATTCCCCAACCTGATGTAAGAACAATGTGATGAATTTTCTAGATTGGAAATGTTTATTTGAAATGGACTTTGTTTCTTCATATGACTTGATCATTAGAGACACTCTTCTGTTCTGTACGCCTGCAGTTTTTCCTTTCTTCTTTCTCTTTATAGCTCACTAAACTTCACCAATTGGCAATGCAGCAAAGTCCGTTTCCTCTGGCCCCAAGTAGCCAGGGATTCACTGGTGAGTATTTGGAAAGGCAGGAATCATGTGTTTCCATTGTGTGAACAAAAAAAGACACGTCTTAAAGGACGTTTGTTGGTAGATTTTGAGTATCTAATGTGGAAATTTTGCTAGGGTTATTAAAGCTCAGTGTCACTGATGGGTGAAGGAGAATCCATCGATGAAACCTGTCTATACCATAGTGGTCAAATCTGATGGCTGATACACACATACCAGTGCAACACTGTCGGTGCACCCAGCCATTCCAATACTTTATTTTACAACAGCTACTTCTCATACATGAAGAGTTCACTTTTTATTCAGTGGTTTGCTAAATATAATGTGGAAATACTTGTGATCTTAAGTTGATGATAAATATGCATTCCCACTGTAACTAGAGATTATTTAATCAAATGTGGCCAATACATTTTGCCCACAATAGCGTAGTGATTGCAGGCATTAAATCTTTGTAGCAGTGATGCCTATTCTTTATATTAAGTTATATAAGTTTGGGCTGTGGTCGTTGATGGGGCAGAGATCATTTCTAAAAGCTTTTTCTTCACTTGAGTCCAAAATAACATGCATCCCATTGTTTCCGTTATTACTAATACTGTGCCTCTGTTCTCTTACAGCTGGCATGGATGCCACCACACAAACTGGCTCTCATGAACTGACCATTCCAAATGACGTGAGTTTGTGTGTGTTTTGTAAATATTGAATAGCATTTGATTTTAAAGTCCTGGACCTGATGTAATTTTTGAATGCTATTTTTTTGCAGTTGATTGGCTGCATCATTGGCCGTCAAGGTGCCAAGATAAATGAGATTCGCCAGATGTCAGGAGCTCAGATCAAGATCGCCAATCCTGTCGAGGGCTCCAACGACCGCCAAGTCACCATCACTGGCTCCCCAGCCAGCATCAGCCTGGCTGAATACCTCATTAATGCTAGGTAACATGCATATCCATACAGCTTCTGATTTTTTTTGTTATACTGTAAATGCAGTGATGCATTTTAGTCCCACCATGCTCTCTCCCACAATACTCTTTTTATTTGCCCCTAGTAATTCACTGGGTCGAATATACACTGCCTGGGCAAAAAAAGTCGCCATTTTAGAAGGGTAAAACTATTGGGCTGCATCAAGCAATGAAAATCATTAATGGGATTTTAAATTACTGCAAACGTGTTAAGAACCCTTTGACACATTATCAAAACCATGGGAGGGTAGTGCTGAACCGTCACCTTCATGGAAAGAATTGGAAAACCAAAAAAAACCATAATGGACATCTCTGACACTGCATGTTTAAATAAAATCAGCACTAAAAACCATAAATGTGTTTAATAGTGAGGGTAAAAGCATTTCTGTGCGTGCACACACAAGATGCAATAAAACGCTAACAGGATTGGGACTAAACAGCTGTGTGGCCTTAAAAAAAACCACGTTAGTGAGGCTAATTAAACAATCCACCCATCATGCACAGTGTCCACTGTACAAGCCTCTGCTGGCAGTGTTATGATCTGGGGTTGCTTCAGTTGCTCAGGTCTAGGCTCAGCAACATTCTGGCAATAAAATGGTCAGCTAATATCCTGAATATACTGAATGACCAGGTTATCACCTTAGTGAAGTTTTTCTTCCCTGGTGGTTCAGGCATACTCCCAGGCTCCAATTGTGAAAGAGGATTCACAATGAACTGGCTGTAATCAAAGCCAAAGGTGATTTTTAAATTAAATCCAATTGTGTGTTGGTGGTTTTTTTTGTTTGTTTTTTGGCAAAGCAGTGTATGTAGTATAATATTTTACCTGTTTAAAAAAAAAAAAAAAAAAAAAAAAAGTTTTGAAGGCGTTAATTGCACAGCTATGTTTAAGTTTGAACTAGGATTGTGTAGCATCACTTGCATGTCCGTGTGTATTTAGTGTACACTATCAAAACTAAATATGTCACTCATTGTTTTACAGACTTTCTTCTGAGGCAACAGGACTGGCTACAAACTGAGCTTCTCGTACGCCGCCATATCTCCATTAGCCAGTTACCCCCCCACCCCCCGCAACCTATATACACAAACACACGTGTACAACCACACACCCACACAAACAAGTGTGCGCGTGTGTGCACTCACTTTCTGCAAAAACAAAAAAAAAGCAACCAAGTATTCTCAACCCAGCTTTTGTCCTCACCCATGCAGGCTGTGCTTCATAAATATATTTTCTGGAAGTTAATATGCATAGGTATTTTATTTATTTATTTCATGGACATGTTTTTAAAATCCCTTTTGCGTATAGTTTTTAACACTTTGGTTTTCGACATATCCTGTTGTACACAATATGATTTACTGGGAAAATCTGATAATTATTTTTTTTTAGATGAGTTTTTTTTGTAAGATTTTTCTTACAAAGCATATGGGGGAACTAATAATGTAAACCAATAAGTTCACAGCTTTTTCAGTGTACCATACAAATTTATTTATTTTAATTTATATCCAGGAAGCTGTCAATTTTCGGGGTTTGGATGTTTTTGAGCAGACAAGCTCCATTCCACATTTCCTGGCTTTGTTTCCCCTTTTGTTATTTACCTTGTGTCACCCAATTTGTGAAGTATTTCAGTGGATTGAAGGCTGCAGTGTATTTGTTAATTGCTGGTCAAATGTCAAATATCTTGTCATTCCTGTTTACTATTTTCCCCGGAAGCCGAAGGCCGTTTTGATAGAGGGATGGGCAAGAGCGTGTCGGACATTTCTGATAAATTGATAAATATTACTGATGTGATGAGTTGATTAATATTTCTTTTAAACAGAGAGAATATTTTTTTTAACCTATTGGGGTGGGGAGCCTGCAAAGGATTCCAAACTGACTCATTGTTTATATGGTGTGACTGATTAATCAACTAGAAGGATCATTCTAGAAGTAACACTAGTTTCCTCTTTTCTCAGTTTGCTTGGTTAAAATTTTTATTTTGTAAAGGAGAACCTAAAACCTTTTTTGTGCACGTTTTCAGAATATTCTAGATTTGAAGTGCAACAGGAATGAAAAACTATAAAATGCAAATTAAAATGATGTGAAATGCTGAAACTTTTACATGGATGTGGGTTTTTTCCCCCCCTTCCCTCTTATATATATTCGTTCTATCACAGAACCCATTAACTAATACATACGGGAAAACTATTAGGGACAAAATAGTGTCTCAATTCTACTACATAGATTACACTTGTGGTTTGCAGTGATGTGTTCACCCTTTTAGGGATACTTTCACAGTTGCGTTCATTTTGGCAGCAGTGTAAGTACTACTTTGGACAGCTTTAACAAAAAAATGTGTATTTTAAAGTTAAGTGCTAAAAACTAACCCAAAATATTTTCCCCCATATGTGCTCTGTAGATAACTGAAATAAAATAAAAAAAGTAAAAAAAAAATAAAAATGGGCATTTGAAATCTTCAGTATGTTAGATTTTAGGCTTTCATCTTAGCTGGATGATGCAAATGAAATGTAAGCAGTGGACAAGGTCAGTGACCGATGTAAAGTACCATTGTTTTTATATATCGTGCTTGGTGTTTTGCCTGTGGCCAGCTCTGCACCTTTGTAGGCTTGGGCTGAATATCTGGTACAATAGACTTTGTAAACTACAAATGTGTGCTTATGTGATTTGTGCCGATGTATGTTTAAGCTACTTTCTGACTTAAGGCACACAAGGCTGTTTTTTTTTTTTTTTTTTTGGGGGAGGCACATAGATTTGCAAACCTTGTTAAAATAATTTAGACTTGTCTAAATTGATTCAGTGATACCTGGATTGTAAAAGTCAAAATTACTGTATACATTACACCAATCAGCCATAGCATTAAACTATGAATTAAGCCAGATATAATGTGGGTTCCCCTTTTACTCCTAGGGAAGCTCTGAGCCCTCAGGGCATGACTCTATAAGACCTCTGTGGGTGTGCTGCAGTGTCTGGCACCAGGATATTAGCAGCAGATCCTTTTTGAGCCTCCGTGAAGATCCCTAATTGAAATTTAGAGATCACGTCAACAACCTTGAAATCTTTGCCTGCTAAGCGCCATGAACTGCAGGCTGTGATGCACTGGGTGTTCTGATATCTTTGCCAGCGCCCGTGTGTTTTTTAAGAAATTTTGCTGCTTTATTTTATTTTTCTTTTGACCAGACAGGTTAGCCTTTGTTCCCCACAGGCATTGATGAGCCTTGGGTGGCCACGATCCTGTCGCTATCATTATTAGACCTCTTGGTGGGTGGTTAGTGTTGTGGTAATATTGTATGTTAATTCAGTAGGACAAATTATGTGCTTGCTACCCTGTTGGGTGGATGCCAAGTGAGATGTTTCTCTACCCAGATAATTTTTTTTGTTAAAGTTTTGCTCAACACGTTTTAATGAGTAAATCTTGAGGAAGGAACTCCATGAAGTTATTAAACACCTGAATCTTTAAATCATATTATGCAGTTGGAAAATTCATAGAGGTATAATGAATTTTCCTTTGAGAGGCAGGATCTCACAATACCATCTCATATTAAGGGCAATGAAAGGTAAGAAACCGGCAATTGTTTGAAAAGAGTTGCTGGACAATCTGAAAGCATGTAAAAACACCCATTCACTCATCGTCTATAGCGTCCTGTATTCGGGGTTGTGAGGCCTGGAGCCTATCCCTGAAGGCTTAGGGTACACCCTGGACGGGGTGTCAAATCTATTGCAGGGCACCCACAAATATACACAAACACACTACAGGCAATTTGGGAACACCAATAAGCCTAATCTGCATGTCATTGGACTGTGGGAGGAAACCCACCAAGCACTGGGAGAACATGCAAACTCCATACACAGACCCAAGGTGGGAATCGAACCCAGAACCTGGAGGTGCAAGGCCACGGTGCTAACAAAGCCACCTTGTCGCTGCTTGTAAAAAACTATTTCAATATTGAAACAATAAGCAATGAATGACACCCAGGCCTCTTATTTTCTGTCAGGAGAAGTTGTGGTAGACTGGCCTGTCTGGTGGCTAATTCAGCCTGCTCATTTTAATTGCTTTATTTGTCTATTGATTGATTGGTTTGGGATTGGTTAGGAAGTCATAAACTAATAGGTCTTTCAACACTGTGCAGCTTCTGTAAATAGAACCATGAAACTGAATGTAGATGCACAGAGGAACTGACAACGGCATGGATGAAATGGGCATGAAAAAGCCTTCCAGAAAGATGCTTAATTAAGATGCAAATTTTATCTAGCATGGATTTATTACAAGTATCTTCATCATAAAATCAAACAGACTTACAAACAGCCAAGCTTTTATACATGAAGTTCGGTATTCAAAGTTTCTTAAATGCTAAATGTTTGTTTTTGTTCCATAGAACTTCTGCAATGCATGCAAGTTTCAAAGCTAAATGCAATGCACGTTTTTCCAAATTTCTTGTGTAAATGCTCATGAAAAATGTACTCACAAATATGTTTCCTGCTAAATAAATAAGGCCCAATATCTCATCACATACTCAAAGAGTAATATTGGGGAGATTAAGTGTAATTTAAAGTAATGAAAGTGATAAAATAGTAGTTACTTTAATAAATAAACCCATACAAACAAGTACAGATGCCACCACTTTGTCATTCAAACAACGCACACACACATACAGTCATCCACATGATGTACTCTAAAATATATTTTTTATATATTTATTAGACTGGCCCACCTTCTAACTTTGCTCCCTGGTCCAGTATTAATGCTCACGTGACCATTGTAGGTGCTTTCGGTAGTGGACACGGGTCCGCGTGGGCACTCTGACTGGTGTGTGGCTACACGTCTTCATAGGCAACAAGTTACGATGGACTGTGTGTTCGGACACTTTCCTATGTTCCTAAGGCCAGCACTACCTTTATCAAAGATTTGTGTTGCAGAAGCCTTTGTTCCCCATGAACATAATGAGCCTGTCACTGATACACCAGTTGTCCTTGCTTAAACCGTTTTTGGTAGGTACTAACCACTGCATCCCGTTATAACACAGCTTGGGGCAAAGGTTGGGTTGAGGCCTAGAATCTGGACAGGCCACTTGTGATCTTCCACATCAACCTTGGCAAACCATGTCCTCAAGGACCTGATTTTTTTGCACATGGGCATTGTCTTGCCTGAGCAGGTTTGGGTTAACATGATCTAAGGGGGAAATGTGTGGGAATATAGACATTCTGACATGCTAACAGAAGCATGCACTTCAGATCACCTGCCAGCAATATATTCCAAAAGCACATGTCTCACAACAACCCAGTAACCCATTTATTGGACAATTTCCAAGAAGATGGTTCAGGTAATTTGGAATACATTGCAGAGTGAGTTTGTTAAAAGACAGACTGATAATGGACAAGTCAGAGGCCAGGATGTGTTAGTACAAAATTTGAGTTGCATTTGTAGTATAGTGGTTAGCACTGCTGCCTTGCATTTCCATTCACTTGTGTGCATGGAGTTTGCATGTTCTCCCCGTGCTTGGTGGGTTTCCTCTGGGGGCTCTGATTTCCTCCCACAGTTCAAAGACATGCAGATTAGCACCCTGTCCAGGGTATACCCTTCCTCGTGCCCTAAGTCTCCTGGGATCCGCCACAACCCTGTATACAGAATAAAGCTGTACAGATGATGAGTGAGACAGCTGCATGTCTTCACCATTCTCACTGTTGCATGACACTCTCGCTGCATGCCACTGCCAGCAATGCTCATGATTATGATTTGTGGACAGACTGATGGTTTGCTGCTGCGAGCACATAGAAACATTTTGTCGGGTTGTCCGCTTTTAATTTAGTTTTGGCCAATTCGTATCCACCATTCAGGTCTTTTCCATCATACAATAGCAACCAACCAGGTACACACCCTTCTGTTTTTGCATATAGTTGATAATTGCATGTCATCCTGTTATCTCTGTATTTAAAAAAAACAATGATGAAATACTGTTGAGTGAGTACCAAATGTACATTAACCACATGTTGGCAACATAAACAGCAAGCAAAAACTTAATGTGTTCTAGTAACAATTTTTATTTTAATCACCAGCATAATTTATTTAAATATATTTTGAATAGTAGTTACATTTATATTCTGTCAGAGGACGAGTTTTGAATGCTCCCCTTCCAAAGGACATCTCCCAATTATGCACCCAAAACAATAATGTTTGCGTGAACATACCTTGCATTCCCAGAGTATCAGCCTAAAATATATTTTGAGCTAAGATCATTTAACTTGATCGTCCACAGTTCTATATAACATATATCAGTACTGCTATCTGATGCAATATACTCCAATATATAAAAAAAATGGATTTTGAATATAAAGGATGAGTGAAAAGAATCCACTGCCATCCTTCAAATGGGAGAAAAACACAATCCCTCCCGATAGATTTGATACATTAATGCAAAGCAGCACAAAAACAGAAATTTATCTAAAGGTGTAAAAATGTCCTGTCATTAAAGGTCTGATTTGCCGGAATCTTTTCTTTTTGGCCCCTTATAAGTGCATTTCATTAAAATCTATCTGATGTTTATAGCTGAGGCTCCATTTAGATTTGCTTTTACAAATCTAATCATTTTTTTTAAGTGTAAAGGAAAGAAAATCACATAGAACCAAACTGTTTGAAATTTGCACATTCATATATTGAGTCAATTGTTTCCACATATGTTTACAGTGTGATTAAACATGTAAATCTGATAGATCAGGTCAGGAAATAAAAGAGCATCTCATTTGAGCATTACATCCTGCCATTACATATAAAGAGCAAAAAAAAAGGAGAGGTAGGTAGCCTCAGTCTACTTTTCATAAATTAGTGCCCTATTTACTGACTCGTCTGATTTTTTCCAGCTCTCTATTACCTCTTTTGCAGATTTGGAATAAGTGTATGTCAGAAAAAAAAAAAAACGACATATTGCATATTGTACCATATTTACAGACAGGAACCTTAAACAAGGGTTTAGGGGTTTGTTCTTGATTTTGGCTCTTTTGCATCTTTATTCAATGTGATAAAAAAAATAAAAAAAAGGAAGAAAGTGTGGTCTTCAGATTGTCTCATAAGAGAAGCCAAGGCCATGGATGAAAGTACATACAGTTACTTTTTACAGAATAGTAAACAATGTACATACCTTTGATAAATGTTGGTCTAATTTTAAGTTCCACATACAGAACTGGAATGATGAAATTTGCATGATCTTTGCAATCCCACTAATACTATAATTAATTTAACTCTATGCAATTGTGTCATTTCTATGAACTTTTTCTCCATTAAAATTCTTTTTAAAAAAATGATCCCGCTATAAAATTGTCAGAGAGTTGTAGATTCTCAGGCTTGGATGGAACTAAATAAGATCCCACCGAGAGATGTCTTAACTTATTGAAACAAGCATCGCTTAGCTATTTATTATCCAAAAGTCAAACAAAATGAGACTTTTATTTTCCAAGCACCATATATGTCTACCTCAAGTTTCCACAGTACAGTGCTCAGGAGTTCCAGAGCTGAGTAATCAGTATGAGCTTTCACCCTTGGCCAGTGTTCAAGTTCAGTTGTACAAAATTGCAGAATGATACTGGAAAGTAACATAAACAGATCCCATAATGCCACCTATTACATCATTTTACATTATACAATGGTGGGGCTTTTTGGGCAGAGATTAAGCCTCGTCATGAAACACTTTTTTAAATCACAAATATTACGACTACATTTAACCACTGCCCAGAAAACTGTCCCATAGTGTTGTATTAATATATCTGCATTTACATCAATAATGTCACTTAAATATTTTTGCTATATATGTACATTGGTCAACATGATTACTGAGTTAAAAGAAGCTTGAGGGAAAAGCAACAAATCTCTTCAAAGCTAAGTTCAGCACCCGTACCACCTGAAGTAGATATAAGGTTTTGCCTGATGTCTAGTTACTATCTTTACTCAGTGATTTTCCTCCTGTTTATTTTAAACTGGAGACAGTTATCCAGGATCAAATCAAGTACTTGTCAGAGAAGGTAGATGTTTTTCAAAAGTTATGCATGATGAATGTAGATATGATAAAATAACAAATGACTGAATAAATAAATAAATAAATAGCCAACATGGCTTTTTTTAAATAATTTTGATCAAAGCACAAATATAGCAAAAAAAATAAATAAAAAAAATTCTTAGTTAACAAATCAGGCAAAGTAGATTTGGAGTGATTTGACCCAGGATAACACGATAGTCGTTGGTTGAGTGAATGGTGTTTTTGGAAAAGTTTGTGGTTAATAGTCCAACTCACAAAGCACTAACTTCCTATATAGTGTAGACCAAATCCTAATCCCCTGCTCCTACTTTATCATCAGAGGACCCTGATTAACTGATTCAGTTGCATTAGAAAAACACTTTGTAGAAAGGTAAGGCTCCAGGAGGTGGACCTATTCTTAAAGGAAAAACTCATGACAGGCCCCATATGATGTGCTGACTCGAAACATATTTAAATGATGTTCTACAAAGCTACTCACATTCTGCATTTTTGACCTACATCCTTTGCTCCTGACCTAAACCCATCTGTCACTAAATATTAATTTTAGTGTCATGAGAAGGTGATAACTTAGTGGACATTAACATTCTATTATATAAAGTGCCTACAAGCAACACAAGGCTATTACACACATTCAAGGTAAAAAAAAAAAAGTATTTTCCTCTTAAATTTATAAAAACAATGAATTCAAAATTAAAATAACTTACAAACAGAATTCATGCATTTTGTTCGTTATACTTCTCAAAACTATGAAGTTAAAATCCTCATACATCCAAAAAGTTTTTTTGTTTTGTTTTTTACGCCATGTTTTTTTACAGGAAGTACAGAAAATAAAAGTGTCATCTTCCGAATATTTGTAATGTACATATTGCATGTCCCTATTAAAGAAAAAAAACATTCTAAGAATTAGGAGGCAATAAGAAAATTAAAAATATCTGAATGTTAATTCAATGTTGCTCCTAAGTTGCATCTTAAAGATTCTAAAATGACACTTAAGTGAAATGTAGATTCAGTTTGGTAAAAGTCATCATGGTTCATTCTTGTATTTATTCTAGCTATCATTATTTGGGCAGATATCAATACCATCTTCGCGTTAACAAATTAAATCCTCATTTGCCAAATTTTTTATTACTTTTATGCTAATTTCATTACAAAAAGCTCTTCTAAATATTTGAAAATTTTCCGTGGCATTTTCCTGGGCCCCATTCTTTATAGATTGTTCGTGTATTGTATGTTTTTCTATGATAAGCACACATCACTTGAGAAATGTAAACTTAATATAGTATGTGACATCACAAGTGACATCACAAAGGCAAGTCAAGGGGAAATATTGAAGGTGTGAACATCTCGCATGCTTCTAATCTTACTATTAGTCAGAAAAAAGAGCTTTAGAGCTATATGGATATGGAAAGATTGTAAATTACATCACCAGGTGATGTGTTTAAAAGTATGTGTTTACATATATGATTGCTTGTCCAATTGTGAGGGAAATGTTTGTCATTTTGATAAAAAAAAGTACCAAGCTTTGACTATGACTTAACATGAAGGTTTCACACATATTCCCTTATCCACTGAATAACTATACATTTTTCAGCTGAAATTGTGTTGAGTTGTGTATCGCTTCCTTAACTTTATTATCACTTTAAATTTGTGTTAAAACAGTAAAATTCAAACTGCAAGTCAACAAAGCAGCTAGCCGTGTTAGCGTGTTGTAGAAATAAAGCTACTGCCAGGATAAACTAATAAATGAAACACCAAATTTGGTTGTCAATTTGCAAACAAATTTTGCTTTCAATAAGAGAAAAACAAATATATTTGGAACTGCTGTTGAGGATTAAGTTTAGAGTTGTGTTATTGTAAGCATATTACAAATTATTTTATATGATCTTAAGCAAAAGTCTAATGTATATACTTTTTTTTATCCAAATGCACTGGAAGCAGACAAAAAAAAGTAGCTTTCATTTTTCAGTCCAATTTAGTAAAATAAATGTATACCTGATAATTGGAAAAAGTTTTAATTAATTAGCTAAATAATTGGCTGACCTGAACCAATCCAAGACGCTAAAATAATGTATTTTGGTAGCAGAATAATTTTTGTATTAGTGAGCAGCAGGCTAAATAAAAAATATTTTTGCTAGAAATAATTACAACTGCTTATCTCATGTTGATCCACTGATTAAAAGGGTCTAAAGGGCTAATAATCCATCACTTTGATTTGATTTAAGTAAACTGTGGGCCTCATTTATCAAGCTGAGTGCAAACTATGTACTTGTAAATTATTCAAAATTACATTTACCCTAGTAAAGTCGTATCAACGAAATCTCAGTTCATTTAAAAATAAAAATAAAAAATAGTGTGTACAAATTTATAAGTAAGAGGAGTCACTAATGTGAACCTTTACTTATGAACTTTGAATCACATAATTTTAACAAAGGTCTTAATACCGATTATGCTCTGGGGCACTGGTGGCTCAGGCGATTAAGGCCCTAGGTTGCTGATCAGAGTGGCAGGGGTTTGCAGCTGACGGGTCACCACTGTTGGCTGCTTGGGTAAGACCCTTAACCCTACGCCCCATACAACCCTGCTACTGCATGCAGGTTAGAGAGGCCTGGGGGCCTAGAGCCTGTCCCTCAGGACATAGGATACCCTTGATGAGGTGCTACAGGCAATTTGTAAAACCTCACTCCCACTGCTAACCACTGAGCCACGCGCCCACTTTTGAGGAGCTTAAATCATTTCAATAGCCAATTCATTTCAGTTTGTGAATTAAAATCAATAAATTAAGACATATGAAACAAGCCATTCAATAGGGATAAGGATGATGGCATCTGTAGGAAGACTGTATACAAGTCTGTGTCTATGGAAGGCAATACTGGCAATGATCCTGGTAATTTGTATGTGATTGGCATTTATCATTATAATATACATACAATACAGGAATAGAAAAGCAAATCAGGAATTTTCTGTTTGGCTCGCAAAAAAGTTTACATGCAATTTCACACAATAATTGATAAATGAGGCCCAAACCCAAAGACAATGAGGAATACAGTTTATATCCAGGACTTGGAAACAGATGTTAAATAGGATAGTGTGTTTCGGGTGAATGTTACCCCTGATGAATGAGCATTGATTTTTCTAGCTAACAAATACTTTTTCTGCACAGCACAGCATTTAGCTTGGTTCTACAACTCTGCTATCATTTATTGTTTCAGTAATATGTGATTGCTCATTCATGCCTGTTTAGATTTCAATTCAAATCTATTTGCCACTCCTGGAAAAGACATTAAATTCCCACACCAATCCCACAGGGAAAATAATATCTAAATTGATGTTTAGCTCATTAACGAATGTTGTAATGAAGCTGTGATGATTTCAGGGAGATATAGACAAGCATGTGGTAAATAAAGCGTCCAGATGACAAGAATCAGCACCTTTTATAATTATCTATGGAAAAGTCTGTAGCCCTATTTTTGTTGAAGACATAAATGAGTTCAAGTATAATAGGTACTAGTGTAATAAGTTCAACTACAGGTACGACTGTAATTTATTTTAAGCTTTATGAGTATGTGTTGAAGCTGATTAGTAAAACATGTAACCTTGTACTTGCTTTGAGAAACGTTCCATGGAATTATCTTTTTTTTTTTTCATATGAGAAGCATGTACAAAGAATGGGGCCCTGGTCTTTGGAATCTCATTGACATCATAACCAAGTGGCAAATATTAGCTTTTTTTCATTATTTGATTGATTCTGCATGACCGTTTTTTTTATTATTTTTTTTACAGGCCCACATATAGGCAATTTTATGGTGTTTGTGTAAAAATGTATGTCTGGTGTATCAGGTGTTTCAGTGATACTACAAATAAGGAAGTGTGCTGGTAGGTGTTGTGGTGAACATATATACAATATGTACAAATGCACAGGGCTGGGTGTTTTGTATGCACATGTTGGTTAGTTCTGAGGACCCTGACCCCAGCCTCCTGCACTCGGGGGGCGACTTGGTTCTCCACTTCCCGACTGGTCTAGCTCGGCGCTGTCACAATCCGAATCTTCACACAACGCCCGGGTCTGGGGGAAACACAGTTTATTTATTATTTAAAAACCATACTACATTTAAATTCTTCTATAATCGTCTATAATGCATTGTATAATGCACCTTTTAAATATGCATTATTATTGTTATTCTTCTTATTGTTATTTAATAAATACAAACTCATTATCCTTCTAAAGTACTTTTTTTCTTTGACATTTCCTTTATCATGGTGGCATCAATATGAAACTGCAAAATTTTATCCATCACTATATGGAAAGCTAATGGAGCTTTCACATAAAAGAGAGATAAATATCTTATTTTTTATTAAGGTAAAATGAAACAATCCGTCTAATCTAGGTCCGTATTTGTGTAAGTCACTGTGCTTCTGAATATAGCAAAAGCACAGCCCTAAAATCTAAGCACAATACAGTTCATTATACCACCATTTCCTGTTATTAGGTAATGCCTAACAAAAATTTGCTTTTTACAATATTACATATTTTTACATATAAGCCTAGCATGTTGTGTAAATGGAGCCTTTCAGAAGATGAGCCGACCACAAATACAAAAAAAATACTGGATCTAAGTATGAAGCATCAATTCATTTCATGCTGTATTTTCACAAGGGACATGAAACACTGACTCCTACTTTGTGTCTGGAATTTTTACCTCCAAAATGTTTTGTTCCAGATCAAAGTTTGCTCTCTCCAGTTCAAGAGCAGCAGCCTCCCTCTCTGAGATGGCAGGGTCTGTAATGTCAGCAGGGATCTCAGAGCCCTGTGAGATGAGGTCATCGCTGCGATCATCCAGTCGCTCGTCGGTGTTGGTGCTGACCACATCTGGTGTGCCGCTGTGAGAGTGGTCAGTGGTATGGCCTTCCTCTCCGTCAGAGACAGACAAATTCTCTGAGCTGAATGTGGACACGGACTGGCACTTGGATATACTAGTTGGCCGTCTGAAGTTTAAAGCAGAAATATCAGTGAAATAGTCAATAAGAAATTAAGATCATGTGGTATGTTTACTCTCGATTCAGTGCTTTCGTTACACATTAGAACACATATAACATAAGTTTATACAGATTCCACCAGACATATTGGTATAAGGACCAGAATTATGGCATGAAGTAAACATTACAAACAATAAACTAAAAGATTTCACTTAAATAATACGTAAAAACTAGTTAAGTTATGTTTGGTATGGATTATTGTATATTTTTTTTTACAAATCATGACTTATGGGTGTTGCTTTGCTCAAGTTCTTTCTTGAACAAAAAAAAAATACTTTTAAAAACATATCTGTATTACAGCAATCACATAGGAGGGGCGTTCAAGTCAAATGGAGATTTTTGATAATGCCGAATAACAGAACAATAACAGAGTAAAAACTCTCTTTATTTCTCTCTATAATCCCCCGCTACACTTATCTCAGCATTTCACTAGTGCTTGGATACCATCAAGGTAGAAAGTTTTCTCAGTACGCCGGAGCCATGATCAGACTGCCTGCTTCACGTCTGAAACAATTGGCCTCCCAGGAACTCCGTTAGTGGCCCAAACAGGTGAAAATCACTTGAAGCGAGGACAGGACTGTATGAGGATGTGGCAATAACTCCCAGCTGAGTTCCTGTAATGTGCAGCTGGTATTTGTGAATTATTGTGTGTACAGTTTCCACACACAAATCTCCCGTTAGCCACAAGTTATCCATCAATTTTTTCCAATGGGCTCAGAGCCACTTTGGCCGGGATCCCCATTCACGGACATTCAGCGTTCTTTAAAACATATGCCACATTTAAATGAGTCTCATCACCATACTGCACTTAAATTCTTCTATAAATGTCAATCAGTATACCTTCATTCACAAGAAATTTCATCACAAGCCCCGGTTTGACTTGAAAGTCCCTCATTATTATTGTAAATTATGTTAAGGTCATTTTAATTTTATGAATAAAGTCCATATTTTCATCCCAAGTCCATATTTTTGTCTCAAATTTAACACTTATATAATATTTATTGTTGTCACGTGCAAGTCCAGAAATATGCTTTCACTCACCGTCTCCTTGGTAGTTCGACTTCACTATCTACTTCTCCCTCCTCTTCCTCTGAAGACACACCACGGCGCTGTGGGACACAAAGTAAAAACTTACATTTACTTCAATACATTTCAGCTGATTAATACTCCATAACAGATGTTGTAAAAATGATAGGGACCGACGCACCTGTTTGCGTGTGATAGCTGCCCTGTAGAGTATAGCTGACGGAGTCAAATGACTGCCACTGGCTCCCCTCGGCAATCGTACCGCCCCGGCTCCTTCCTCCCTTTCCTCCCCCAGAGTGTGTCCCCGTCCCACGGCCACACCTCTAGCGCAGCAGGGTGAATCAGGACTGCTCGAGAATGGAAGTGATGCAGCGTCCTCGCTTGCTGTGTCGCTTCGAGGTGGAGTTTCATCCAATCCCACAGCTGCTTCAGTCACACCACGTACTCCACTAACAAGACCTTCACACACACTCAGACTGCCAGCCCCACCACTGGCTCCGCCCTCAGCACCATGGGTGGAGCAAAGCAGGTCTGGGCTGGACGAGGACAGTTTTAGTGGAGGAGCCTCCAGCTGGCTTCCTCTTGAGGCAGTACCCACTGACTGATCAGTTGCTGGCGTACCACTGGGTGCCGCTGTGCCCATTGTGGGTGTTTCCCTTTCTCTGGTGGAGGTACCAGCAGAGTGTTTAGGCCCCGAGAGATCACCACTGCTGCCCCGGCCTCCCCTGCGATGCCGCGTTTTAACTCTCCGGGCACGACTTGGCGAAGTGGAGGTCCGGTTGGCACAAGAAGGAACCGTCACTTGCACCACACCGGGGTCCATTTTAGGGAGGATGACCTCTGATCTTAGGAGGTCAGGTCTGTTTATGGAAACATAACGAGAAGTTTAAAAAATAGCAATCTATTCTGATTTTTTGGTCAGATCGAATTTGCATGTCATGATATTTCACATCCATAATTATTATTGACTTTTAACAGACTTTAAAGTAGACATGTATGTCCTCTGAAAAGGGAACAAGTGCACACATCAATAAGTGTTTTCTTGCACCATCTGGGTTAAAACACACTTAAGTGTTTGTGCGAGCACTCATTCATTTCAAACAATGGATACAAACAGTTAGACGGCTGTATTTGTTGAGCTCCAAAAGAAGGCAGAAACCCAGGTGCCAGACGCTTTTGCTGTTTAGCTGCTTCTGTTGCACTGCTATGAAAACCATGACAAAGATTAATGTCCAAAATTTCAGGATACGACACAAAGTGTTGTGATCCGAACTGACCTGCTAGATGTGTCTCGGTGTGTGGAGTTTTTTTTTTTTATATCTCACATCTGCAGGAAGTATGATCACACCTGCCTGCTTGATTAAACATAATCCAGGTACAAAAGGACCACTGCTTGTACTCACCTGTTTTATTTTATAATCAAAACCAAAGCAATCATGATTTAGAGACGCCTTTACTAAATCAAAATGAATGAACACAGTAACTGTACATGCTAGCATCCCACCATGTACAATATGTTCTCATATTAATAAATATGGCCTTCCTTGGTTCCGCAATCTTCATAAATGATCGCCCACTCCCGCCCACATGACAAGTAACAACTGCCTGTTCCTGTGACTTATTTGCTTCGAAAGGATTTATGAAAAGCTGCTTTATGACTGTGTCTAATTTTAAAAGTGCTATACAAATAAATTTGAATTGAATTGAATATTACAAAGAGCAGTCACTTAATTTTAATCACAGGGCAAAATGTCCAGAACAGTATTGAGGCAAAACTTTTATATTCTGCCTTTGTGTAAATTACTACAATTTGATATTTGGATTGTGTTGTTAATTTTAAAATCCATTATTTATTTCAGCATATACAGTACTTTTGGGGCATTTTGTGAAACCCTGCTATTTTCATAATTAGATTAGAAAAGTTTATAAAGAATTTTATATATCATATATATATATTATATATATAATGTTATATTAATTTAAATAAATATAGTTTAATTAAATAAATGACATTAAAGATAGCTTACACCATTATATACACCACCAGTCAAAAGTTTGGGGACACCTTCTTCTTCAGTGGTTTTCCTTTACAGTGGAACCTTGGATTACTAGCATAATTCGGTCCGTATTGCAAAACACTCGTAAATCAAAGCAAATTTATAAGAAATAATGGAAACTCAAATTATTCGTTCCACAGCCAAAAAAAATAAATACATAAAAATAATTAATACAAAATATAAAGATAAAAAAACTAATTAATCTGCACTTTACCCTTTAAAAAAACTGAAAATAAATCCCGACAGTAAAGTGTTTCCATTTATGCGTGCAGGCGCTGTGTGTGTGTGTGTGTGTGTGTGTGAAGCTAAAGTAAGAGGAGACTTTTACTTTCAGCCCCTCCTGTCTTACACAGTAAACCTTTCTCGCGACAGAGCAGTGTTTCTGTGTAGATCAGAGAGTGTGTCTGTGTTTGTGTGAAGTAGAGACCTGCACTCCCACGGGAGTACTGCGGGACCCAGCGCACGGAATGCGGCGCGGGACAAGATTTGATGGGTGAATGCGGGTGCGGGCGGTAAGGTCCTCATGTATGTGCGGGTTGCGGGAG
>JAQMYJ010000040.1:20243995-20254487 GCA_030014305.1 Clarias laeviceps | reverse complement strand
GTGTAAAGCTGCTTTGTGACAATGTAAATTGTTAAAAGCGCTATACAAATAAAATTGAATTGAATTGAATTGAATTGTAAATATGCTTTTTTTAAATAAATTATATACAGCACACAGTATTTTTGTTTTGAATTTTCTGATAAACCATATATTCTTTGATAAATGCTGTTTTTTTTTATTACTCTCTTTTGCATGGATCATTCAATATAAAATGTCAAATTTTAGAGAAGAAAGCTTTTAAAGAAACCTGTATAAAAATCCTTTGTATGGTGTTTTAGAAAAGAGGATATTAAGTAAGACCACTTTTCAGATGAAAAAAAAAATGAATCCTGGAATTTGAAATGAAATCAAGCAATCTAAAATGTTCATGCAGAACAGAAGCAAGCAAGTCAACATCTACAAAATGTCTGCACGGACCAAGAATTAACCCTCCAATTTATTTCCTCATTAAATTTCCCCTAAAATATGTCACTTCATCTCAGAAGGGTCAAATTACTGGGTGGAATCAAGCAAAGAAAACAACTAAGGAAATTTTTAATGACTGGAACTGAGTACATATGGAACTCCCTATGTCTAGACACACTTTAGACAAAGCAATGGTGATACCAAAGTTGCTAAAACAATGAACAATCATGAGTTCGAACATCAACTCTACCAAGCAGCCACTCCAGTGACTTCGATCCCCTTAATCCTACCCTACAGTAAGTAACCATAACATACTGTAGATACTTTGGGCCAAAGCTTATAAAACAAATACCTGCAAAACTATAAAGCTATTTAATTCAAGCAAATCATCATTTTGCAAAACCCCAACTGTTTCTGTATCTTGAGGAGGTTTAGTATACATTATTAAGGACCATGAAATATATAGCACTCATGTACAGTACAGTAAGTTCCATGTGCCTACAAGAAAGTCGCTCATTTTAGTCAATGGTATAATTGGAACCCTTTCCTAAAAACTTATAAACATTAACCATTAAAATAAACTTTTTTCTTTAAGGGGTACCATACCCTTATACATGTACTGCATTTTCCCCCTCATTCACATTATGTACTGTACCATAATGGTTAAAATATCAAAATATTTAAAAATACTGTACTTGCAACTTGGCTGTCAACACAACCCTGTTTGAGCTACAGTACTCTAATTTTAGCTCTTTTTCTGGAACATTGCTTTTTTTTTTTCTTTTTCCTGAATTACTTCATCTGTAACAGAATTAAAAGTCTAAAGTGAGATCTACAGCACACCATTAAGAATTACAGAAACAAAGAATATAGATGACAATAACTGAGAAACATTCTCTGTGACATTCTGAACCACAATTAGATGTATTTACTTACTTGAACGTGATGATGTTGGGGTGCTTAAGCTTACGGAGGTGTTTGATTTCAGTTTCCTTGATGTCTCTTACTTTCTTCACGGCCACCTCTTCACCATGGAACTTGCCCAGGAACACTGCTCCTTGAGCCCCACTGCCCACCCACTGTAGCTCTGAGATCTCCTCAAACGGCACTTCCCAGGACTCTGAGGAAGCCATTTCAGATGTTGATTTATTACCTGGATGAAAAATGACTTGTGGAGACCTTGACTGAAGCTCGGACTTCAAAAGTGACTTTGAAGAAGTGTCTGCATTTGCTTTGACGTGTTAATGGACTTTCCTATGTATTATGAGAAACCGAGCTTAGGTCCTTAAAGCCTCAGTTTTGGTTATTTTAGGTTAAGGCACACAATTCGGTAGCCTAAATGAAACTAACAGGAAAATTACATAGAGATCAGTGAAAGACTTGACCAGCCAAACAATCCTGTGAGTTTAACAGTTAAACTGTGTGCAAAAATGAGCAGTTTACATTACACCAAAGCAGGTCAAGGTCAACTTTTCCTTGTTACTTACCTTCATGGCTCTGCTTGTTTTCAGTAGAGTACGCTTTGCCAATCATGGTCCACACAGGCTTCAGGCACCCAAATAGTCCCTCCAAAAAGCCTCCTCCACCTGCCTGCAGCCTAAAGCTTTCTGATTGGTTGCGCATGGCTCCCCCTTCAGCTCCCCCTTCATGCAGCTTCAGCACACTGTTGGAGAACTGTGCAGGGTCATCACTAGGAGTGGGGGTGTTGCCTCTTGTATGGGATCCATCCACGACAGGATCAATGGACAACACGTTGCGCAGGACACACTGTGTGGGGGTGAGCTCAGTATCTGGGGTACATGCAGCTACATCAGAGTCTGGACGGCGAAATGGAGCATCAGAAATTGGGGTACTGAATCCCGAAAGGGAGGGGGAGGGACACTGCTCATGGACACAAGCCATGGGCGGCCACACTCATCTAAGAAACCCCAAGATCTGGAGCCCTTGATGTTCACACGAAAGGGCTGAAACGCTGATGTTTAATTGCAAAATACCTGGAGAAGAAAATGAGGTGGTCAGATAGATGACTGAAGGGACAAGAAAAACTGTCATTTTTGTGAAGTTAGTTTGCAAGAGTTTTGTCTGTTGTGCTCTATTTTTCTTTGTACTAAAACTTTTTTGTACTTTGCTCATGTCTCATACTGCCCTCTGTACAGTTCCCCTGCATGCTCTGGAATATTGAGACTTGGGCCAGAAAGTCCAACGCTTTATATATATATATATATATATATATATATATATACACTATGTGAGCAAACTTAAGTGGACAGCTTAGTATATGATATGTATAGCATAATGATATGTATGCCTTCTCCAAACTGTTGTCACAAAGTTGGATGCGCACAATTGACCAATTTTACTGTGCAGTTCATGTAACTAGTGAGAACAAGTGAAACATTACGTAATCACCAGAGATGCTGTGTTAGTGAACGTGCAAAATTCTACACAATAGAAAATATGATACAATTTTGATCACCCTGACACAATAGGAAATACTTACCCATGGTGATAAATACTTTCTAATGTGATCTTTGTAATATAATCTTGTCAAAAACAAAAGGTTTCACCCGTGGAAAATCTTACAAACAGTCTCAGTAAGGAACTAGTTCCTTGTATGTGTTGTGCTTGAAACTTGTAGGTAAGACAAACTTCCCTTCCTCTAACCGACATGTACAGTACAATCTGAGAAAGAGCATTATGCATAGCAAAATTTTATTGGGTCAAACATAACATCTTGGAAGCCAAAAGGTTATACTTCAACAATTCAAATAATTAGTTAAATCAGATACTTAAATCTGAATCTAAACACACATTTAAACCTTGATTGTCCTGATGGGGCAATCTAAAATTATTCCACCACTTTATATTGTAGTCTTAGTTTTGATACAGGATGGGATATTAACTCTGGCACATTCACACATGCATTTGATTAAAATCAAAAACTTATTTTGACGAATAACATTTTAAAAAATCCATCCAGACAAATTGTGGCCTTAGATAGAGCAGTATTTTTGTAGCCCAGCACAAGAATTAGGTAGAGAGTCCAGCCAGCAAGGTGAAACAAAATTCCATATCAACAAAAACTTGACAATGTGACATGGCTTAACAAGCTTTATGGGATGTTTTTGTATGCATTACAATTTAAATTATATTACTAGACATGAGCGGCCCAAACATGATCCAGGAAAAAGCAAGCTCAATCAAAACATGGTCTGTAAAATTTGGTGTAGAAGAACTCGACCTGGCCTACATGAAGCTCTGAGCTAAACAGCACTTAACACCTTTAGGATGAACAACATCGCACGACATCAGACTTACTAATGCTCTTTTGGCTAAATGAGCAAGAATCGCCACAGCTATGGTCCAAATATCTAGTGGGAAGCTTTCTCATCAGACTGTGGATTATTTTACCAGCAAAAAGGGATTAAAAGTGGAATGGGCAGTTCAAAATACACAGTGAAAAAAACAGTTAAGTTTAAATGTACTAATTAATTTAAGAGCTGAATTTGCGCTTAATATCCAATTAAATTAATTTGTTAGTTGAACAAAAATAAATAATGGTAAATAATGATACAAATTGGGATGTTTAGGTTAAATTAAGTAAATTTAATTAAATGTGCTACTAAATGAATTTATTTTAGTAAAATTCACATAATATCAATATGCACAAGCTAGCTGAGGTCAAAATCCTTTATGTGAGTGCACATAAGGGTGTAATAGATAGATAGATAGATTAGATAGATAGATGCTTCATTGATCTTGAAGGAAATTCCAGATAGGATAAAAAAGTAAAAACAATAGAAACCAAAAGAAATGTAGAAAGAAAAAAAACACAGACCGAGCTACCGAATGGGCTGCCACTCACGTAGGTGCCCGGAAGTCAAAGTAATAACCTGGCATCAACAGATGTTTGGGAATACAATGTATATTTTATATGTCTTTAAGATGGTCTAATAATAGCATTTCCCACTATAACCACAACTGATTCAGGACTTTGTAGTACCTGCAGTAATATGAGTAACTCTTCATTTTGTAAAGTTACTGAGTAAAAGTAATGATTGGAATTGATCAACTATTATTATTATTATTATTATTACTAAGAAAGAGAAGAAGAAGAAAGAGGAGAGGAATAGCCAGTGTGACTTTTCATACCTCGAATCAAATGTGACTATATAATAAGTGAAGTCTTTAGTAAAGACAGATGATATTTATCATAAGAGTAGTTGTCAGAATGTAAGATGAGGTGCAGCTCAGACGCCAGGCTCTCCAGTCAGTTTAATCGATAGCTCAGTATTTTCATAATGCTGATGGTGTATGAGCTCATTAATCCCTTCATGGAGAAGAAGCTGCTCTACATGGCTCCGCATCATTCAAGCTCCTGAACGCTACAGTGTTTCTGTAAGATCTTCACAACACACGAGCCTACGTAAAAAAAATAATAAAAAAAAACGTGCGTACGTCATTCCAGCTTCCGCACAATCTGATTAAATAACCATAATGAACCGAGGACAGTGCGCTCGGCACACACGCATCGCCGACTGTGGTGGCGCCGTTAACCTGCATTACACGCAGAAACTGTAACACACCTACATATCACATGATGTGTGCATGCGTGTGTGTGTGTGTGTTTTGACACTAAATGTTACCCGCAGCGCTAACAACGACGCGCCGTGATTTAGTGATTTGGCACCATCGCTGTCCACTTGACGTCCTCGCCAAAAACAAAGCCCACAGAAGCGAGCTCGGTGTGTGTAATCGCGTAAAGCGGAAAGGGGGGGGGGCTAAGAAAAAAAAACACGTTTACTAACCACAAGCCTTAATGGCCAATGTGAGATCATTCAGCCATGCGCCCCAGAGCCAGCGCAAAGTGCCGCAATGTCTGTTGAGAACATCCACGCATGCGCACGCACGCAAGCACACACACACACACACACACACAGCCACACATTTTATCGTACATTTTCAAAACGTTCCCGTCGATTTCGGCGACGTTTCAGAGTCATGTCGCGCTTCGATGCATTACGCCGTACTGTTAATCCGAGTTTATCCGAGACGCGGTGCTGTACTGCGAGTTGCGGTGATTCGCGGATAAAACATTACCGTATCTCACGAGCTCGGTGTTGTCGCGTTGTCAAGTGAGGGGTGGGATCAGATTTTGATCTCTTCGGATTCCGGCTGCAGCGTCGTTTCTCTCGGTGTATCCTCTCCGCTCGCCTGCTCTCCTTTTTTCCCAAGGAGCCCGCGTGAGTGCAGCCGATTCACATTGAGTCCCATCGGGCAAACGGGCCTCGTCGATCAAGCGGAGGAGAAAAGGGGGAATGAGCTGTCCGGTGCTGAAGCTGACGTCACGCCGCCGAGTCACGCGTCACTCCCGCGAGGGGGCGCAATGACGCTCGAGCCAAAATGGTGCCTCAATCCGAGCGCTCAAATGGTTCTAGTGTTCAGGGTTGCCAGGTTGTCCTTACAAACAGCAGGCCGATTTATATTCCCCTGCCAAATTCCGCTCAAACAAGATTTTGAAGCTCTAGTTTTCAAAGTGTACGTTTACTGCAAAATTAATTGTAATATTTAATAATATAAATGGAATGCGGAAAGTTTTAAATGGATGCGGAATTAAAACTTTGGAATTCACATAACTAGTTCTGTTATATGCATTCATTCATTAATTCATTCATTCATTTTCTATACCGCTTATCCCTGCACAGGAACTGGAGCCTATCCCAGGAAACTTCTTGAGACTTGAGACTATAGTAAAAAGTGGAGTACCCAGTGAAAACCCACCAAGCACGAGCAGGACATGCAAATTCCATGCACACAGACTCGGGGCAGGAATTGAACCAATTAATATTTCTGGGCCAAATTCAGCCCAAACTTATTTTAACACTCCAGCTTTTGAAGTGGATGTTTATTGCAAAACGAATTGTGATATTTAATAATAACAGAATATTATTAAGGATGTAGAATGAATACTTTGGAACTCATATGACACAACTTTCTGTCAAATGCAGTAATTAATTAATTCATTTATTAGAAGGAAACCTATACCAGGAAATTTTGGGCATGAGGCAGAGTACACCCTGGACAGCATGCACATACAGTACCACCCACTCACACACTCACACACTACAGGCAATTTGGGAACACCAATCAACCTAATCACTCTGTCCAGGGTGTACCCTGCCTTGTGCCCTAAACCCCCCACGACCTCATCTGATACAGGATTAAGTGGTATAAACGATAATAAATAAATCAAACTAATCTGCATGTCTTTGGACTATAGCAAGTAACCAGACTACTCAAAGAAAACCCACCAAGAGCGGGGAAAACATGCAAACTACACACACAGACCCAATGCAGGCATTGAACCTTTGATGGCCATGGTGCTAACCAAGCCACCATGCCGCCTCATATGCATTCATATTCATCATTAATTTTCACTCACCTAATCAGTAACCAGTTTATCCTATTATGTGGCAGCAGCACATCATAAAAAAACCACGCAGATACAGTGTTTTTTTTTTTTATGATGTGCCTGAAGCCAAGAGCTTCAGGTAATGTTCACCAAACAACAGGATGAGAAAAAATGTGTTCTCTATTACTTTAACAAAAATTGAATGGTTTGTGGCATTTACACGGAATAGGGCAAGCAAATAACGCTAAGTGAACATGTTAATTTAATAGATAGGTTATGCCTAATCTAATTCACACTTGTTCCTTAAACAGTTTTCTTCGTTGTAAGACAGGATGATTTGAATATTTAAAAAACTGCTGATCCACTGATCTCAATAAGAATAATATTATCTCAATCCCCAAAGGGCCAGTGTACCAGAGAAATAGAAGCACAATTAATAGTTTATTTGAGGGCAAGATGAACTGATTAAACAAATAGAATCAGGTGTTGTCCCTTGGAATTAAAGCCTTCAGCCACACTAGCCCATGGTGAATAAAATTAAAGATATCTCCTCTAGGGTTACTATAGCATGGTGACAACAACAACAACAACAACAAAATACATTTAGGTGGTAGCAGTTCTGCTTCATTACTTAAAGAGATCAAGGCAGAATGATCCAAGCTGCCACACATTTAATAGATAGGTTATGTCCACAAATTTAATAGATAGGTTATGTCCACAAGGCAGAATGATCCAAGCTGCCACATATTAATAGTTATGTCCACATAGTCCACAAAAGGCATCTTCAACTCTAGTTATGGAGGGCCAGGGTCCAGCATGGTTTGTAATTCACCAACCCTGAAACACACCCACTGAACCTAGAGATTAACAGATTAGTTGAATCAGCTAAAGAATCATCAAACATTGTTGGTCACTGGTCCTTCAGGACAGGAGTTGAAGATTCCTGGTCTACAGGAACACACATAAGCACATAGTTCTTTGAGGCAAAGGGGCAAGACTGTCAGTGGATATGAGCTTAGCAAAATTAAACAGTTCAAGATTGAATAAAATAAAAAACTTTTTTTTTTCATTCATTCCCAAGCACAGGTTCAATCATGGCCAAACCCCCATTAAGACCACTGAGGTCTGGACCTCTGTAATTTTACTATTTTGGTGGTGCAGAGACAATGATCCTTGTTAACACAGTGGTTTTTAATTATGTTGGCAGCCTGTACAGGCAGCTGAATCTGATGCAACATGATATACCTAACTAGATAATTGTACTAGTGATCTGCTTGTAGTTCAATGACATTCGACCATGTGCATCCTGTGCATTATGATGCTGGCTAGTTAGCTAACATTATCCAATGTTAGACTGGTAAACTTTCAATTAAGGGTTAAATGGTTTTCTTTCAATTATTTGTTTAAAGGGGTGGAATGCATTTTAAAATTAGATACCCCTATATATTTTCTTATTTTCATTTCAAAATTTTCCTTGCAAAGGCTGGTCACATTTGCACAAATACTGTATATCATTTGACCCTGTGTTATTTTTCACTGACACAGATTATAATGAAAAAAATGCTTAAATCAAAGCTTTTAACGCATTTCCTTTTTTTTATTTTTTTTTTTACACAAATTAATTATATGACCAAGTTTGACCCTAATGAGTGGTGCTGCAAGGAGTTTACCATTTGAGATATTTTCATTTAACATTTGTTAAATGTTAATGTTTCTGATATCACAAAACTGCATAATCTGTTTCTTCTAACCAGTTTGTCATGCATTTCTTTATACCAACATTGCACATTTATAATACAAATAAATTAAAATTGTGATTAATTGTCTATGACTGTGATTAACAAGATAAAATGTTTTAATCAGTTAAGGGCACTAATATATAAACATCCACTCAAAAGTTTGGGATCACTTTCTAACTCTATGGTTGTTCCTTTTCTTTCTTTCTACACTGTAAAACTCTTCTGAAGGCATCCAAAATATGCAATGATCTCCTTTGAACAGTTAATGTTGAGATGTATCTGTTACTCATGATCTGTAAAACCTTTATAACAGCTCTAATCCGAGGTGCTGTTAATAGATGATTTTTGAGGCTGGTAACTCTAAATGAACTTCTCTGCAGCAGAGGTAACTGTAACATCTACTTAGCGGCCAAATCCTTACAAAACACAAATAAATTTGCAACACAGCATGGCATACTACAAAAAAAGCAAATGCACTTTGAAAACTGATGATTGGACAGATGATTGGACAGATCACTGTATGTTTATTCCTCCTGTGGGAAGCTTAAAACCAGTTTGTCCATGTTCTGGAACCGTGGTTCTAATAAGAAGCAGTAATATGAATAGCCATTATGAGATTAAACACTGGTCGTTAGAGCAGACATTTCCACAGCAGTCCGAGGTGAGGGCGTGTAAAATACCCAAACTGGGAGCGCATTGATATGCGCCAAAATCAAAATGTTGAATAAAAGTGATGTTACGAACAGTTATGTGCCGGATGTATAAGTACAACTTATCGTAAACAAGGCACAAGGTACTCAACCTTACAAAATTTTATTTCTTTGTATTAATAAGTTAGGCCGAAAGCTCTGCCATACAGAAAGACAGGCAGACATGTATATGGACTTCAACCTGTAATAATAATATGACTGATTATATATATTTAGTCTGATCAGCTTATTTTAAGCGTTAACATTTTAACTATTTTTAAAAATTCTTTATAGGTCAACGAAGGCTAGTACAGGATAAAGCGATATAGACGATGAGTGAGAGTGAACCTCATGAATACTGAAGCACAGAACGGTGTAATATTTTTTTCACACTGTAGATGGCAGTGTAGGTTTGCGTTGCTGGCTGATGTATTTTGTCCCTCCTAATATGCCGTAGTTACAAGCATGGCGCGATTTCTGGAGCTCATCTGAAGAGTCTTGTTTGTAAGATTATTTATTTTATCCCTTAACGATACGAGCGTCATACACAAAATAAAATATCCAAATTACGTAATTACGTAAAATCACATGACACGTTCAGTGCATGGCTGTTTTAAGTTGAGAGAGCGTGTTAACAATTAGTTGTGCAGCTAGCTGTTTGGCTAGTAAGGTTTGTCTGCTGGATAGTCAGATAATAGAATACGGATCTCCAAATAAAATAACCATTAGCGGAAACGTTTACGATAACGTTTTAAGAGAAAAAGCTAACTGTTTTGTTTTCGTTTAATAAGAGAATGCCATGTAGACACGGTTGTGAGTAAAACTCTCTCTGTTTGTGTATTAAGACTAGTGTGTCTCCTCCTCAGGTCGGTGTGAGGATCATGTGCTCGCTCGCGCTCTTCCCGCCGCCGCTCAGCGGACAGGTGACGCTATGCGAGGCGAATAATGAGCTGGTGTGGGGGAAGCCGACCGAGTGCTGCGAGAAACAGGTGACACTGGGCTCTCAATGCTGCTGTGTTTGTCTAATGCCTATTGTACCAACACAATTCAGAGGATAGTAGTTACACTCAAAAAAAGTCGTCTGAAGTCGCCAGATGACACTGTACGGTAATTTACATTATCACTGAATAGAGCTGTGGTTCTCTTTGGGAGTGACAAGGATGGATAGGGTCAAGAATGAGTTCATCAGAGGGACAACCCATGTTAGATGTTTTGGAGATAAAGTCAAAGAGGCCAGATTGAGGTGG
>JAQMYJ010000040.1:20232431-20243895 GCA_030014305.1 Clarias laeviceps | reverse complement strand
GAAGACCAAAGAGGAGATTTATGGATGCAGTGAGAGAGAACATGAAGTTAGTTGGGGTGAGAGAAGAGGATGCAGAGGATAGGGTTAGATGGAGGCAGATGATTCACTGTGGCGACTCCTGAAAGGGAACAGTCAAAAGACAAAGAAGAAGAAGAAGAAGAGCTGTGGTACTGAATATATATTTTATAAGGTCTGGTCTATAATTTTGTTTTCGAGCCGAGGTCCAAATTTCATGTTTGACATCCTTGACTCATGAGCTACCATTTAATAAGTTAGCTAAAGTTTAGCTAAGGCGATATATATCGTAGGCATGGGGGTGTTGGTGGCTCAGTGTTAAGCTTCTCGCCTGCCATGCGGAAGGCCCAGGTTCAGTTCCCATCCTATGCCCAAACCCCAGCCACTGGATGCAGTGCCGGTCCTGAAGCCTGGATAGAATGGCAGGGATGTCTTAGGAAGGGTATCCGGCGTAACACCTGGGCCAAGTTGTTGTGTGGATCAAATGGTCCACTGTGACCACCCCTCGACTGGAACAGCCGAAAGACCAAACAACAAATTATATCATGGGTATACAGGCTGATACAGACAGCTGAATACAGTAAAATTAATAATGTCATCAGAATCGCAACACTGATATGCAAATCAGGCGTTAAGTAAAATACACTAACTAAAGCATATCATAGTTTATAATGTTTTGTTAAGAAAAAAAAAAATGAGAATTGCCCTTTTTTCCACTTGAGCCCCTGCCCCTCAAAATGTCTGTGCACGTCCCCTTTATGCAGTCATTGTAAGTCTATAAAAAAAAAAGAGCAGTTAAAATTTCCTTTAGCATTTCAATAATGTCAATTTTCAGTAACTGCGTTAAACATGTGGACAGTCTGAACTTTGATGGCCTTGTATATATATTTGTTTGTATTTGTATGGATCACAAACAACAACCTTTTAATCAATCTTTATTGCGTCTTCATTTGCACGCTGCTGGACTGTAAGAGAATGTGAAAGGACTCTGTTTGCACTCGGACTGCTGCGGAAATGTTTGCTCTAATCACCTGTATTTTTTTCATAGTGACGCTTCACATTGGTGCTTTTTATAAAAGAAATGTTCAGAATAATGATGGGGAAACTGTTTTCTCAAATCATATCACTTGTTTGATTTTTCATGTCACTGGGTAGGTTAATTAACCTCATTATTGCCCTGAATCTAGTTTGTGAGTGAGCCACGGGACTGACTGGGAAGGTCTCTCACTCAGAAGTACGAGGTGGGGATGGAGGGGACTAGTGGACATCATCTCAGGTCTCCCCACTGGAGCCTGACTGCGGGAGTAGCAGGAAAAAAGCTCACATCTAACTTTAAACCTCAATTCAACTAGTAAAGTCAATCACACTATGAAATGCTACAGAATAAACCACAGATAATTTACAATAGTGTAAATATATACTGTAATGTACAGATTCACAGGTATTTTCATTCTTCTTTTTTTTGTGAAATCATTATTAATAATATATAACCAGCCTACACAACCCTACATGAAATGGTTTAGTCTTGCCTCTTAATTTCGAACAAAAATAAATATATTAAAACGAAAAGGTCAAAGCCATTAGGTGCCTATTTAAAAAAAAAAAAAATTAAAGAAAAAAATTAAAGAAAAGATAAGTCTATGCAGCTGTTATTGCTTCGAGTATATTATGTATGTAGTGAGTAAGCTAGTAATACTTATGTTTAACCCACCAGTATTCAGTGTTTCATGTCATAACATAGGCAAAAACCTATATAAAACTTTTACAAACATTTTACAAGCCCAAAAAGCTCAAATACATATACTGTAGGAGGAGAAAATAATATTGGAGGGGCATTTAAATCAAACCGGGTGAAAACTTGTGGTGAGATTTCTTGTGAAATAAGGTGTAAAACCAATTGTTATTTCTTAACCACATAAAAAAAGCACCCCCACCCCATTCTCTTTGCATTCTCATCTGCTGTTGATTGTGATGTAGATTGGCAACCTGGAAAAGGTCCAATACTAATATGGTGAAAGGGGTCCATAACACTCGGATCACTTCTTTAGTCACTGCCTGCAACCTTGGGGTAACTCTGGGCAATCAACTTTCATTTTCTCCTCACATTGCTAACCTACTCCTCCTGTCGATTTCTTCTTTATAACATCAGAAGAATGAGTTAATTTCTCTCCACACAGATTCTTGTTCTTGTTTCGTATTTAATGACTGCACCATGTGCACCATTCGTCATCTGCAGCTGATCAGAATGTGGATGCACAACTTGTTTTCAGCATTTCCTAAGTTCTCCTACACCAACCCATGTCTCTGCTTTTTCCACTGGCTTTCTGTAGAAAAGAAAACAATGCATCTAGACTATTTTCTGTTCTGCCTCCTGGTATCTAGATGTCCGTACAGCCGAATCACTGGCAGTCTTTTAGCAATGACTAAAGACCTGTTTTTTAGGTATTTTGGTTAACTTCCCTTGCATGTGCTGTTCCTCTATAATCCTATAGGTGGTGCATTATTCACCCATTGGCAGGCAACAGAGTCAGGTCCAGTAGGAGAAAAAATAGCTAATTATTTTCCAAGTTTGTTTAGAATTGTAAGAAAATTTAAAAGATATATATATATATAGAATCAGAACATTTATAAAATCATGATATTAACAGAATGACAATACAAATCAAAATAGCACCTAGATATCGTGGTATCGTATCGGGATTTCCTTGGTGATTCCCATTTGTATTAAGTCCCGTTGTATTTTTCTTAGGTTGCAAAATGTGGGGTAAAAACTCTGCAAAGTAAGTTGGCAGCACTGAAATGACTTGAATGGACCTCATTCTAGTGGAATTATGATCATGTCTGTAAAATGTTATGTGGTAAACAAGGGCACAGTGTCTTTGATGCAAAACACTACATGTGCCCAATCCCAAGTGGCACACTTAAAGCATTGCAGTCCTCATTCACTCATGATATTGAGGCTGTAGTCTGTCCAATTTAAGTCTTTAAAAGTAATGTGTCATTATTGTGTCGAAGCAGACTCAATTCTTTACTAATCCGTTTATGGTAATGATCATCACACCAGAGGCTAAATCCCAAATGGATTCCTGCTCTCTAGATATGCACTACATATGGCAAAACATAATGTCTTGTACTCTATAAAGTGTACTGTACGGTTGATGATGGGGCTGTAAAATCTAGTAGTGGATCAATGCTGTTGCAATTCTCCTAGCTTCCATTGGTTGGAAATTCTCAGCCATATAAATGTGAAGGATTGAGATTGTTGTGATAAGTGATGATAAACATCAGAAAAGAAAAGCAGAATGTACAAAAGTGCACTGACTATATGCAGGATGTTTGGTGTGTGCAGAGAGGATAGAAGTCTAAAGGCTCCTGGGGTAGCAGATGAGTTTATCCACTGCAGCAGATAATGGAGGATTCATTAGGATGGTGATGGTGGCGAAGTCAGAAGCAGTGCCTGTAGAAAACGTGTAGTGCCTTATGGTAATTTGGAGTCATGTGGTATTCGTCAATTCAGCTAGTCACCTGGGAGTTAGGTAATGGAAAAAGAGTGGGTGAGAGACGGGCCCTTATTAGCTTTAACATGTTGCGCTTGTGTGCCTTACCTACGCATAAAACACACCTGTGGAATTATACCATTAGATGTTTAATAAACAGCCAATGTGTCATGTGGGTTATTCTTTCTTATTTGGCCAATGCTTTGTTTCTAGGTTGTCACCTTTATTGTCAGCAGAAAGTAAAAAAAAATTATGCATCCACTGAAGCAATAAATGACTTTCTGACAAAAGCATCAGTAGAGTATTTACTTTACATGCTACCTCACCCTCCAGAACTTCCTGTTGCGCAAGCAATATGAAATTCATGCTTTAGGCTCTGTATCTGATTTTGGAAGTCTGAAGTCTATGCCTGGCGTTAATGTTTTAGCATGTTGATTTGCATTTCTTGATGTTTTATGGTAGATGTCCACGTTACCTGCAGCACAAAAATGGTCTACTACATACAACAAACAAGGAATACAAATGGAACTTTAAAACAATATTTTGATTTATTTTTTTTCACTTCATAAATTGTAGAGTCAACCTACACATCTAGGTTCTGTTTGTGATAGCACTTAATCTCCCTTGGGTAAAACCTGCACATATTGCAGTGCCTCTGGTGCTGGTACACATATCTATATTCGCAGACATGCAGCTAGGTGCTCCAGTTTCTCAGGTCAGTTTTGACTTCTACTTGATCTTTGATATTTAAAGTGCCCCTATTATGCGTTTTCAAATATGATCTTTCATGCAGTGTGTCATGTTGCTGTATGTGAACATAAACTATCTGCAAAGTTGTGACGCCAACAGTGCACGAAAAGTTTTTGTCTATTAAAAAAAAGAGTCGGCTCATATTCGCCTAAACAAGTCGTTAGCAATTCGAATCTTTTTCTGTTACGGATCCACATCACTAAGTAACATATTTGCATAATGTCCTTGCCCGCCCACAAACAGTACAATTTCCACGTGGATTAACGTTACATCATGTTAAGAAGACGCTGTATCCTGCACTGTGAAAATAAATTTGTTTTATATGCCAGAATCTACAAAGAATGAGTGGCTAAAATTCATGTAATGGTTAATGGGCGTTTTGTTTTCCGACACACGCTGTAGGTGTAGACCCATCATAAAGGGCCATCTGACCAATCACAGCAGTGAGGGCTCACGGAAAGGAGGGGTTTAGACAGACTGATTCTTTGAACTGCTTCACACGAGTCGTTTACGAATCATTTAGAAATGGGGTAAAATTTTATCTATTTTTGGAGAAAACTAAAGTGTTTTTTGACCTTGCATACATGTAAACCTGTTTTAAGAGGCTCATAAAGCAATATTAGCAACCTTTAAAATGGCATAATAGGGGCACTTTAATAAAAAATGCTGTGTGTATATAGAAGTTAAATTTCACTTACCAACATACAAGCAGATGTAGGGGAGGGTTAGTAGAGTGGATCTCTGATGCTGTCTTTCTCTCTCTCTTCATTACATTATATTCCCTTAAACTCCTTTTACATATTCTTATCTGCTAAGTAAGTTCAAGAAAATTAGTGGTCTAACATTAGATAAACTTAATCTGTCTTGCTAGCCATCATAGTCTAAAGAAACATTACTTGTCGTCTTATAACTAAAACACACCATAGTCGCTGCATTCTTTCATCGAATTAGAAGCTACTACCAAAGTCAGAGAACAATTAAACAATGAGAAAATGAGTTACTGGACCTGGCCTATGTTGTAATATCCACCGTGCCATCTCCTCAGAGAATTCTCCTCTCGCTCTCTGTAGCCTTTTTGCTCAGCCCGTTATACGAGTTATAAAGCTCACACTGTACCTGGACTAAGTAATAGGAACCTGCATGCCATTCCCTGTGCACTCACTGTATAATGACAGTATCATTTGTTATTTTTATTTTTGAGTTAAATGAACCAACGGCCATGTACTCTAACATTGTGACATATAAAGTATTTTAAAAAACAGTATTTGTTGATGTTTTAGCACTGGACTCCTCCCAGCCTTTGTTTTCCGAGGGAAACTCTGAAAGCTCACAGTCGCCCAGAGAACAGCAGCAAAGCAGCCTTTTTGGATCACAGAGATACTTTATGGATGAGAAGTGCTGGCGCCTGGTACGCATGCACTTACACATACACACAAAACTCTCATCCAGGAACATAACCGAAAGTAATGCAGTTTAAACTGCTGAGCGGTTTAGAGTTTAGGTCATGTTTTGGTAAAGTACCCGCTTGCAACAATGTATAGTATTACTGTATTGTATTTCATGATAAAAGTACTGATTTCTGGCAGTTGGCTTATCTGAGCTTCAAGGCAACTATAGTGCTAATGTTCTGTGACTTCCTTTGCAGGCATGATGCTGGTCTTACTGGCCTATTAGACGAAATAACTAACAGTTCTGAAGAAGGTGTGTGATTTATTGCTGCCTGTTTTGACTTATCTATTTGATGTATAATTCCTTTCTTGTCTTTCAGACAAAGTGTTTTAAAGTATATGCGTGTTTGTGTTTTCCACAGTACCCAAGTGGCTGACGTTGAGCTCCGGATGTGTTCTGGCTCTTCTGCGATGGATGTCTTCTTTTCATTGTTCTTTGTTTCCACACCTGACGGTGGGCAGTGCTTCATTCATAACTCGAACATTAATTAGATAGTGTTTTCCTTTTCCTGTTTGTTGCTTGATGTATTTGTAGCACAAATTTGTTTTATCAGCTTTGGGTTGTTTGATTGAAATAGACCTTGATGTTGTTCATTTAAAAGTGATTCTTTGTACATGATAAAGTGAACTTTACATGGCACAATTAAGTATTTTGTACACTGCTTGGCCGAAAAAGATTTCATTCAGTCACCTTTAGCTCTGATTACAGCACACAATGTGGTGGCCAGTTCAGGTGTGAAAACGATTCCTTTTCTGTTTCCAGAGCCACTCTTTCATAGTTTGAGTCCTGGAATATACCTGTCCCATCAGGGGAAAATACCGCTTTTATGTGATACCCTGGTCATACAGTACATTCAGGTCATGTGCTGACTTCATTTTATTGTCACAAAATGTTGCTGAGCCTAGACCTGACCAAGTAAAGCAAGCCCAGATCATAACCACATCATGTTTCGCTTTTTACACATCGCTCTGGAATAGGGTCAGTTTGAACTCATCAGACTACATGACCTTTTTCCATACTTATGCTACCTAGCAAACTGGAGCTTTTTTTCTGGTTAGCCTCACTGACGAGTGGTTTTCTTATGGCCCCACATCTGGTTATTATAATAACCAGCAGAATAATTTGACCAGTCAGTTTATGTAAAATAACCAGTGGGTAAGAAGGATTTGTATAAAATCTCTTGGGACACTATTAAGGCAAGGTAAACACAATGCGTCATTTTGTTCACTGCCTCTACCTCACCTTCTAATATTTTGTTTCTTACCAGTGTAAAGCTGATTTGATTATTGTCATCTTTCAGTTAAGCGGTGAGGACATGGTCACTGAATTTTCACAAGTACTGAATTGGTGAGTGTATGAATGATTTCATTTACAAAATCTTTTTGTACAGATAGATGTTGTAGTATGTCAATTGCTTTTTTTAATATTTTAAAAACTATTTAAACACTACAAAATCTATTTGTTCAAAAAGATATAATTTTAAAGGTAAGACAAACATTTTATTGTGTCTTTTTAGAATGCAGCCATATACACAAGTGAAGGCTGACCTCATTCACCTGTAGAATTTAGCTTTGAGATGTACCATTTGCAACAAATGTTACATACAAGTAAAGTTCTTTTTGTGTTTTCTTTTTTAAGGCCTGATAGTTCTGTCCGAAGCTTTGCATGGCATCCTCACACAGACAAGTTTGCAGTAGCCCTCCTGGATGATTCCATCAGGATCTACAACTCTCGAAGGTACTCCAAGTAGTTAAACATAGAAGCTATTTTGTAAAACTATTTATTTATTAAACTGTTGATATTTTACACATTACATTTCTGTACATACTCTCTATTTTCATTCAACTGCTTTTAACTATAATTCATGTGTGAAAACTCAGAACCAGTCTTTAACAGTGTCACATATGCCTTTGCCATCAAGGAAAACCAAAATGATTTCTTGTAATCTGACACTGTTCCAAAGTTAGTCACTTTGGAATAGTTTTAAGCTAAACTCCCCAGGCCACACAACCTTTTTCAGTTACTCCTGGTCATATATTTTTTTTCTTCCACAAAGGTCACTGTTTTTCAGGACTGTTTTTCCAGGTTATAGTATGCTTTGTACGGCTCTTAATACAATTCAAATTGTTCAATCTTCTTTATTTTCTTTCCTTCTTGCAGAATATACTAATACTACAAAAAAAATTTTGGCAAGGCAGTGTACATTGACACCATGTGGGTAAAATAAGTTTAAACTAGGCAGAGGAACTTGGGGAAGGATTATGACTATAATGTGAGCAGGTTTGTATTTAATGCTTTGGGCTGCTGTACACATTACCTTGAAATTATAGCAATTCTCCACTGAGCAGAGCTGGAAAGAGTTCAAGTGGATGGTGAATTAGTATCAGTGCATGTTATCCACAATTCACGTTAACCCCTCCTTACCACCAGGAGCAATGAAAATCACCGGCATAGCTTTTTAAAGTCATATAATTATTCACATTGTCGTATTTGCCGCCCTGTGAGCTTGTAATCTACAGCTTGTTTCTACTCCGTATGTGGTACTTGCCTCTCATTCTCCCTGCCTGTGCTTTCCCTCTGACTGTTGTTTGGGCAGTCTGCAGCCCATTCTTCTCTTTAGTCAGCTACAAGTCTGTGGCTACATCCTGCTAGAATTTGGTTGGAATGCAGATGACCTTGTTGTTCACATTGCTGTGTGTGGCTGGTGTGCAGACCATGTGCTCAGCTTGTGACACATACATCTAGATATGATTCAGGGAATGGTCTGGTAAGGCGCAGTTGGACTTCATTGTTCCATTGACAGTGCTTGGTCAATACCATGATGTATGGAACGCAGCTGAGCTTAGCCACTATTTTAGTTTTTTTTTCTTCAATCAAGCTTCAGTGGAATATGCCGGACAAACAAGGATGATCCATTATGGCCCGCGCTGCAACTCACAGGACCCAAAGGATTGGCAACTAATGTCCCGGTACCAGAAACCAGAGTACACCCCATGGTCTTGTGGAGTCATGCTTTGAGGAGTCAGAGCTGCCATGGGTCTTGCTTGGGTCTTGATGTGGCTGATCGGTGTAGTTGTCTTGTTTGGTGCTGAGACTGTCTAATTACGATTGTAAAAAAAATAGGCTTACAGTAACTTATTCATCAAACAGATCTGATGCTGAACACTAAAGTCTATATTAAATACCAACATTTTCAACACAATCCCTCTGCCTGTAAACTTTAACATCCACCTAGTCTTCACAGGTTGTAAATAAGTATGAAACTAAAATGTGACATCATTTGTGTAGTATTTACCTTGCACCTTTTCCTCATCTGCCAGTGCAATAACTCCGACTCTAAAGCATAGACTGCAGAGGAGTGTGAGTGCTATGCAGTGGAAGCCTCTGTGCGCATCTTCACTGGCCGTGGCCTGCCACACATGTCTACTCATCTGGCACGTTGACCCAAACTCTCTCTCCACACGGTATTGCCAGAAACCTACACACACAAGCCAATGACAGTCTAGTACTCTAGGATTTTTTACACATGAACACAAACTAACACCTTTCTATGCCACATAATGTCATGCATATCATGTATTCTTGTATTTACAGTATGTTAACATTTGGTTTATCTTTAACTGTTAAGTAATAAAAATATTCACAGACAAGATAATTATCAATAGCAAGACTCATCATTGAAATCAAAATTATGTCATTATGTACACATGAACTTGGTAACCACAATCTCTCTTTTGTTTTCTCACACAGGCCCTCTTCTGGTTGTGCTCAGGTATTGTCTCATCCTGGTCACTCTCCAGTTACTTCCATTGCTTGGTCCCCTTCTGGTTCACTATTAGTCTCTGCCTCTCCTGTGGATACTGCCATGATGGTATGTTTGTTTTTTGTGTCAATTGTTTGTTTATTTATTTATTTATTTATTTTTCCTCTTCACTATTTTTTCCCCACAGTTATGTACTTGTGCTTATTTATGTCTTTTATACAACCGCAGATACAGACCAATGCCCGGCTGTATTTTATGTTATGTTGTTCAGGTATGGAACGTGGCTGCAGAAATCTGTGTTCCACTGCAGCGTGTAGGAGGTGGAGGAGTCACAAATCTGTCATGGTCACCAGATGGCAGCCTACTGTTATCAGCAACTCCATCTGCTCTATTCAGGTATGCACACGTATCAAGATTGACAAGGATGCTGCAGACGAGATTAAACTGTCCATGTTTTCTGTTTTTATACCTGCTTTCAAGAATGACCTGTCTGATTTAAGATTGTTCATGTTTAGCTGTGTTTGGATTAAGTAAGATCACACAAGAGGGGATGGTGTTGTACTCAATATCAGCATGGCGTGATATTTTTGGCACTGAAGAGTGATATTACTTTTATACAACAGTTCCACAAACTGTCATGAGAAACAGGATCTGCTAATTTACTTATTTTCCACTAATTCTGTTTTAGAATATCAGTTGTGTTTACTTCCTGGTTCTGGGGGTTAAATACCAAATAGTATTAAATGGAAAGCTAGTGTGCTAGTGTGTACAAGCCCTTGTTCCACCAAGTAGTGCCCTTGATCATGGACAGAGGGATTTGGGATTGAACCATGTGTTAACTTCATAACTGCAGCTCTTGTGGAATGTTCCAAATCTGCAGTTATTATGACCTACCAAAAGTAGTACAAGAAATGAAATCCGGCGAACGGGCGATACAGGCATGGATGGTTAAGGCTCACTGATGCATGTGGGGATCAAATAGGTGGTTTCCATAAAAAGGAGTCAGAACACTTGATGGCAAAATAGGGGACCTACTCAATATTGAGTGGTCATAATTTTATGGCGGATCGGTGTGTAGTTGCCATCTATCACCAGTCGGCCAGTGCTGTTGCCATCTATCACCGCTCCTGGGCTGTTTCCCGCTCAATCTGATTACTTGGTCAGAACTAACTGTTCTATGATGAAGATTGAATTTCATGCACTGTTGTGTTAACAGGCATTTGCCAAATTAATGTTTAAGTAATAGTGAATTAATTTTACCCATGGTATTCAACCACCCTGCCTCCTGTGCTGGTTAGTAGAGCTTATATCTATTAATTAATTGCTTTTGCTCTGTCATTAGGTTAATTATGTTTGGTGTTATTTTAACACTCAAAAAATATATTGTATATATATTTGTATATATATTGAAAGTATTACCAGTGGCTTTTCATTATAATGGTTATTGCCTGCTTGAAATGTTTGCCCTTGAATGCCTAGAAAACTGTGTGTATTGGTGCACATGCAGGGTATGGGAGACAAAGACGTGGACCTGTGAACGGTGGCCTTGTCTGAAAGGGCGCTGTCAGGTGAGATATTCGTCACACATTAATGAATTATTGATTTGCTTTCATTTCATCATTGACTACAGCATGACCAAGGGTTGAAAATGTCTGCTTGGTTAACTAACTTTAAATACAAAAATACAGTGTATTTATCAAGTTATCATGCAGTTTTTTTAGTTTACTTCTTCTCTGCTGAGGAAAACAAACCCTGTTTTCCACTGTCCACAGACATTTGATAAATTTTATTTGAAATTACACAAGTATTTAGCCTGTATTGAATCATTCAACTTTCAAAGATGTTTAGAAAAAAATGTTTAGAAAAAAATAGATATGCAGTAATGTTGTATAAGTATAAGGACTACGCAAATAACTCTCTTGTAAAACAAATACTAAATATATAATAAAGATATATATATATATATATATATATATATATATATACACAT
>JAQMYJ010000040.1:20222243-20232331 GCA_030014305.1 Clarias laeviceps | reverse complement strand
CTGGACTATTTAAAAGCAAAATAACCGGTCTTTGAGGGTCAGAAATCTGGCTGATAAGCAAGTGATCAAATACTTATAAGAGAACTTGCAAAATCACAGGGTGATCAAATACGTATTGACCTCACTGTATATATCTTTATTATATATTTAGTATTTGTTTTACATACTGTATATATACACACACACACACACACACACATACACACATCACATGCATAGCAGGGGTTGTATTCCGAAAGAATAAGTGGTAAATCTAGGCTTTTTGTATGTTAAAGGCTGTGATATTCCTCCATTTAATCATCTGTAGTAACCACTTTATTGTGCACAGGGTTGTGTGCACGCACACACTCTCATACACACACACACTGGGGCACTTTGGAGAAGCCCCTGCTGGCACATATTTGAGACTGCATATAGTGGCATGTTTTTGGGAGGTGACAGAAACCCAAAGCAAACCCATGCAGACTCATGTGCACAGAACAATCGGACATTAACCTGAGCATTGCACTCAACCTTCAACCCCTCCGTCTGAGTTCCTGATATTAAGAATTCAAAATCTCCTGAGCCGAGAGTCATTCACAGTGCATTTTTGTCCATTAATAAAGCAGTTCTAATGCTGCAAGAACCTGGCAGTCCAGGAGAATTAAAAGTCACAACCAGTCCTAAATGGCTGACAGAAATTACCAGTATAATAAAATACTTGTATAAATTGTGTAAGGCTGTGCTGGGTAACATTTACTTTTCAGTTTTCAGCTTGTATGGAGTGTACCGCAGTCAGTAGTGTTGCTTTAGCTACTTTATACTGACTAAAATTGTTAGTTGCTGATTACAACTACAAAGGTTTTTTCTTTTCTTATTTTCAAATATAAAACACATAACAGCAAGAACAAGATTTAGATTTATCATATTTGTTTTTATGTTTTATCAGCATATTTATAGGTGCATACTGAGAGTTTCAGGATTTGGAGTTAATCCCTGAATCACACTAAAGTCTGATGTGTTCCTGAATCTTGTTTTAAACATGGGTCTGGTCTGCTTCCATCACAGCATATAGGTGATAATTTTAACCAGCATTTCAACACTGTGAGGTGTGAGCCAGTGTACGCTGTACGGTGGTGCAAGCAACAGCTGCACTACAGGTCTGCTGTTTTAGGTAGTGTGAAGATTGAATAGCAGGGGTACTGCAGCTTGTTTTGCAAGTTTACACTGCCTGATTAATCAGAGTTGTTGAGTTTGACACATACAAATTAGGTAAATTTTATGTATAAAATGTTTATAGTATAATCAGTTTTTATAATCTAGAGCAGTGGTTCCCAACCTTTCTTCTTTCTGTTCGAGGCTGCTGTCTCCCCAGTCACTGCTGTGCAGGTGTGAACGTGTTACATCAGTTCATTTGTAAATGCAGCGCGAACAAAAATGGATGCCCCACTTGTGATTTGCATGAAAGAAGAGCAGCATGCAGTGATAAGTTTTTTGTGGTCTGAGGGTGTACCTGGTGCTAAAACAACTCATAGAAGAGAATAAACAGGAGTGTTTGGATACCTGCAAAGAAAATTTGTAAAAATACACTAATGAAAGTGAAAGTTTCTTAAAGAGAATCATTACTGGTGATGAGACATGGATTTATCACTACGAGCCTGAGAGTAAATGGCAGAGTCTGAATTGGAAACATCCTCCATTGCAGATCAAGGCTGGTATGGGAATGTTATCAGGAACAAGTTCAACAATCAACAGTGCTTGTTATAGTGAGATGCTTATTGAAAAGCTGAAGCCTAAACTTGGGATTAAACACAGGATGGGTGTCCATGGCCGTGGTGATCTTGCATGAAAATGCACAACACCCCACACTTCTGCCCATGTTGACACACTGCAAAAACTTAATTTTAGAGGTTAAAGCATTCTTTCTGATCTCACTTCATCTGTTTTGGTAAAAACAGCGGTGAATTTGTAGCTTACAGTTCATCCTAAAACATTCTTAATGAGGAAATACGAAAGCATTGTATATATTAAAAAGCAAGGGGCTCATGTTTAAAAAATAATGTATCTGTCTCTACTAAATGTTAATTAAGATAACTGATTGCTATTTAAAAAAAATAGAGCGCAATCACTTGATTCACCTTAAATTACCAGAATTATATAGACGTCCTTTTGAATATTTATCTGGCTTAGCAACCTAAGCTTTTTCATTTATTTAAATACTTTAAAATTTTTACTGTTAGCCCAGGCCATTATGCCAGCATGGTTTTGTTTTAATTACAGTTAGCTAATCATATCTAAACACTACACTTCTGAAACATTATGGTTTTATCTATGCTTATGTGGAACAACAGTTCAATCCTACAGTGTAAAGGAGGCTTTAGTTAGGAGTTTTTAATATCGCTTGGGAGAATTTTTAGTTGTAAGAGAAGATTAAATTTTTTGTACATACAACCCCTAATTTTTATTGTTTTGGGAAAAATGTGTTCTACACAAATACAAGGTTTCGGTATTAAAATTTAGTCTTGGAGCAAAAACAATCAGAATCAGTCCAACTGGTCAAGCTGGAAATAACTTGCATGTAATTTTCTACAGTTTTAGTTTAAAAGAAAGAAAAAGGCATGTTATAATGATGGTTATCACTTTTTTTATGCATAAGGATGTGTCTGTTTATTTAATTCCCAGTCAGGGTGCTGGAGTCCTGATGGAAGTAGATTGTTGTTCTGCGTTCAGGGAGAAACCGTGATCTACTCACTTACTTTTTCAGACATGGCAGGTAATAAATCCTAATGTGCTATTATTGTTTACCGTCATCTATACTACTACACTTAAAAACCTTTTTGAAAAAACTTTCAGAATATTTTCCTTGAAAAAATTTCCTTGAAATGTGTATACCAAATTCGCCAACCCTATCATGATTTATAAATGAAGTTTGCTATTTTAAAAATACTTTTCCCCCTCTCATCCTCCTCCCTTTGAATATAAACTAACCAACTTTAGTAGCAATAAATAGTAGTAACCACAATAGTAACAGTTAGATATTTGCACTGTTCGGTCCTGGCGATGGCACAGTTACTTTTTTCATTAGTAAATTCTGTGAACCATTCTTTCTCAAAACAGTAAACTTGGGAGTCTCTTTCATGGTGTAAAACAGCAACAGTTATACTGTATATACAAGTAATAGCTTTAGACTGATTAAGATACAGATGTATTTTGTTTCTTAAATTTAAAACACTTACCATACAGATCACTGTCTGCGAAAGTAAATACACATCACTCTGCATAGCATTACGAACAAAAGCTGAACATGGGGCCTTCCAGTTAGCCATTATGTACATTTGTATGTCGAATGCACTGATGCCTGTAGAAGCATGTACAGTACTTCTGCCTGCTGACTGAAGGGAGTAAATGCTGGATTATGCTATAAATATACTTGTTCATCTGACTTGTACAAGTTCATGAACCTGTAAGGATTTCATACATCTGAAGTGATATTGTTGTTTGTGACAACTTGAGTTTAATATTTTTAATATGTTTAATATTACTGGTTTCAGGAGGACCCAAGTCCGCTGCAGTTGTGGCTGATCTTTCTGAGACTAACTTTAGTGGGCCTGATGGTGACCTCATGTAAGTTGTTAATGGGTATTTAGAGAAGTAATGTATGTGTTTCTATTTTTGCATTAAAATGCGGTGGCCCAAAAGCCTTAATCCATAATCAAACTTCCATTTAAAATAGTATGCTAAGCAAAACCATGTGGGCGAACGTCTGCCAAAAGATTTAATGCAACAAACCATCGTCAGTTAAGCACAATGTACCATAAAATCGAAAAGTTCACCACAAAGGCGGCAGCTAAATCTTGTAAGTTGATCCTCATTCAACCACCTAAAGCAGAAGCCCTCAAAAATCTCAAGCCTTACTTTGCAGAGAGTAAAGAGTCTAAACCCATTATCATAAAAGTAATGAAAAGAGCCCGGGTTTACCTTAACACTCCATGTATGCGGGCTGACAGTGAGTGATTATTTAGCACAGCTGCACACATTCTGGATGATAAGAGGAATTATCATCTTATTGATCGGAAGGTTGGGGGTTCGAGCCCCAGCATCGCCAAGTTGCCACTGTTGAGCTCTTGAGCCAGGCCTTAACCCTATCTGCTCCAGGGGCGCTGTCAGCTGGCTGACCCTGCACTCTGACCCCAGTTTCCTAATTGGGATATGCGAACATTATTTCACTGTGCTGTAAAGTACATGTGACAAATAATTGAATATTCTGTATATTCTATTCTGAATGGACAGTCTATTAAATTTGCAGAAAGTTTTATATTTATAAAGAAATGCCTGCCCTCACTGCTTACTAATGAGTACAACAATGTGACTAATGTGTGCGTTTATATAAAAATGTTCAGGGCAGAGTTTTCAATTGTCCATATGCTGCATGATATAACAAGTGAGTATAGTAAACATTTTAGATTAAGATTTTCATGTGTGAGAGCCCCCTGATGCTAGTTAAGGATCAGGTTTGCACTCTAGTGGTGCATAGGCTATTCTATTGTTTTTAGTTTCTTTATCTCTATGAGAAGATAAGAATGGAATGGAATGTCGCCTTCCAAAACATAAGTTTTATGTTTATGAAACTTTCTCAGGTCTTATTAATGTGTACTGTTTATTTATTTAGTATTTATAGCAGTAAAAATAACTAGTACTACACGACCCCAAGAACCTTTGATCAGCGATCGGTATTGGCAATTCTGATTTCTTTGATCTGGGATCTCACTGATCAGCCCCACAAACCCAGATCGGAGAGCCGCAATATAGGAACGCTGAACATTTCTTAAAGTTCAGAACTCTTGTTAAATTCAATGATGATTTGTAAGCGCATCAACTATTCTAGGCCGATTCCAGTCGACTTCAGACATATGATGAACCTAAAGCTAAGGGTCAAGTGGTATTCAATCCTCTATTATTAGATTTGAAGCCTTCTTGGGTCTGAAATTCAAAGAAAAATATCTAATTTAATATAAGGAACATGCATGTGGACCTACCCTTTTGAGCCACCCTATATATTTACTGTAATTAATTGTATCCTGTTTTAATCAGGGTTGGAGGAGAGGTTCAGTCTCTTGCCTGGGATCCCACTGGAGAGAGACTGGCAGTGCTTCTGAAAGGTACAAAATCTCCCATATAATTTTATTGAGTCAGCAGTGCCACAGTGTGTCCAACACAGTACAAATCTATGAAGGATAATATAACTCAATACTTTAATTATGCTTTTTTTTCTGTAGTTTGTATAAAAGCCATAATATTTTAGTAGTAGTAATAATAACAATAATAATAATGTGCACCAATGCAAATATTTTAATTGGCAAGTACTTTATTTAAATAGCTAAACAATACTTATGATAAACTATACAGTATATGGGTGATTCTCACAAAATCTTGGTTTCAAAAATGTCAAGCATGAAAATTTTAAATGTTTAAATTAACTTTATTTTTTATTTTTTTATTTTTTTAGACATGAGCAACTAATCAAACAATACACAATCATGCATTTAAGTTCCAAACAGTTTTATTGTATAGTGCTTCAAAAATACAAAAGCCAAAGAAAAACATTAAAGCAGGAATAAACAGGCAACATTTAAAAAACAGTTCTACAATGAAAGGGAGGGAAGTGGAATACTAAGAAATAACTAAGTAAGAATGGGAAACGGGTAAAGAAGCGAGTGCAGGCAGGTTGGAATGGGGGGAGAAAGGTGTGAAGAGTTCTGTGTGATAGAAAAATATCAGCGAGAATCAAGGGGAAGATGTTCAAGACAGTGGTGAGACTGGCCATGCTGTATGGTTTACAGACAGTGTTACTGAGGAAGAGACAGGAGTCAGAGCTGAAGATGTTGAGGTTCTGTTTGGGAGTGACACGGTTGGACAGGATTAGAAACGAGTACATCAGAGTCAGAGCTCATGTTGAATGTTTTGGGGACAAAGTTAGGGAGGCCAGATTAAGATGGTGTGGACATGTTCTGAGGAGGGAGAGTGAGTATATTGGTAGGAGAATGTTGGACATGGATCTGCCAGGCAGGAGACAAAGAGGAAGACCAAAGAGGAGGTATATGGATGTAATAAATGACTAGATAAAGCTAGTGGGTGCAAGTGTTGAGGATGCAGTAGATGGGGATAGGTGGAGAAAGATGATTAATCTAACTGTAGCGTGTGTTTTGATTTTGTTTGCTAGGGGGTTCTTCCTTCTGTACTCCTCAATCAATTCTGGATAAATTTTTCCCCAAACTTTGTCAACCTGGCCTTTAGCTAAAGCTTTTCTCCCCGCCCCAACCAACCCCCCCCCCCCCCCCACTACAAATGAAACAAATCATAAAGCAAAATATCAACAGTTAGTAATTTTGAAATTAATATTAAATTCGTAAGAGATATTTAATTCATACACAATATGCTTAAATTCTCATTGCCGAAGCATAAGTTGTCTTTACCATTGGTCTTAAAGGTTGCGGTGTATGAGAGAGGTGTTTTTAAATCTAACAATTAAAAAAAAAAAAAAAACGGTAATGATAATGAAAATAACATGTTAACATTCTGACAACAGAATATTTAACTGGAGAGATATAAGGAGATGATCTTACCTGGTAGCCATCTTGAAGTAACTGTCCCATGTGCTCCATCACTTATAATCAAACTTTATTTAAATTCTGTATGTGTTTAAACCGTTCTTTAAAAAAGTTGCGGAGGATAGTTACATAAGTTTCCTACTTTTTTCATTATTATTATAAATTAATATCAGCAAATAATTTTTTCTGTCATCTAAAATAATCTACCGTAGTAGAAAATTATTATAATTTTTTTTTTTTACATTTTAATGTTAATTTGTTCAAATTACAACATAACACGCATTCAAACACAGCCGGACGCATAGCGGTAAAGAGAATTTCAGCAGAAAATGCAGTAAAATAGAAAAATTATTAATTCTCTAGTTAAAATTACACATTCTGCAAAATAGAGAACAGTATTGTCTTTATTCTGATGCTTTTTTTTTATTGCTAAATTACACATTTTTTATTTTAAATCTTTAGTGCCATAGTGTTTTAATGGTTTCATGAATCACCCATAGGCTTTGTGAAAATCAATTATCAGTGCACTGTGTGAATGTCTATGATTTAGTAAGATTTTACCCATTTTAACAAATGAGTACAAATGTGGCTATCAATATTGATATGGTGGGCAGCTGCAAATGAATGTCTATTGAATTATAAAATTAAGACTAATAAGTGTTTTTTTGTTGTTGAAAATTTTCTGCCATTCTTTTACAGGATATTTTAACATGATCAAAATCTTCTGATTCCGTGACTGTTGTCTAGCAAGGGTTAGGCAGGGATCCAGGCAAACTTATCTTCAGGAGTCCTTGGATCCTAAACCTAAAATATTTAGAAGCAATTTTTTTCAGATTCAAAATGTAACTCACTTCAAGGAACTAGATTAATTCTTGCAGCCAAGCTGATTTAAGCTGGAGTCAGTCTCTGTATCAGTTATATCTGATGTAGAAGAGGCAGGGTACAGATGGGCAGGGAGCGAGAAACATCAGAGATTTTTTTTTTGTTTCAGCGTTTACTTTTCCTATTGATGTTTCTTGACTAACTTGAGCTAACGTTGGCTAGCTAGCAAGCTAAGCTACATCGCACCTGTTAGCTACCGAGAAAAGAAAAAAAAAAGTAGATTTTGAACATCATTAAATTAAAATTTAACACCAATCAGAAAATACTACCAAATTAAGTGTTAAATTAATCTTGTCTTTTGCTTTGCAGTTCACTTCACAAAGTGCCTGTCGGTGCATGCATCCGTGTGCGTTCACTGTCGGCAGAGAACGAGTGCTGGAACGCACATGATAATTCAGAATGGCTGCGTTCAATAATGAGTTCCTGTGAAACTTTCGTTAAAACAATTTGTTGAACTGTGTGATGAACATGTTCGTGACGCAGACAGGATTAAAGATCCTTTTTTTTCCCTGGCAGACGGTCTGCAGACTGTCTGGGTAAAATTAGTCGCAAAATAATAATAAAACAATAAAAATCTAAAGAAATCAGTTGCCATCTGAAGCCGTGTTAGGTCTTTAAATATTTTCTCTATTGCCTGGCTGTGCTCCATGTGTTGAGACAATATGCAACTCATTTACTCCTAATATACGGTCACCTCTCACCTCATCATATTGCTATAGTAGGTTTAGTCATGAGATTTCTCTGTTTCTTAGGTAAGCTGCCTAACTTTTTTTTTTCGGTGTCAGTGAGTTGCACAAGTTATTGACTGAAAGTGGTTTTCAAGTTTTCAGAGAAAATATACGAATTCCAGTGAATCCAGTTTTTAAGCAGGAACTAATAAAAATGTCTATAACAAATATATGAAATTTATACTTAACGAATCTCTTTTGAATCTCTTAATTCTCCTTAACAGGAAATGCAGAATCCTCCAATCATCGTGCCATCATTGCTGTATTTAAAACGCGCTCCAGCCCCATCTTTGAGTTACTTCCATGGTGAGTATCATAAAATGTGTTTTTATTTTTTATTTTATTTTTTTTATTAATTAAGTGGATGGTGTTACCACTGATTAGCATGTCAAGAACTTACAGCAGTATTTGCAAAAAGCTTCCATTGTTACACAGTTCTGTTTAGTGTTCTCACAAACTCGACATGGTGCTACAGTATCTTTTAGGGATTGACTAACTTTTGGAGCCAGCTCCTAGTGCTCATGTTGTCAGTTTCATTTTGGCACAAGTAAATTCTTAGGCCTAACGGTGTATATAACTAAGCAGTTCTTATCTGTCATGCGTTTGGGCGAGTTGCAACTTGCAGTTGTTGCAAGCACAACAGTACAGCGTTTTGGTGTATCAAATATAAAAAATATTCTCATATCTGGTTATTTCTTTAAGATTCAATAATTTCTCACATGTACCTTACAGCACAGTAAAATTATATATAATGGCATGTCCCAGATAGGAAGCTGGTGTCGGAGCACAAAGTCAGCTCCGCTGGAGCAGTTGGGGCTAATAGCCTTGCTCAAGGACTCAACAGTGGCAGCTTGGTGGTGCAGGGGCTAGAACCCTCAACCTTCTGGTCATTTACCCAGAGCCTTAACCCTTTGAGCCACCACTGCTCCAATTTCTCACTTGAGAAAACTAGAAACCGTCGGGCATTTAGCTGCAGGATTTAACTATTCTTCTTTGCGCTATTTTAATTTTGTTGCCTAGTTTCAATTGTAAAAATTTCACAGCCAAATACATAGACTTACAGCCATGGTTGAAATTCTGTGGTGGTACACAGTACTGTAAAGCGTGGAGAACAGGTATGCTAAATGTTAGGTAGTTCGCTAAGGTTTTTCTAAAGCGGAATAAGTGGAGACATAGGGAAACTTATGAGATTAACAGGACTGTATAGCATGGTTTGTACTACATAGTACCGGCAAGAACTTAAAACTACTTTCACCCCGCCTACAATTACGTACAATGATGCATGTGCACGGAGCAAAGTCTCACGAGATGCAAATTGGGCTCTGCTCCATCCAGGAAGTAGTGGTGGAATATTTTTACTTTCAGATATCTAAATATTTTTAAATAATTTCAATTATGTTAAAAATAATCAAAAGGAAAAAAAGCCAAGCAAATAATTTCCTCCGTGGTTTTTAAAATTAATAGGGCATCGCTGCAACTGGTCATGGCATGACTGTCAATTTACACCCTGGCTTCATTTTTCAGGAGCTTCAGAGGTTTCCCTTTGGTTTTATAAAAGTACATCAAATATCTCATTATATGACATGTTTCAATAATACTGCAGGCCTTTTCCACTACTTATTCTTTACATAACTCAGTGTTACCAAAAAATGTGATTGCTTCCAATAAAAGACAGCACACCAAATTGAGTGTTTATAAGATATAACACATTTTATATATAGGCTGGTCAAATTTAGCCATAAAAACCTCCAACACTTAAAAATTGGCCAGTGTTTGTGTCTAACGCCTCTCGCTCTCGCTCTCTCTCTCTCTCTCACACACTACCGTTCAAAAGTTTGGGGTCACTTGCAAATTTCTTTGTTTTTGTTTAGTGATTTATTTTCTACATTCT
>JAQMYJ010000040.1:20182330-20215986 GCA_030014305.1 Clarias laeviceps | reverse complement strand
AGCACCTCAGATTAGAGGCGTTATGAAGTCTTTACAGAGCATAAGTAGCAGAAACATCTCAATATCAACTGTTCAAATGAGATTAATGCATTTTTTGGACACCTTCAGCATTCCTTTACAATGTAGAAAGAAATTAAAATCAGGAATATATATATATAGGTACTGGCCAATTTTTAGTGTTGGAGGTTTTATGGCTAAATTTGACCAGATTGATTGCACATTTCACCAGTAAGAGCAGAGTGTGAAGGTTTAATTAGCAGAGTAATAGCACAGTTTTTCTTAAATTATTGGAAAGCACACAACATTATGGGTGACATATCAGAGTTCAAAAGAGGACAAATTGTTGGTGTGCGTCCCGTCGGCACATCTGTGACCAAGACAGCAAGTCTTTGTGATGCATCAAGAGCCACGGTATCCAGGGTAATGTCGGCATACCACCAAGACGGACGAACCACATCCAACAGGAGTAACTGTGGACGCAAGACGACGCTGTCTGAAAGGGATGTCCGGGTGCTAACCCGGATTGTATCCAAAAAAACATAAAACCACAGCTGCCCAACTCACTGCAGAATTAAATGTGTACCTCAACTCTCCTGTTACCACCAAAACAATGTACATGCCCGGGCTGCTATAGCCAAACCTTTGGTCACTCGTGCCAGTGCCAAACGTCGGATTCAATGGTGCCAGCAGCAAAAATTGTGGGCTGTGGACAGTGTGAAACATGTATTGTTTTCTGAGTCCACCTTCACTGTCTTTCCCACATCTGGTAGAGTTACAGTGTGGAGAAGCCCCAAAGAACCGTACCACTCAGACTGTTCCATGCATAGAGTGAAGCATGGGGGTGGATCAGTGATGGTTTGGGCTGCAATATCATGGCATTCCCTAGGCCCAATACTTGTTCTATGGTGGGCACGTCACTGCCAAGGACTACCGAACCATTTTGGAGGACCATGAGCACCCAATGGTCCAAACATTGTATTCTAAAGGCGGTGCCGTGTATCAGGATGATAATGCACTAATACACACAGCAAGACTGGTGACAGAGTGGTTTGATAAACATGAAAGTGAAGTTGAACATCTTCCATGGCCTGCACAGTCACCAGATCTAAATATTATTGAGCCACTTTGGGGTGTTTGGGGTGTTTTGGAGGAGCGAGTCAGGAAAAGTTTTCCTCCACCAGCATCACATAGTGACCTGGCCACTATTCTGCAAGAAGAATGGCTCAAAATCCCTCTGGCCACTGTGCAGGACTTGTATTTGTCATTCCCAAGACAAATTGATGCTGTATTGGCTGCAAAAGGAGGCCCTACACCATACTAATGAATTAAAGTGGTCTAAAACCAGGTGTTTCAGTTTCATTGTCCAACATGTGTGTGTGTGTGTGTATATATACACATGGTTCTGCTCATAAGTTTACACACCCTGGCTGAATTTGTGAAATATTGGCAGGTTTTTGGAAAATTTGACGATTATCTAAACTTTAAATGGTAGGTTTCAACTTCCAAATCACTCCCAGTGACTTGTTTAAGTGTAATTAGTGTTTGTCTATAAATAGCCAATGAGGTCAAGAAGGACACTTGCACTTTTCATCTGTACTGACTTGGTTGAATACTTTCTTTCATTGTGCAGTTCTATAATTCCTTTTGTTATATTTGAATTCCATTAAAAACAATGATGTTTGGCCTGATAAGGAGTGTAATACAATGTTACACATGTGTATGTGCAGAACTGTTTGTATAAATATTTATGTATTCACAGAATTATAGGCTGTAATACAGTCACACATGCTAATATTTCTTTGGACAGCCTTCAGCTTTGTTTGTGGGGCACAAGCATATGCAACATCACAACATTTATTTTTATCCAGAGTTGCATTAATTTTTGAGACCTCATTTTGTTTCAGTGATTCAACATGCCCTTAAAATCTTCTCCAGCACATACTCTATCAAAATACTAAGTGGGGTTAAGGTCAGGACTCCAATTCATGTGTTAAAATGATTCCTCCTGCTCCCAGAACCACTTTGATCCAGATGAATCTTGCCATTGTCATTCTAAAATAAGCCCATTGCACTGGGGTAGAAAAAATCCATTGGTTTGATAAATTAATTAATCTGTACATTCTGGTAGTGAGTTGACTTCATTGCCACATAGCATTGCTGAGTCTAGATATAACCAACTGAAGCAACCCCAGATTATAACACTGTCTTCAGAGGCTTGTACAGTGGGCTCTATGCATGATTGGTGCATTTCTGCACATGCTTTTCTTCTTGCCCAAACCCATTACTCTCAGATAGGGTCAATCTGGACTCATCAGACCTCATGACCTTTTTCCATTGCCCCAAAGGCATTTTAAGTTGAAGCGATTAAAACTTTTTTTAACCACTCCATAGATTTCATGTTAACAAATTATAGGTTTGCCAAGTTCATTAGGAGTTTTACTTTATGTATGACACAATTGTTTAACTGTATAACAATTCCAGTGGGTCAGAAGTTTACATTCACTTGGTTGACTGGGAGAGTTTAGACTGGGAGGGTTTTCTGACAGGCTAATTGAGTCAAACCTTCATTAGATTCAGTTGGAATCTAATGGCTGAATTTTATCGCCTACCTTCAAAAGTTTTGTTCAACATTATGGGGATATCAAATTAGCCAACTACCCACTTTCAGGAGGGAAAAAAAGTTGTGGACCTGTTCATCCTTGCGAGCAATTTTCAAATTGCTGCTGGTGCCACGTTTTATCTGTTCAAACAATACTAACACCGTGTATAAACATCATGGGACCCATCAATATCGCACAGGAAGGAGACATGTACTTTGGTTCAAAAAGTACAAATCAATCGCAGGGGAACAGCAAAGGTTCTTGTGATGACACTTGAGGGAAAAGAAACAAGGGGAAAGGAGGGGGTACTTTGCTGCAGCAGTGACTTGTGGCCTTCTCAAAATAGGTGGAGGAAGAATGACTGTATGGATATAGTGTTGATGTATTGAAGCATCATCTCAAGACATCTGCCAGGGACTTGAAGCTTGGTCACAGATGGTTCTTCCAAATGGACAATGACCCCAAGCAACATACTAAGTTGTGGCATTAAGGACAACAGATTTGAGGTATTGGAACCACAAAGCCCTGACCTTAATCTAATAGAAAGTTTGTGGGAGAAGCTATAAAGGCATGTGTGAGCAAGAGGGACAAAAAACCTGACTTACACCAGTTCTTTCAGAAGGAATGAGCTAAAATTCCAGGTACGTATTATAAGAAGCTAGTGGAAGGCGACCTGAAACATTTGACCCAAGGTAAACAATTTAAAGGCAAAGCTACCAAATACTAAGTGTAGGTAATCTTCTGACCCACTGCAAATGTGATGAAAGGAATGAAAGCTGAAACAAATCTTTCTCTCTACTTTTACATTCTTAAAATAACAGTAGTTGATGTGAGGAATTGTGAAAAACTGAGTTTAAATGCATTTGGCTAAGGTGCATGTAAACTGACTTCAGTGGTATGTAATTAATGAATAAATAATTGGAGTCGTTTGATCTTTTTAGCTTTTTTAATTGGAGCGTGTTAGGATTGTACAACTTTATAGATTTTCTTAATTCAGCATGGAGTACCACAACATATTTTATCTAACTTCATTTGATTAACTGAAACTGATTGCACTGTAGATTGTTTGAAGTAGGATACACAGCCTTGGAAACAAATTTATTTGTGTGTAATGTGTTAAACTGAATTTTTACTGTTGTAGTGGTTTTGTGAAGGGGGAAGCCGGAGCAGAGCCCAGGCTGTTGCAGTTCCAGCCTCACTTTGAGCATGGTGCATTGCTCACTGTGGTGAGTGTTTTTATATATTAATAGGATTGTGCCATATTGACTTCATTACTTATTTTCTTTTAAAATATAATGATAAGCAACTGAAATATGAAAACACTATTTTTTTTAGGAACACCTGCTCAGTTATGTGATTATCATATTCATGTTCAAACAGTGCAATGTTAAAACAAATAAATAAATAAATAAATATCATGCAGATACAGGTCTGTAGCTTCAGGTTAAAAAATAGAATCTAGGAGAAAAAAATCTAATCTTTGTGACTTTAACTGTGGCATATTTGGTAGACGATGAGCTGGTATCAGTCTTTCTGAAAGCATCATCAAACTGTGTAACAAGTTCAATGTGGCGGAAACACTAATCAGTTTTTCAAAATGCCTGCTGTGGAAAATGGTTTCCAGTTAGATTAATAACTGCATTAAACTGCAACCATGGGGTTTTGCAAGAAGTTGTCGAATTTTAAAAAATGGATAAGAGACCCCACTTTTTTAATATCAGTCTGTCTTGACTGATTTAAAAACCTAGAAGAATTTTGGGAAAGACTTTGTATAGCTTGACATGCTTAATTTCAGACGTGAATGACACTAATTGTTACTGAAATCATTTATGGTTGCAGTGCTGGTCAAATGGACGAATTTCCCATGTGCCTTTCTACTTTGTTGGTGTGGGAAAGCCATGTGCAACTGGAAGCCCTCCACTTCCACACTTCACCAGCAAGATAGAAGATTACAATTCACACACCCTCTACACAGAACAAATGTCCTAAAAACTGTTGCATGCTTCAGCCTCTACCCATACTTTACATGCTTAAATACTTCAAAGTATACCTATGATGACAATTCAGTGTGCATAAATAAATAAATATAGATTTCTCATTCCTATTGGACTGTGATGTTTGACAAACATTTCTATTTTTTTTTCCCCAAGAAATTGATTTAAGATTTGTATCCCCAGTTTTTATATTTATTGCTGAAAATTTGGATACTTAAAATATCAAGTAATAAAACCATATATAGCTCGCTGAGTATCGGTTTTCACCAACCAGCCATAACATTATGACCTAAACAACATTGACACCAGCAAACTGGTTACAGGATTATGGTCACGCAAGGCCCATCTATGCTCATGGGAACTAAAGATTCGAATAAAATCACTGAACAATATCCATGCTTGCCATGATGGAAAGGCCCCAGAACACCCATGTGGTCCAGCAGGTAAAGAGTCTGAGGTTGCCGACCCGGCTTCAAAACTCCCCAGATCCCAATCTGACTGAGCACCAATGGGATGCACCGGACAAACAAGTTCAGTCCACAAAGACCCCACCATATAGCCCACAGCACCAATTCAACTGCTGCCAACGTTCTGATGTCAGACACCTAGAGGTGTGCAAAGTAATCCAATCCTGTTCTTGGGTAAGTAGAGATTCACTAGGTAAAATATCAGTCAAGTACAAGTATAAGACCTCCTCTCACCATTCTACTTGAACTAGATTGTATAAGTACTCCCCATCAAATCTACCTACTGTAAGTATCAGAAGTACTTATGGTAGCCTTAAAGTCATAGTAAAATTAAAAACCACTCTGGCTATGTAATGCAATGGCATGCAGAAATATAGTGAAGAAAGTACAACTTTTTGTTGTGGGATGTAGTGAAGTAGAATTTTAAAGTATTCCCTAACTTAACTAGTTAAGTAAAGTTTGGATGCATGAATTATGAACTTAAGTACAGTAATGGACTAAATGCTACCTTCCATCTCTGCAGACACCACAACAAACCTCCAGAAGCTCTGTTGAGTCATAGAAGCTCTGTTGAGCCGAGGTGCCCTGGTGGCACTATTGAGGGAAAAAAACCTAGATGGTTTAGACGTTAATTGTTTTAATGTTATGGCTAACTGTTGTAAGTTATTTGGTTATCTGGAGCCATGCAGTTTTTTAGCTACCATATTTTCATGCATCAATCATTAGAATGGGACTATGATCAGCAAAACATCAAAACAGATGTTTGACTTTATTACATGCATATGAGGGTAAGTCAAAAATTATAAAATTTCTGTTGATTGCACAAAAACAGAAAGCTCTGATAAGACAGTGCAGTCAAGGCTACCATCATGCCCAGTTTATTTGTAATTGTGGGTGAGCAAAATTGGATGCCCCACTTGTGATTTGCACAAAAGCACAGAAGTGTATGTTTTTTTTTTTTTTTTTTTTTGGATTGATGGTGCACCTAGTGTCGAAACAACAAAAAGCACAAACAAAAGCGTTTGGATATCTGCAAAAAAAAAATTTTACTCCAAGGAAGGTGAAAGTTTTTTAAAGGGAATCATTACTGGTGACTGGACATGCATTCATCACTCCCTGACTGAGAGCAAATGGCAGAGTATGAAACGGAAACTAACTCAATCACCAGGAAAAGGTCAAAAGTCAACCTTCAGCTGGAAAATTTATTACAGTTTTCTGGGATTCTCAAGGGCCAGTATTGGAACATTATCAGGAAGAAGTTCAACAATCAACATTACAGAAGAGCTGAAGCCTAAACTTTTGCTTAAATTCAGAGGACTGCTAGGTGTCTGATCTCGCTCCATCTGATTGTAACCTGTTTGGTCCCCTGAAAGCATCCCTACGAGGATGAAGATTCACTTCTGATGAAGAAGTGAAGATGGTGCATTTGTGGCTCATGAAACATAAAAAAAAAAGTGTATTGAAAAAGATTATGTTGAATAATGATTTGAAGTTAATTAACATAAATTGTACAAGAGTGCAGATACTTTTTGACTCTCCCTAGTAGAATCTTAATTCTAGTCAAATCAACAATTTAGGAAGTTGTTAGAAAGATCACCAGTAACAGCAGAAAAAGTGTTAAATCGCGTATAGGAATATTGTATTTTGTGGTGTACAGTGAAGAATGATGTGAGCTGTACTCCTGGCTGATTCCACTTTTACTAATGTACCTCAAGAAGAAGCACTACAATGACTTGCAGAAATACCTTCAGACCACTTTGCACAAGATAATGGCCCGAGATATACAGCAGCCAAGGAGGCATTGATGGGCAGATTGAAAGGATGTGCAGTGATTAGTTAAGACTTGGATATTCATTTGTATTTGAATTATTTTGTTTCTTTTTCATTTTTATTAAAATTTTACCCCAGTATGAAAGCAGGCAGAAACTGTGTGGAAAGAAAAAAATAAAATAAAAGAATGGTCTGGGAAAAAAACCATGTAAGACAAGTTTTGGATGTTATTTGTTGATCACAAACAGGAAGTGATCACACTACTAAGTGTATTACAGATGAATAACTGATGCGCTGTATAGTATCATCATTCATCACACTGAGTGGTCAGAGGAAAGAAAAAAAAAAACTCCAATATGTTGATCGCGTTGAGTGTGAGTGTGTTGTGGAAGCCAATGTGTCCACGTCTCTCTAACACACACCCCTTGCAGTGTTTTCCGGGATAGTTAGTGTAGCCTGCTCCGACTGTGCTGTGTGTGTGTGTGTGTGTGGTGTTCGGGCATCCCCGCATGGTCAAGGACGATGCTGTGGTGTGTGGAATGTGATAGCTGCGTGGCTTGCCTAGTGGATTGTGTTTAATTATCTATTTCCTTTAATTTATTTATATATATATATATATTTAATGCTCGTTGCGAACGTGAAGTTGACGCAGTGAGTGGAGTTGTGGCTCAGGACGCTGGGACACTGCGGCTAGAGTGTGTTACCACCCCGGGATTTCAGCACAGGTAGACACACACACACACACACTACACACTGCTTGTGCATTTAATCAGTTTTATTTTAATGGTCAAACTGTCCGGATTTTCTTTTCACCTTCACTGAATTACTTACCTTACGCACCAGCAGTGCATATGTCACATATACACTCTATATCATGTGTTTGTAATATTGTAATTGATATGATGTACAATAGAGTGGTGTTTTCTAAATAGTAATAATAACAATAACAAAATAATTACCACATTAGCCGTTATTCCTGCAAAATCTTTAAACCCTTCTGGCTTCTAATGAGCTCCGAAACTATTCCGCTACTGCTGGCTAACTTCAGCTAGCACGCTAACAACAACAATGACGCTAACTAGCTAATTGTCTCATTAAGATTTCGCACTATAACCTCGTTATTTTTATTTCCCTAAGATGTGACAAACCGAATTACGTATCAAAACAAACTAAAATCGTTTGTTAGTTTCTGAAGCTGCTAGATATCTAAACTAGCTGTGTGATGGAGTTCTGAGAATTCGGCTAGAAGGCTAACTAGCCAGCCAACATCATGTGTCTATGGAGGCTAATTATCTCTCAGTAATCTTTAATTTTGTTTCTGCAACCAAGACGCATAGTTATGAGGGGGAAACTTAATTCCGCATAGTGTTTCGCGTTAAACGAACACGCCTTGCCTGTGAAACTATGCCTCAGTTGACATGCAAAGCCTGACCGGTGCGCACTGACACGGCAACGAGGCTTGAACAGGATTCGTATAATTCGTCGTTCCACCTTAAATGACTCCAGTTACGCTATTCAGCCTGTAGGGGGCACATTCATTCATTTATCTTACTTTCATTACATATTTATCCTGCTTAGGGTCGCTTTGGATTCAGCGTCCATCCCAGAAATATTGGTCGCAGGAATACACCCTACATAGGACAGCAGACACTCTTAGGGCAGATTTGCATTTCTAATCAACCTTCTGGCATGTTTTTTTAATGTGAGCGGTAACACCTGAACACAAAGAAACCCTACACAGACACTGTGGGAACACAGTGAGAACATGCACAGAAAATCTGTACAGACCATAACCTGAGATGAGGATCAGGTAGCAACAATTGTGGTAAGGGTGCTATTGTACCACGAATAGCATTGTTCAATTTTTAAGACAACACTGAAGTGGCAATTTACAGTACAGTGCATCCAGAAAGTATTCACAGCGCTTCACTTTTCCCACATTTTGCTATGTTACAGCCTTATTCCAAAATGTATTAAATTCATTATTTTCCTCAGAATTCTACAAGCAATACCCCATAATGACGAGGTGAAAGAAGATTGTTGAAATCGTTGGGAATTTAGTAAAAAGAAGAAAAAAAAAATCACATGTACATAAGTATTCACAGCCTTTGCAATGACACTCAAAATTGATCTCAGGTGCATCCTCTTTCCAATGATCATCCTGGAGATGTTTCTACAACTTGACTGGAGTCCACTTGTGGTGAATTCAGTTGATTGGCCTTTGAAAGGCACACATCAGTAACAACAGAAAAAGTGTTAAATCGCGTATAGAAATATTGTATTTTGTGGTGTACAGTGAAGAATGATGTGAGCTGTACACACACCTGTCTATATAAGCCCCCACAGTTAACAGTGCATGTCAGAGCACAAACCAAGCCATGAAGTCCAAGGTATTGTCCGTAGACCTGCGAGACGTGATTGTATCGAAGCTCAGATCTGGGGAAGGGTGCAGAAAAATTTCTGCAGCATTAAAGGTGTAGCACTGAGCACAGTGGCCTCCATAATCTGCAAATGGAAGAAGTTTGGAACCACCAGGACTAGAGCGGGCCGCCAGACCAAACTGAGCATGATGGTCATTTTGAAAGAGTTTCTCTATAGAGAGAGGAGAACCTTCCAGAAGAACAACCATTTCTGCAGCACTCCACCAATCAGGCCTGCATGGTAGAGTGGCCAGACGGAAGTCACTCCTCAGTAAAAGGCACATGACGGCCAACTGGATTTTGCCAAAAGGCACCTGGAGGACTCGCAGACCATGAGAAACGAAATGAAGCCCCTTTGGCACCAATTACAGCCTCAAGTCTGGGTTGTTCTTCGGGATGGTTCTTCAGTCTCTCTACGGAGAAACACTGGACCTCTTTCAGAGTGACCATAGGTTTCTATGTCGGGCGGCCCGCTCTAGGAAGAGTCCTAGTCGTTCCAAACTTCTTCCATTTACGGATGATGGAGGCCACTTTGCTCATCTGGAACTTCAATGCTGCAGAAATTCTTTTGTACCTTTCCCCAGATCTGTGCTTCGATGCAATCCTGTGTCAGAGGTCTACAGACAATTCCTTGGACTTCATGGCTCGGTGTATGCTCTGACACGCACTGTTAACTGTGGGACAGGTGCGTGCCTTTCCAAATCATGTCCAATCAACTGAATTTACCATTGGTGGACTCCCTTGAGATGTTTCTACAACTTGATTGATGATCAGTGGAAACAGGATGCACCTGAGCTCAATTTTGAGTGTCATGGAAAAGGCTATGTATACTTATGTACATGTGATTTATTTATTTATTTACTTTTTAATTTGCGTAGATTTTAAACAAACATCTTTCATATTGTCATTGTGAGGAATATTTTGGGGAAAATAATGAATTTAATCCATTTTGAAATAAGGCTGTAACATAGCAAAATGTGGAAAAAGTGAAGCGCTGTGAATACTTTCCGGATGCACTGTATACCACTTGCACAAATGCATTTTTAGTTCTTTTAGCGCCTTCCTTTTCTAGTTCAGAAGCATCATCTTGGGTAGGTTCCTTTTGGGTTTCCTCAAGATACTCTGGTTTTCTTCCACAGTCCAAAGACGTGCAGATATTAAGCTAATTGGCATTCTCGGAGTGTGTGTGTGTGCCCTGAGATAAATTGGCACCCTGTCCAGGGTGTACCCTGCATTGTGCAGTAAGTCTCCTGGGATACGTGCGGCCCTGTACACAGGATCAAGTGGTATAGTTGATGAGTTAGTAAGTAAGGATCCCCTTGGGGTTTGACTTCATAAGTCCTTTAGTGTGTGCTGTGGGTGCACTCAGAGGTTGGCAGTGGATCCTTTGGGTGCTGTGGGTTGCAGGGTGGGGCCTCCGTGGATCAGACATCCTTGTCCAGCACATCCCATGGATGCTTGCTTGGATTGAGAGCTAAGAATTTGGAGGCTGGCTCAAGAACCTTGCAATCTGCTAAGCCCCATATGTGACAAGCTGTGATGCACTGAGTGTTCTGATACCTTTAATTCATAGTTAGCATTGACCTTTTTCTGCAATTTGTGTTACAGTGGCTTTTCTGTGGGATCAGACTAGAGAAAATAGCTTTTTGTCTCCACAGGCATAGTTGAGCTTTGGGTGCCTATAATCCCTTCACAAGTTTACTGATAAGATGGCTGGTTATAAGCATAGCATTAGGAGACTACTAGTGTACCTCAATTATGAGGCCACATCCTTCAAAGGACATATTTGGAGGCTAATTTGGTCATAGGGTCACTTCGTGGAGGATTCTTCAAATGTGGCTTGCTTTCCCAAAAAATCTATCCCAAGCTTCTTTGAGAGCTGGGGAGGAGACCAGATGAGACTATGATGGATGCAGGACCAAAAAAAGAGTATTTATGTAAAATCTGCTCTATGTTTCCATGAAACATGGTTGTGTGACCCGACATTATCCAACGGCAGTTCATACTCTTCGACCCACGAAATGAGACACACCCAACAACAGAAGCAGGGCGGTGATGAGTGCAGAAAGCGAGGAAGAAATTATCAATAAAAATGGACAGGTTGGCTTTGCAGTATGCTGTGAATGAGATCAGAGCAGAGTTGTTTGTAAATGGTGTAGGAGATCAGTTGCAAACAAAACCAGCAATACAACGAAGAAATTTTACAGTTCACTTACAACATTGTATTTAATGAGTTAGAGTCGATTTTCCTTGCTTTCTTTATTTAATGTGACTCAAGGTAAGATCATGCCATTTAACCTTATTTATTTTCATTTTATTTATTTATAATTTTCGATATTGACTGGTATGAAAAAAAAAAGATTGATTTTTTTTTTTTTTTTTTTTGCCGTATCACCCAGGCCTAAATGTAGGATTTACTGGAACTAAGGGACCTAAACCTGTTTTAGTATGACCATGCCCCTGTGCACAAAGAAAACTCTGGGATTAGATGGTTTGCCTTTATTGATGTAGAAGAACTTGAGCGGCCTGCACAGAGCTCTGACCTCAGGCCTAATAAAAATCTCTGGAATTCCAACTACATCCCAGAACTTCTTGCCCAATATCAGTTCCAAACCTCTTATGAGCTTGCGGGTGAATGAACACACATCCTTACAGCCATGGTTCAAAAACCAGTGGAAAGGACTGGATGTTCAGTACTCAGGTGTCCACACATCTTTTGGCCATGTAGTGTAACTTTAAAAGGTGAAAACATGTTGGGCCACCAAAATCTGACCAACTCCTGGAAGAAAAAAAATACTTAAGAAAATAAGATCTTATCATCATTCTGACCCAAAGTCTTTATCCATTAACTTAACTTTTTTCCCCTGAGTCAGTGTTCAGATCACTTAAGTTAAGCCTTTATATGTTAATGCTTAGTGAAATACTTTTATTTGCATAACCTAGCCCAGGATATGGGGTCAGTGAACAGGGTCAGCAATGCTATTATAGCACCCCTGCAGCAGACAGGGACAAGGCCCTTGCTCAAGGTTAACAGTAGCAGCTTGGTGGAGCTGGGGCTTGAACAACTAACCTTCTGATCAGTAACCCAGAGCTTTAACCTTATGAGCTACCACTGCCCCATAAAGCCAATAAACATTCATCTGTGCCTGTATAAACAGCATTCTAAAATGGTGTCTTGGTTCCAGTTCTTCCTAATCTCGTTAAAATCTCTCAGTAATGTCTTTCCTCGTGAAGGTATCCCAATAACTTGTCTAAATTGCTTATTTCCTCATATGAGGCTACTGTTCAGTAGAGATGAAAATTACCAGGGAGCACTCCATACAATATTATCATGATACCTTCGTGCAGATTTGATATGTATTGCGATTTGCTTAGTATCACAATTTTATAAATAATTTAGTTAAAATTCTAAATAAATTTGGTAAATCAATGCCATTGTGTTAATAGTTTAGCATGCACCACCTGTAGAATCATAGAGGAAGAGCAACATTTCACCACCTCAAATGCATTTATAAAAATTGATTTTGGAGTCAGTGTGGCGATTCATGAATTTGCTGCACGAAATAAACGAAATAATATAAATTAAAATATTTAATTTTATAAAATGACTTTACTAAAGTGATCTATATGTTCAGACCACTGTTTAGACTTGTCTGGGGTGAGACATCACCAATCATGAGCAACAGTTTAGCCACGATTCTAAATTCAAATGAACAACACTGCATGTAGTCCATGTTGGTCCCAATGACCTGTCCAGCTTTTTAAATTCAATTATTTAATCTGCTGGCATTCAGCCCTCATGCCCATCTGCATTCTTTGTATCTTCTTAGATACTTAGTAGAGAGGTTTGTTTTATGGTAAATTCTCTGGGGAGAGTAAGGAAGGCCGACAATGTGATGCCTGTTTTATCCAAATTGCACAGGGGCTGTATTGCAGCAAACAGGTGGTCAGCACAGGCTCCAAGAAACCCCAAGACTAATGCTCTCTGCCCCTGCCTCTTGGCCTAGCAGTCTTAACATCTATTCATTTTACCATCCTGAAGTGTTTTATTTCCTTATTTGGAGATTGGACTGTGGGAGCAAATCCACCAAGCATGGGGAGAACACCCAAACGCCATGCATGTACAGTACAGACTGGATGTGAGATTCGAACCTCCAACCCTGGACATGTGAGGCGACGATGCTAACCACTAAGCCAACGTGCCAGATGCAGTATATAAACAAAAATTTGCTACATTTTTCGCAATTAAGGCTTAGATATCAATACACTATTACTACTTTATTGGCCTTCCATTAGCAGCTTTAAGAGCAACATCTCATTTAGGCATAGAACATATAGTAGATACAGTCATTTTATCCTAAAACACTGAGTGTCTATTTAGTTCTTGCATGTTATGAGGAGTTTATATCTGCAAACTATTTTTTTTTCTACTGTTAAACATAAGACAGAATGCCAGATGGTTAAAACTAAATATTTAGATGTGACCGATGTGGTTAACAAAAGAATTTCATTAACAGCTGCAGCTCTCAATCCCTGAGCACAAGTGATATGGTGAACACTAACGCAATATCGTTAACTAATGCATTAGTTAGTTAGTGTGCTATGCTGAAATAAAGTGCAAACCCTTTATGGTGCTGATCTACTTGTGATAAAATAACATGTTAATCCTTTGCTATCCAATAATGTAATTTTTCGACATGATGTCCTTGCTTTTCAACACACTTTGTTCGTCTGTCGACAAGCTTTCGTATTCCCCTCATTAAAAAATGTTTTAGTCTCAGCTGTGAGCCACAAACTCACCTGTCTTCACTTCACATCAGAAGTGAATCTCTGTCTTTGTAGGGCTGGTTTCAGGGGACCAAACAGGGGAAACTCCGATATAGCAAGATCAGGACTATAGGGAGGATAAATGTTAACACCTCAAAACAAAGTTCTTGCAGAGTGTTGACAGTGTGCCCAGAAGTGTGCGGAAGTTTGTCATTAGTCGTAGCCTTCTTGATGGCTCACATTTGTGTGACCTTCCTTGAACTTTTCTATCCATTTATACATACTTCTTTGCGACAAACCATTTTCTCCATATTGCGCACAAAGTCTTAATAATGGCACCAGGTACACCCTCAGACCACAAAAAAAAACAAATCACTGCAATGATTCTCTTCTTTCGTGCAAATCAAGTGGGGCATTAATTTTTGCTCACACCGCAGTTAGAAATGAACTGATGTAACCTGTTCACACCTGCACAGCAGTGACTGGGGAGACAGTAGCCATGAACAGAAAGCTCTGATAAATGCAGTGCGGCCAATAGAAGTTTTAATATAACCGGAGTGCAGATAATTTATCACACAGGAATATTAGGAACCATGGAATTAACTTAAACTCTATAACATATTTAATACCATAATGTTTCCAGCATGCTGCATAGGTTCAAACGGGCTAAAAGTGTTTTGCTTCTGATTTTTGTTTGTATTCATTGTCCAGAAAGATATCTTCAGTAACATCTTGAATTTTGTGGTTTTTTATACTGTAATAAATGTTTCAACCAGCTGAGTATAGTTTGGTGCTCTGTAGTTGCCAAGTAAAATCTCACTGATGCCCTTGAATGCTTTTAAGCTGATTTTCTCTGGCCTCAATAAAAGAGTCATTTATAATGTGTCTGATCTCTGAACAAATGAATATGCCTTTCTTTAAGTTATTCTTGGAAACATATGTCTCAAACACCAAAAAACTTTACCTTCCTCGTTCATTACTTTCACAATATTGTTCAAATTTTATGTGAAGATCATCCAGATTTTATGTGAAGGAACCAGATTTTTTTGTCATGGTCATCTCTTTTTAAGGAAATGTTAACTTTTTAAAGTAACTAATTACATTTAAAGAAATTACTGTCTTTAAAAAGTAATCAGTTACATTACAGCCTTACTTTCTGATATAAGTAATTAGAGTACTTTTCCATTGCAGGAAATGAAAACTCCTTTGTGATTCCTCATGCATGTTGTTTTAGTCAAGACCTTTCTAATTATTCTACCATCATCACTCAGCGAAGTTTGTCCCATAATCTGTTAACTACTAATACCCCTATCTCACCTACGCGCTGTTGCACGGTGGCTGTAAGTACGGTTCATCATGATTCACCGCGAGTTTTGGCGCTGATTACATTTCCATCTTTCTGCGCATCGGTTCTCGCAGAAGCTGTCTGGCTCATGGATTACATAAATTGTCTGAATAAAGGATTACATTTTTGAAAATATAACTAAATAACTGGGTAATTAAATAGCGGACCTAACGCGTTAGATTACTTGTTACATCAAAAAAAGTAATCCAAGTACTCTTCCTTTGTAACGCATTACACCCAACACTTGAATTCCAAACAGCACAGCCACTACTTTTGGAGATCCACAGATATTCTGTTTCTACTTGATGTACTGAATGTAATTCAACAACAGTTCTGTGCTTTCATGTGGGCAGCAAAGCCAACAGGGATCCAACGATGTACATTTCCATTGTGAAACAAGTCTGCTTTAAGGCTCAACACTGATGCCCAAACCGGACCAGTTCTACAAATGTTATGCGACCTGCCCTGAGGGTATCCCTGTACATGCATGGGCTGCATAAACCATTGTATGATGCAAGCAAAAATGAATAAACATGAAATCTGACAAATTGCCCAAATAGAAATAATAATAAGTGGGTTTAATTACAGGTAATTTTTGTAATCAGCGTCCAAAAATCTTTGTAAACCATTTGTACTTATATCGGTAAACAAAGCAAAAACAGACCATAGACAAGCTTAGTATCAGTAAATTAATTTGCATAATGTTTTATAAAATATGTAAAATATGCAGTTTATCAGCATTATGGATGTAACATTAAATGGAGAATCAAACTTATTTAAGTGTGTAAAGGTTTTCTATAAACTCTTTGAATTTTAAAGACAACTTAATATGCATGATTTTATGCATTGCTGCTGCCATCGAATGTGTTTTCTAAGTGTTATTAATAAAATGGACATTAAGTGTATGAACCATGACCATTGTGTGATTTAAATATAGGGAACTCCTGGAATGGCATGACAGGTCCCTCATAAAGAACCACAAAGTCCATTAGTCGTAGAGAAAATCATGTATCCAGAAAGACATAAAGTATTATCATTTAGTCACTGTTATCAATAACAAATCCATATTAAAAAATGCTGTTATGATTTTTATATTACTCATTTTATACTGCTGTTAGTTTTATTTAAAAAAATTATAATAATAAATCATGTGTTGAAGCTGTAGTACAGGACTCTTTATCTTCAGTCCTGGAAGGCCGGTGTCATATATTTTGATGATTCTTCAGCTGATTCAACTAATCTGTTAATTACTAGGTTCATTGGGTGTGTTTAGGCGTTGGGGATTACAAACTGTGCTGGACACTGGCCCTCCACGACTGGAGTAGAAGATCTCCGCTGTAGCACATGACTGAAGAATGACTGTGCTTCCAGGCGTTTGAATGAAATGAGCTCAGATGGACCGCATGAAGATTATTAAGAGGCGCTTGTCTATGAGCCTGCGCAGTGCCCGGCCAGTGGACGAAAACCTGTCGGAGCTTGCAGAGCATGCTGCCACGGATGAGCCACCTACGTCACGGGAGAATGGTGAGAAAACACATTTTAAACAAAAGCTCCTGACACAAGCTGCATGGATGATGGGCTGTCATGTTAATGCATACGTGAGGCTAAAATCTGTGACGTCAAGTTTATTAGCATCACTGACAACGGTAAAGTGTTAATTTTTTATCAAGGTTTGCTTTTTTTTTTTTTTGTATGTTTTTAATGTTTAAAGATGGTTGACACTGGAATTCCATCCCTGGAAGATACAATATTGCAATATTCTGATCCTGTCAGAAGTGCCAGTCTAAGTGATCTTGAAGATCTTCAGACAACCGAGTATGAAGGCTGGATGAAAGTGATAGTAAATGAATCGAGGTCAAAATTCTAAGCGCAACGTTTAATTTATTTCACATAGGTTGAACATGAGATGACCTGCTTAAATCTATTTAGAATCAGATACTGTTTGGGATATAATATAATCGTTTACTTTTAATTCCTTTGATAGATTATGTACAAGGGGCATTCGAGTCTAACTGGGACTTTTGATTGCGGACTTTTGAGCACAGTTATGAGAGTAAAAACTACCTTTGTTTTTCTATATAATCCCCTGCAACACTAATTCACTAGTTCCAGTGATTCATTAGTTCTTGGATACCATCAAGGTAGTTTTCTTAGCACACTGGTGCAATGACCAGACTGCCTGCTTCACATCTGAAACTCTGGCCTCCAAGGAATTCCTTTAATGGCCCAAAAATGTGGTGTGAGGTGAGGACTATAAAAGGATGTGGCAATAACCCGCAGCCAAGTTCCTGTAATGTGCAAGTTGTGTTCATGATTTATCGTGTGTACAGTTCCTACAGACATATGTACCTTTTTCTCAAGTTGGCAACAAGTCATCTGGCAGGATTGTCATTCACGAACGTATGGCCTTCTGTAAAATGTTTGCACCATTTAAATTCAAATGTTTTACTGCAGCCAAGAATCTCATTAACTTACTGTACTTGAAGTCTTCTGTAAATGTCAATTGGATTTACGCCTTCATTCTCAAAAATTACAAGTCCCGGTTTGAATTGAACACCCCTCATTTACACAACTTTATTGTGTGTAAACATAATGTAAAGGCAGATTCATAGTCCTGCAGTTCCACACGAAAATTTGTTTCCGGTTAGCCGAGTGTTCTCAAATGCTCTGGGAATGACCCAAAACCATTTAAACAGGTGTACAGTACGTAAAACCTTTTCTTGCAGGTATTAAAGTTTACAGCAAAAACTCTAAATCCACCTAAGTTAGTTAACTACCTGACTGTCTGACTAGTTTAAAAGCTTAAAGAAAGTCTAAAAACTGATCTTGTGCTCATATGAAAGGCTGCCATGGGATATCATGTAGTGCTATTAATCTTGATGGACGTGGGGAAAGTCAAATGTTTGCAGAAAGTCTATGTTAAAACCAAATAATTTAATCCTAAACTGCCAAAAAAGTTTGTTGTGTTCATTTGTGGGCAGCCAGGAACAGTTTCAGGTAAATTGAAAACACAAAGATCTAAACGATAGTAAAACATAAAAGATAAAAGGTAATGTTTGTATTTTATTTTGAGACATCTGTCAATTTTGAATAAATTAATCTATTGCCCATGAATATATTTGAAATGTTTTTGTGCCTGTTTGGACAAGAACTTACTTTATGCCCAAACGCACTATAATTGCTTACATTTATAATATGTAACTTTATATTTTCGTTCTACTCTGTCAGTCTCTTTCCCTTGCATGGCTTATGCTTTGACCTCTAGATATCTCAGTACCCAGTCCTACAGCTGCTCGTCTTTCTGTTTCATCTCTCTCTGTCTCTCTCTCTTTCTCTCTCTCTCTCGTTTCTCCTCCTCTCTTAGAGTCCATGGTTTGCCCCGTGCCCCCTCCCGCATCCCAAAGTGCCCCTTCGTTCTTGCGCCACTACGCGGGGGGTTTGGGGCGCGGCGTAATGCGTAAAGAAGGCCTGGACCGACCCTACCTTTCTCTTCACCGGACTGGCTCTCTTGGTGATTCTCTATCTTTCCCTCTCTGTCTGTCAGTTCCTTTCACTTTTGGGCATGTGCTGATATCAACTGAATTATAATATAATTACATTTTTACCAAATCATTTTGGTCTCACATTATTATATATTACCAATATCCTTAAAATTAAGCCTAAAAATATATTCTATTCTAAACACTGTATATCCTTTTTTTCTGTGCCTTCTGTGCCTATTACATTTTTAAAATAACATTATATCTAAAAATAGTGCTAATAATAGGCAAAATCAGCTTAGTGACACTGGGAATTGTTTCACAGAAAGGACAAGATCCACGTTGAATAATTCATTGTGATCACATAGCCAGGGTTCAGCACATGCCTAGTCTCTGTATTTCTCCTTCGCATGCCTCTTTGGTTTTTCTGTGAATCTCTGTAGTTTTTTTTTTCCTTCTTCTGTTGTTCTTCTGTCAGTCTAAAGGGGATTTGACAAACACCAACTAGTGCTGTCCAGGCTTTTTTAGTAGGAATGATCAAGCTTAACTGGGTAATCATGTACAAAGACACATAAGGAGCAGCTACTAATAAATTTATTTAGTTATTTTTTTTATGTTTTTGTCTGTACAATTTCCATAATGTTTGTTTTTGCAGTCAAAGTACTGAACCCCTTTAAGCATCATAAGGATTGTGTAAATGACTACAGGCACATTGTCCCAGCAAGTTTTTTTTAATTATTATTACAAAAAAAAGTAAAATTCATCATCAAGTCAATTTTTTTGGTCACTGTGTGGCTTGTCTCAGTATTCTACTCCTTTAGACTATTATTTGGTAGATCCACCTTTTGTTCCAAAATAGCTTTAAGTCTGTTGGTGTAAGGTCCCTACCACCTTAGCTTACTTGATGAGTGATTCTGGTAACCTTACTGTACAGCTACAGTTATCCGGAAAGTATTCACAGCGTTTCACTTTTTCCACGTTTTACAGCCTTATTTCATAATGGATTCAATTCATTATTTTTCTCAAAATTCTACAAACAATACCCCATAATGACTATGTGAAAGTTTGTTTGAAATCTTTGAAAATTTATTACAAAAAAAAAAAAATTTAAATAAGTTTTCGCAGCCTTTGCCATGACAAATCAAAATTGAGTTCAGGTGCATCCTGTATCCACTGATCATCCTCGAGATGTTTTTACAACTTGATTGGAGTCCACCAGTGCTAAATTCAGTTGATTGGACATGATTTGGAAAGACACACACCTGTCTGTATAAGGTCCCACAGTTAACAGTGCAAGTCAGAGCACAAACCAAGCCATAAAGTCCAAGAAATTGTCTGGAGACCTGCGAGACAGGATTGTATCGGGGCACAGATCTGGGGAATGGTAAAGAAAAGTTTCTGCAGCATTGAAGGTCCCAATGAGCACAGTGGTCTCCATGATCTGTAAATGGAAGAAGTTTGGAACCACCAGGACTCTTCCTAGCGTGGGCCGTCTGGTCAAAGCGACTGGGGAGAAGGACCTTAGTCATTGAGGGGACCAAGAACACGATGGTCACTCTGAAAGAGCTCCAGAGAAGAGAACCTTCTGGAAGAACAACCATCTCTTGCAGCACTCCACCAATCAGGCCTGCATGGTAGAGTCTCTCCACACAGAAACATTGGAGCTCTTTCAGACTAACCATCGGGTTCTTGGTCACCTCCCTGACTAAGGCTCTTCTCCCCCGATTGCTCACTTTGACCAGGCAGCCCGCTCTAGGAAGACCCCTGGTGGTTCCTAACTTCTTCCATTTATGGTTGATTGAGGCCATTGTGCTCATCTGGACCTTCAATGCTGTACCCTTTCCCAGATCTGTGCCTCGATACAATCCTGTCTCGGAGGTCTACAAACAATTTCTTGGACTTTATGGCTTGGTTTGTGCTCTGACATGCACAGTTAACTGTGGCACCTTATATAGACAGATGTGTTTCTTTGGAAAAAATGTCCAATCAACTGAGTTTACCCCAGATTTCAAACAAACGTCTTTCACCTTGTCATAATGGGGTTTTATTTATAGAATTTTGAAAAAAAAAATTAATTTAATCCATTTTGAAATAAGGCTGTAACATGGCAAAATGTGGAAAAAGTGAAGTGCTAGGAATACTTTCCGTATGCACTGTATGGTTAATAGAGGAAGTAAGACCTTTTTCACATGCACAATGTGTTTAGAACTCACACGATTGGGACTAAACAGCTGTGTAGCAATAAGAAAACTATGTATTATTAAGGCCTTTTGTAAGGGGGGGGACTGTTCGTTTAGACTCCTGGTCCATCAGGCATCATCAGGTTTCAAACTCATGGCCTTCCAATTATGATGTGAACACATTTGTATTGTTCCACTCAGGAGCCCTGCAGTGTTTATTAATTTTTCTTTTTTTTTTACATGACAGAAAAACCAATGCCCTTTTGCCCATAAACAACTAACTACTACACCCTTTTCTCTGATGGACATCAAGGGAACTTCTGCTGTTTGCAGTATAGTGAACATTTAGGACTTCCCTTGAGTTGTTTCAATTTGCTGTCAGAAGCACTTGTGAAGAAACTTAAATTTGACTATGCAGTCACCAAATACAGGTTTTTACTTAGTTAGGGGTTAAGTTAGGAATAATGGTTAATTCTTAATTAACATTAAGAATCAATCCAGATAGAGGTTTATCAGTGTTAATCAGTCACATTATTATTTGCAGTATATCTGAACTCTGAATCTCACTGAATGTATTTTTTTTTTCTCTTTACAAAATTTGCAAATGTGATGTTCCTCGTAAACATGAGAGTACCATGTGACAGACTGCTTCTTCTAGGACTTTAGATATAATTGGATTTAGTAAGTTACTGTCTTTGTATGTGTCTAAAGGTATAGTGCATGAAAATGTGAAAATGGGGTCAGATGGAGAAAGTGATCAGGCGTCAGGGACTTCATCCGATGAGGTGCAGAGTCCTGTCCGAGTGCGAATGCGTAACAACCACTCACGTCGCATCTGCAATGAGGTAATACCCCGTCATCTCTATCCCCCTCCCTCCCTCTAATATTCTGTTTCACTCTCTCTGACATACACACACATAAATTGCAAATGTTCATAGTTCTGATTAGTTCTATACTGCAGTTTGATAATGATTAATGAAAAACATGTACAAAAAGAAATCAATATGAATGGAGATGCGTCTGAATTTTAATCATGCTTTGGGGCATTAACAGTGAAGCTTAATGTCGGTGTTGTATTCTTTGCTGATGAGCCTTTTCATTTAGAATTGCTACCCATTAGCAGAGTTACTTCCCTTCCTCTTCCCTTTTGGCTGTTTTTGAATCATGTAACTGATGAGTAAAAAAAAAAAAGAAATGACCAAAATGCTCCATGTGTTTCAGTGAAAAAAATATAATAATAAAACATGTAACAAATGTAAACCTGGGTTCTCAGTAAACTGTGCTAGCGAGGTGATTAAAACCACAGTGAACTGAATTTTCACTGTATATGTACATGCTTTAAATTCATTGGTACGTTTAATCACATGTCCCTTCACATGTAGTTTTGCAGTGCAGGATAAGCATGTTGTGCTTTATGTTATAAAATTAATATTTAGTTAGTAATGTTTTCATATTTTCTCTACCCTTATTTCCTCAAAAGATTAATTGATTTAAAGTGTGTGTGTGTCTGTGGTGTGTGTAACTTGACTCAGTTCCATCCATAATGTTTCTTTCTGTTTAGGACATTAATAAGCGTCTATCACTACCGGTGGATATCCGTTTGCCAGAGGGTTACCTGGAAAAATTTGCTATGAACAGTCCTCCATTTGATAAACCCTTGAGTCGGAAGCTACGGCGAGCTTCATTGGTAAGCCATTTAAATAAAGAATGTTTTAAATCCTTAAATATACCCAAATAACCCAATTCCACTAATTTCATCAGTCTCCATAATTGTTTGATGCAGGCCAATAATGTTCAATAGGGTTTAAGTCAGGGCTCTGGCTCGGCGCCTCTAGGACATGGACAGAGTTGTCGTTAAGCTCCTCCTGTTTTGTGTTGGCTGTGTTGTCTTGTTGGTAGGTCAACTCTCACCCCAGTCTGAGCTCCCGAGCGGTTTGGAACAGGTTTTTATTAGGGCTGGACCAGAATATTCGAATATTCGTTTGAAGGGATGGCATTTGATTTTTCATTATGAGATTCGAATATTCAGAGGGCCCCCTCCCCCTCCGAATATTCGAATCTCAAAATGAAAAATCAAATGGGGGGGGAATTAACATGTGACATCGATCTCTGTGAAACGGATCTCATTCGCGCTTAAATGACTAGCACTTTGTGTGTTAACCTGTGGAGGCAGTGTGTTGGGAACTGGATATGAAAGCCCGCTGCTACTGGGTTCACCCTCTGACTGCACAATTTCGGATTAAAGAAAGTTTTTTTGGTGGTTTATGAAGAAATGCGAAAATTTCCGCGCACATTTTTCAACAATTTATTTTATTTTATTTTGCTTTTTTTCCGCATTTCCCTATGTATAGCATGTAGGATCATGGGATATATCCGGTCTTCCGAAGTGTAAAATGAACGGTAAGAAAACGCACTAGAAGCGGTTTCCTTGCGTTCGTTGGGATTTAAACGCCAAGAAAAAGCTGCAGCAAACGTTTTTTGATGCCGTTAAACACGCAGCCGGACAAACGCACGTCGCCAAAGCCCGTGTGAACACTCTCATCGACTCCTATGTGCAGAAAACACTCGGCGCTTCATCCGCGCTCACCGGACGAGAGAGAGAAGACAAAAATGCCGAAGACCTCAGTTGTGTGGGAGCACCTTAAATTGACTGAAGACAAAACAAAGGCAGTGTGTCAAATATGCGATTTGAAACTGGCCTACCACTATTTTTAAAAAAATCATCCAAGTTCTGTAAGTAGTACGAAACGCACAATATATTGTTGGTATCGTGCTGTTCTGTCTTTTATTAAAGTTTTATTCATTCTGAAAGTGTCGCCTGTATCCATATTACACAAAAATGCGACTTTGCACTCCCTTGCGTCCGCAGCAGTTGGATGCTTCGGTTCTCAGCATAAAAATGCAACAAACAGACACACACACAGATTCCTGCCTTTATTAGAGATAAGAATATATTCAGCCCCCTCCCACCGAAGCTTCGAATATTCGATGTTGATCACTACCGAATACTCGAAGCTCAAAAAATGGTATTCGGACCAGTCCTAGTTTTTATTGAGAATATCTCTGTACCTTGCTCCATTTAGCATTCCCTCAACCCTAACCAGTCTCCCTAAACACCCCAACAGCATGATGCTACCACCACTATGCTTCACTGTTAGAATGGTATTCAAAATTCAAAAAACTTTATTAATTCCAGAGGGAAATTGCTTTGTCTTGTTTACATTTGCTTATTGTTGTTTTTCGAGAAAAGAAGGAAAAAGAAGTAGTAGTAATTTAGATAGATATTGCACTTGGAAGGTAAAAAAGCAAAAGGCATTGCACAAATCATACAGTTCTCCAGTATTGTTCTTGAAGAGTGGCACGGCACAAGAGTATTGGTAAATTACTGTGGGAACAAGTATTGTATCGTTACTGACAGTTACTACCCACATAGTGTAAACGTTACAAGAAAGAGTTGTATAATTTTACTCAACAGAGTCAAGCTCCATGCCTCGCACAGATCCGGCTCTTTCAATAATCTTGTCCAGTCTAATTTTGTCAGACACTTTTCTATTGCAGCCCCAACAAACCACAGCATCGCCACAATGGATTCATAGAACATCCGAAGAAAGGTGTTGCAGACGTTAAAAGACCTGAGCTTCTGTATAAAATACAACCGGCGCTGTTGTTTCTTGTATAGTGCTGTTGTGTTAAGTGACCAGTCCAGTTTGTTGTCGAGATGAACTCCCAGATAATTGTATTCTGAGACCATGTCCACTGTCTCCCCCTGGACAGATATAGGAGTCATAGGTGTCTAACTTCTCCTGAAGTCTTATCACTAGCTCCTTTGTTTTCCTGATGTTGAGTTGTAGCTGCTTATGCTGAAGACAAAGTCGTCCACCACAGACAGGTAATGAGCAGTGTCTGGGTTCCTCAAGAGATAAAGTTTAGAATTGAGGCCAAACAGTTTAATATTGGTTTCATCAGATCAGAGATTCTTGTTCCTCACAGTGTAAGAGTCCTAAGCAGGCTTTCATGTGTTCTGCACTGAAGAGAGGCTTCCATCTAACCACTTTGACATAAAGCCGTGATCGGTGGAGTGCTGCAGTGATGCACAGGATCTCTGGAGCTCAGTCAGAGTGACCATCTCTATTACCAAGACCCTTCTACCCCAGTTAGTCAGTTTGGCTGGGTGACCAGCTCCTGGAGGAGTCCTCGTTGTGCCAGACGTCTTCCATTTGAGAATTATGAATGCCACTGTGCTCCTGGAAACCTTCAGTGCGACAGAATTTGCTTTGTAGCTTTTGAAGGCGAAGCTTCAAAGCAAATTTTTAACTGCATGCACAAATAGCTTTTTTTCTATTCAGTTTGAGGGAGCCTCAATGATGGCCTCAAATTCTTGTTTTTGTCTGAAAAAGTGGAATCTGATTTGATCTTCCACTGTTGTATCTCATCTATTTTAAGAAGTGTGGTACATGCTACAGTACTTACCAATGTTTACTACAGACTTCCAGTCAGATCTGACCTCTCTTTCCACCCATAGAACTGTTGCTCTGTGTTTTTTGTTTTTCACACTATTCTATTCTAAAGACTATTTTGGTTGAAATACCCAGACCATCACTTAGGTTTTTAAACTCTCAAACCAGCCTACATAAATGAGTAGATTACTAGGTGATACTGTTAAAGTGGCTGGTAAATGAATATTAGTAGTGCAACTCAATCCAATGGACTTGAAACTGAATTGGGAATAGCTTAAATTTGTATTTTTTAATCACATATGTAGGGCAATAATTATATGTCTGAGGAAAATATACAGTTCTGTGAAAAAGTATTTATAAGCTTTACCTGATTTTTAATTTTTGAAAATTTGTCACACTTTAATGATTTAGATGATCAAACAAATATTTATATTGCACAAAGATAAAAGAAAATGCAGTTTTAAATGATGATTTTATTTGTTAAGGGACAAAGCTGTCCAAACCTGCCTAACCCTGGGTGAAAAAGTAATTGCCCCTAACCTTTGGTTGTTGGTCTTTTGGCTGCTCCCGGCAAGGGGTCACCACAGCGGACACTTGGTCCATTCATACAAGCTTGGCACAGGTTTTACGCCGGATACCCTTCCTGACACAAACCTCCCATTTTACACAGGCTTGGGACTGGCACTGTAATTGCCCCTAAACCTAATAACTGTATAATATGAAATAATCAAGATGGATTTTTTTGCCAAATGTGAAACGGCTGTCATTTTTGTCCAGTCTCTTTCTTATAGTTGAATCATGATCATGAACAATGATTTTAACTGGGGCAAGTGAGGTCTGCAGTTCTTTAGATGTTGCGCTGGGTTCTTTTATGAGGTCCTGGATTAGTCGTTGTTGTGCTCTCGGCTCCTGGTAGGCCGGTGACTTCTGGGAACGTTCACCACTGTTCCAAGTTTTCTCCATGTGGATAATGGCTTTGTTTTTCATCTGTTCTTGAATTTCCTTAGATTGTGACATGATGTGTTGCTTTTCAAGATCTTTTAGCGTGCTTCACTTTGTCAGACAGGTTCTCTGTCAAGTGATTTCTTGATTCAACAGGTCTGGCAGTAATCAGGCCTGGGCGTGGCAAGTGAAATTTAACTCAGCTTTCCAAAAAGTGTGGGTATTCACAGTTCACTCATGATTTAGCAAGGGGGGGCAATTACTTTTTCCACATAAGGCCAGGTGGGTTTGGACAGCTGTTTTCCCTTAATAAATGAAATCATAATTTAAAAAATGCATTTTTTTATTTGTGCTATCTTTTGTATAATATTACATTTTGTGTGATGGTCTCAATCATTAAAGTGTGACAAATATGCAAATTCTTTTTTACAGCACAGTATAGTGCAGCTTTTAACATACTGTATATATTATGTTGGTCAAAAGCTAAACAACAACAAAAAAAATTCATTTTAGCAATAGGATGTTGGCATTAGTCTCAAGTGTTTTTCTACCCAGCAGGCATAAAATAAATATGGACAGTGTTTTGTATGTGGCGTATTACAGGGCCAGTGAGTTTAAGAAGCCGTGTGTTACAATTTATTATATGTTCACATTTTCAGGCATATTAGAATAATTTCATGGCTTTTGTCTTTGAGTCTGGTAGATTTGTAATTGCACAAGATTGTAAAAAAAAAAAAAGGAAAGCTAAATAAAAGGAATTATTGCTAATGTATATTATAATCACTGTAGTTTATATCTCGAAAATTTCAACTCTTGAAAATCTCAACTCTTCAGCTGACTCTTATGTAGGTACAGTATATATCACAGTAGACAGACAACAATGTTACTGTAAAGCATGACATGAATTCTTGCTGTTTGTTTCTCTTATATAGTCTGAAATTGGCTTTGGGAAACTGGAGACATACATCAAATTGGACAAACTTGGAGAAGTAAGTTTATATATTATCTTTTATCATCTCACAATGCCACTTTAAGCATTTATTTAAGCACGGGAGTTTGTCTAAAACCCAAAGCAGATAAGTTAACAGGACTGTATGTGAATCTAATGCTATACTTAAAATGTACAAAACTGCAATCAGTGTTTATTGAGGAAAACTGACAAATGTGTTTTTCTGATGGTGGAATTGAGACCATTCCACCATCCAAAATACTGGCATTATAAAAAATACAGCACTGAATTATACACTTACATGTCATGTCAGTAAATGCAGGTTGGTTTAATAATTGCTGTTATGTCTGGTACATTTACACTGTCTTACTGTACATAATGTTTGATTAGTAGTGCGCTGATGGTGGACCCTTTCTGTTGTTGTTGTTGTTCTCAGGGTAGAGGGTGGCTGACATAAGCAATTATCTATGTACATTAAGGGTTGCTCTTTTACAATATTAAGATGACTGGTATTTAACATGATTACTCATTGATGTTGAAAAAATCGTGCATTTTTTCAACTTAAAATTTTCAACAGCTTTTTTTTAACTGTTAAAGAAATAAATAATAACTATATGTACAAAAAAGCTAAATGCCACAACCTGGCTGAGGGTGAGTTTGGGCTTTTAGTGAGGTGCATACGTGTGCTCCTGTAAAGCAAATGGAAGCACTGGTTTTCTAACGTGAAACAAGAACATCTTTTAATCTTTTGGAAGCTAAAACAGTCATTGAAAATAAAACCTAGTTAATTGCACAGCTCAGTGTGTGAGTTAACATGGTGTAAGGGCTGGTAAATCGATACAGTTTCCCTATAACATGCATTTGCTGCAAGAAATGTGTATAATCAGTCACAGCAAGGGCTAGTGCTCTTCCAAAACACTTACCAAATTTTCATTTGAATTCATCAGCAAACAGTTTTACCTTAAAAGCGTCACCTGAGCATTGTCTATATACTGTACAATAATACTGAAGGCCTCCAATCAGATTCACAAGCTAGTCACCTGGAATGGTTTTCAGTTCACAGCTGTGACTTGTCAAGAGTTAATGTGTGACATTTCTTGTCTTCTTAATCTCATGAAATTTGATGCATCCCCAAGTACAGTCGCCAGAATCATCAAACTCTATGATGAAACTGCCTGTCGCGAGGACTGTCCTAGGAAAGAAAAACCAAGATCTACCTCTGCTGCAGAAGATAAGTTTATTAGAATGACCTGCCACAAAACTTACAGCACCACAGATTAGAGCCCGAGACATAATGTCTGAAGTCCTCTGCGAAGTGTACAGGACAGGGTGTTCAGCCATGTTAAGTGTGATTCCAAACCACAGGGAGTGAAACTGCTCAGTTCAAATGGAAATTCAAAAAGGGTAGGGAACAAGTGAACATCTGGTCTTCACTTAACCAGGAAAGGGAATGAAAAATTTCCCAGCAGTCATTCCGCCTCACTGTAGCATGAAAAAATACAGCTTAAAAAGGATTTATGTATCTATTACCATTATTATCAAAGAATGCCATCATATTGACAGGACACAATAATTCAAATTTTAATTTATTCAAGAAATCCTTAGTGTTATATAGGCTAATAAGCAGAAAAAAAGTCTTATTTTAATCCAAAATTAATCAAATAAGTTATATACGTTTAAATAGTGTATTTAAAAAAAAAATCAATACTTAATATCTGTAGTGTGAAATTTCCAAAGTAGCAGCAACAGATATCCAAGGTGTTTATGTTATCATAGTAACACACGGAGGAAGTGACATCTGCGCTGATGAAGTAGGGACTAGGCAGTGAAGTACACTTCAGAATGGAACACAGCTTTAGTCAAAATTGAGGGCACAGTTAACCAGCATGGCTACCAAAGCATTTTGCAGCGACATGCCATCCCATCTGATTTGCACCTAGTGGGACCATCATTTATTTTCTAGGTTAACTAAGAGCTATTTGTCCAAGAAGAAGAGTGATTGAGTGCTGCATCAGATGACCTGGCCTCCACAATTACCTGATCTAAATCCAACTGAGATGGTTTGGCCGGAAAATAAAGGAAAAACAGTGAACAAGTACTCAACCCCTCTGAGATAGTTTCAAGATAGTTGGAAAAACATTCCAGGTGACAACCTCATGATGCTGACTGAGAGAAGGCTAAGAGTGTGCAAAGCTGTTAGCAAAGCAAAAGGTGTCTACTTTGAAGGATCGAAAATATAAAACATATTCTTTTATTTAACACATTTTTGTTAAAACATAATTCCATGTTTTTTCTAAGTTCAAAGCAATAAAAATGAAGGGGAAAAAAACATTGAATAAGACTTGAATAAAAAACCTTGGAACTGTAAACTAAAAACTTTTGACTGGAGCTGTATATCATTGCTAAAAAAGATTTTTTTCTTCTTCAGTGGCTTAAAATACGTGCGGTTCCATATAAGTTCCTGTGAAAACCGATTGTTATAAAAAAAATAATATGTTTAAAAGAATAGATTAACACACATGATTTTCCTTGCATTAGCCAGTGTCAGAGCTATAGTGCTAAGGAAAATTACTCCGCACCCACTGACCAGTCAGAATGGGGAAAACAGCAGTCCTGTGGTATAAGTACTGGTATAACAATAGGGATGGGAATCACCAGGGATCAGCTGATACCTTATCACGATGACTAGGTGTCGATTCAATTTGTATTGCGATTCCGTTAGTATGATGACTTTTGATGACATATTATTTTGGGCTTGATACAGTTACAATTCTCAACAAATTTTATGAAATAATTTGCTACTACCGCACAGGATATTGTGCTGTCTGTCAATGTATGAATAGTTTAGCGCACCACCTTTAGGATTATAGAGGAGCTGCAACATTTTACCACTACGAATGCATATAATGCATATAAATGTAAAAAAAATATTTTTAATACATCGATTTTGGAGTCGTACATGATACATAACTGAACCAATCCCTAGTTACCAAGCTCATTGATCATCCATGCACTAAAAATGCATACGATTAAGTTATAATCTTAAGTCCAATATTTATACAAATGGAACGTGTTCTTTAGAAGCCAAAAAATGTCCATAAATAAATCCAAACATGCAGACACAAGAAGTGATGGATTCTGGTTTCATGATTTACTTGTGATGTACTTGATACCATCCTCCTCACAGGGAACCTACGCAACAGTGTATAAGGGCCGCAGTAAGCTGACTGATAATCTGGTGGCGCTGAAGGAAATTCGGCTGGAGCATGAAGAGGGTGCACCATGCACTGCCATCCGTGAAGGTAAAGAAGCAACATGTTCACAATGTTCCCTCTCATACAAACCTTAAATAGCAAATTAAAGCAATTATACAAATGTATGAAGTAAAGAATTTTTTGTCGAACATTTTGTCTTACAATTTAGTATCCCTCCTGAAGGATTTAAAACATGCAAACATTGTCACTCTTCATGACATCATTCACACGGACAAGTGCCTAACACTGGTCTTTGAGTACCTGGTGAGTAGATGACATTAATTAAACACCTGTGTATCTGTCATTAGTGTTTGTTGATTAGAGTTTGTACTTTTTTTTTTTTAACATGCTTTTCTTTTTCCTGATCAATTTTAGGAGAGGGATCTAAAGCAGTACATGGATGACTGCGGGAGCATCATGTGTGTTCACAATGTCAAAGTAAGTCTACACATACTGTACTTGTGAATGTCATTATGTAATTGATAGTGCAACATCTTTTCTTTGCTAAATAGAGGCATAATATTCTATTTCATAATAAATATTGGATTAAAGATTTAACAGATAGAGATATTCTGGAGCTTTCTTAGCTCAGAACTGAATTGCCTGTAACCAGAAAAACCTGAAATTAAAAGAAAAGAAAAAAAGTTTACATTTACTACCTGTGGATTCTTTTTAAAATCCCATCTTGATATTTGTGCTTTAGATCTTCCTCTTTCAGCTGTTGCGGGGACTAGCATATTGCCATCGCCGCAAGGTTCTACACAGAGACTTGAAACCCCAGAATCTGCTCATTAATGACAGGGGAGAGCTCAAACTTGCAGATTTTGGTGAGTATGCACAACCACAATGCCAGAACATGCATACACATGTACTCACAATCCACTCTAATGTGAATACCTGCTCATTCAATCAGGTAACTAGTTTTCTAATCAATTGGCAACAGCTCAGTGAAGAATATCTGCTCAAAAAAGTATTATCTCTGTGACTTCAACTGTTGCATTGTTGTTGTGACCAAATGCACTGGTTTGAGCATTTCAGATATTGCAGAACTGCTTTGATTTTCGCACACACTGCAATCTCGAGAGTTTACATGTAACAGTGTAAAAAGCAAACAACTGAAAACCATCCTGTGTGCAGAGGGTCTACAGGCGTAAACACCTTGTTTGCTGCGAGAAATTAAGAAAGAGATACTAGACTAGTTTAAGCTGACAGAAACTTTAAAACTACTAAAAAAAAAAGCACTCTTTTCAACCCTGGTGAGCAGAAAACATTTCAGAAAATACAACACCTTGAGGTGAATAAGCTGCATCAGCAGACATCAGGTTCCACAACAGGTTCCACCGCTGTCAGCGGAAAACAAAAATCTGAGGCTAATGTTGGTAGACACTCACTGAAACTGGACAACTGAAACAAGAACTTTCTTATTGTTTCCCCCATAATTGTAACTGTGACGATACCATAGGTGGTACCTTGGGGTGCTATAGTTATTCCTAGGATAACCACATCTCTAGCACCCCCAAGAAACGTTTGTGGTCTATTAAGATTTTTTTTTTAGTTTTAATGTGTAAATACTGTAATTTGTAATTAGTAAAATAAATAAATAAATAAATTGCAGTCATCAAATTTCTCATTAATGAAACCAAGTACAGTGATGACACTCCTATCTGCAGTAAAACATTTGGATGCTGCAAACATTTTAAAGAAGGCCTATTATGAATTTAATGCATTTGGCAGGAACAAATTCTGACTTCTTATACGTATTTGTGACGTTCCTAGAGTTATATAATATTTGGCCAATAGGATATAGAACACCATTGAGTTGATGTGGTGATAACTGGCAGCATGTGCTTATGATCCCTGATCCATGAAAAACGAACAACACTGACTGAGTGAGTGTTCTCTGGAGGGAGGGGAAACACCTTGTTAATGTGGAAAAATGGAAAAAAATCATTGTTCGTTTTTCATGAATTTTTGTTTAAGAAAAATGTTTACCATTTTTATTAATATATAAAGACTGTTGTGTCTGAAGATCAACTATTTCTCAATATCTGAAACCACTGATCTGAGTCCCAACATTCTGATGACTGATGTGAACATTACTTGAAACCCGTAACCTGTATCTGCACTTTTTTGCATTGAGTGTATAAGACATAATTTATTTTCTCAAATATGTATTGCAAACAATTAAGTGTGTGTAGCAATCATTATATACTGTGGAGTGTATGTAGTGGTTATAGTTATGACTGATGTAATATTTCTTATATATATATATATTTCTTCTTCTTTTTTTTTTCGTTTGTTAATAAATGTTTCATGAGTATAATCATGAATACTTTTTGTGCAGGTTTGGCTCGAGCCAAGTCTGTACCTACTAAGACATATTCTAATGAGGTGGTCACACTCTGGTATCGGCCACCTGATGTGTTACTTGGATCAACAGAATACTCCACTCCTATTGACATGTGGTGAGACACTTTCATATGCAGTATATAAAACAGCCACATTGCCTATTGTACTGTGCAATTTTTTTTACTCTTATATACTGACTGCTGCAAAATATGGATGAGTCAATATAACATTTAGTCTCCTATTTGTATGAAAGTAGAGATTTTACAGCCTACAGTATCATAGATCAAAACAGGTGGTTATAGATGGTTATATTTATAGCTAACAATGACTACATGTAGAGACCTTGGGTGGAGTGTAGGTACAACCGTGTTTATGTATTTAGAGAGGCCTGAGTTATACTGAAATTACAGGGTGTACTGTCTACCCTTTTGCCTGCGAGATGCATGCTTCTGTGAATTGGTAGGTATGACATTTTCTAGCTCCATACTCACCTTTATATAACATCAACCCAGCAGTCTGTGAAATTAACTTAATTAGATTTGGTGACGAATTTTATCTGTAATACCGCCGTAGCTATGATTTTATCATGTGTAATTAGAAAAGACGCGAGTAGGGTTTTGTGTCATCTTATATCTTGTGTTCTTTAAATTTGTAGTAGATTTATTAACTGAAATAAATGACCA
>JAQMYJ010000040.1:20167706-20179221 GCA_030014305.1 Clarias laeviceps | reverse complement strand
TGTGTATTTATATATGTATATATATGTGTATGTGTATATATATATATATATATATATATATATATATATATATATATGTCCGTCTCATCTCTCATTGCTTGAATTATCCACTGTGGTCATGTACAGTGACAAAAAAAAAACTTATGTCCTTTTCCAAATACTTAGTGTCTTAACATTTAGTGGTATTGTCAAATATTAAATTGCTTTCTTAAGAATAGAAATCATATCGTATACTTTGGTTTTCATCTGCTCTCTAACTAAACCTGAGTTTAGTTTTAAGTAATGAGTATTTTTCACACATTATATTACTGTGCAAAAGACTTGAGCCATCCCTCATTTCTTCATGATTTGCATTCAAAGAGCCAGACTTTCTTGTATTTTTAATGTAGTCTTGAGGAATAGTTTTCCCGACTTCCGGAAGGGCTTTTTGTCTCTCATTTAGGCAAGTTTTGACTTTTCATTTTAAGTCCAGTCCCTATACCTGACCAGTTTCCGTGGAATGTTTGGAATGTTTGTTAAGCCACAAAAAGACCTATGAATTGCTCAAGCAGGAAAACATCTAACTCAAGGTATAAGGTAGCGAGAAACAGGTGCAGATGATGACAGATGGGCCAGTGATTAGTAAGCTGGTGATGCTGAACGCTGAGTTGTTGGAACATACGATAGGGGAAATGAGGTTGCTGCTAAGATTGTTACCTAAACAACTATTTTTTAAAATTGTATCTTTAGGCACTGCAGCCTGTCACAGTAAGACTTTTGCTCCCATTTCTTAAATTTAATCTAAATGATATAATTGTATTTAAGGTGAATAAAAGAGGGGTGGCTCATTACTTTTACACACTTTTAACTTAAATAAAATTACAAGATAAATTAATTTTAATTTAGTTTAAAAAAAAAACTTAATTATAATATAATGCATAAAACAATGCACTGAATAAAATGTTATCTCATTCTGTTACTTACATTCCTTTAATTGTTGTATATAGGGGGGTTGGCTGCATATTCTATGAGATGATTACAGGACGGCCTCTGTTCCCCGGGTCCACAGTAGAGGATGAACTTCATCTCATATTCCGTATCCTTGGTAAGAAGTGTATTGATATGTACATACTTCTGTTTTGTTTAATTTTTGTGCATTGTTTTGATCACTGAATTTTGTTAAGTCTCCTTCATCACACAGCTTCATATGTGCATCATACAGTACAGTATGTGTGTAGGCGTCACTGTGTGTGGTATGTTTCGATATATCTTTTGCTTAATTTAACATGTATCTCCAGGCACTCCTACTGAGGAGACCTGGCCAGGGGTCAGTACCAATGAAGAGTTCAGAAACTATAACTTCCCTCGCTATCACCCCGAACCTCTTGTGAATCATGCACCCAGGTGTGTCTTCATGCATGCATAGATTTGTGTGCGCATGTGCATTTTTATAATGATATTGCAATTTATGTCCTTTATTTACAGGATAGACAGTGATGGTGAAAAATTAATCATGCAGTTGTTACAGGTCAGAATGTTCACATAACAATAATAACAGCAATGCCACTCTACTATTCTACTATACAATGCTACTATTACATAATAGTAATTATGATAATAATGATATATAATTAATTAATTAATTATAATAATAAATATAATGCCGTGGTACAGCAGAGCAATTAAATATGAATGTTTTGTGTAATTATGCAGTTTGAGGCAAGGCAGCGCATCTCAGCAGAAGAAGCGCTCAGGCATCCCTACTTCAAGAGTTTGGGGGAGCAAGTACAGCAACTGTCTGACAGTAAGGATTAAATACTAAACATTCTCTGTCTTGTAATGTTTGTCTCTGCCTTTGTAAACTTTAAACTTTAGTTTTAGCAGGTTAACATTACTTTCAGAAGTGTCTGATTGGTGTCATATCAGCTGGTTTAATTTCACAACTTCCATATTCAGCCCTTGTAGAAAGAGGACAGTATGGCTAGAGGTTTAGATTCTACTGTACATTGCCGGAGCAAATGTGTTTCTGCTCACCGAAATACTTGAGCTAGGGTTGAGAAAATTTCATAACAATTCCCCGTGTTACGATAAGATGTACCTTTATTCGTCCCACAGTGGGGAAATTTCTAAAAATGTTTCACTGTTTGAAACACTGAAACCATCAACAGGAATTCACTGGGTTGCTCAAATAAGTAAAAACTAGGAATAACAATACTGCATCTTTACAAAACCACAAATTTAAAATAGTTGAAGGATGTATCTGGGATTTTATGTTAGGGTGGGGTTATTATTTTCTCAGGGTATCTTAGCAAAATATTTGCATGTCTACTCGGTCATGACACAAGTTTCCTTTCATGTAGATATTTGCATTACTTGGCTCTTTCTTTGCAGTGCACAGATATTTTTTAACGGTGTAAAATGTGTAACTGAGTAGCATAGAAGATCCGAATTGTATGTAAAATGGATGTTATAATAAATAGTATCACTGGTTTAATATTCCATCAGGTCATATTTTTATATATGTAATGTATATTGGCGTTAGGAGTTGGAACATTGCCTCTTCGGAAATTTTGGAAAGTGTTCGTCTGCTTTTCTACATTTTTGACCAGTACAATTTGATGTTGACTCTGAAATTTCTCTCAAGCGGCCTCAATCTTTTCGGTGAAGGAGATCCAACTTCAGAAGGACCCAGGAAAACGTACAACAACATACTCTGAGTCAGGTGAGTTTGACTGATAGCTTGTAAATATAAACCCAACCATTGCTGTACTGACATGGAACTGTGTGTGGCACTGATATGACTGCAACAAATGCAACAGGATCGCTGATTGTTTTCAAAGACTCCATGTTACTGTAGGGGATGAAAGAGTCGTCCTATTAATTGTATTCAGCCACCATCAGTCAGAAACTCATACTGACATATGAAGAGCTAGAGAACAACATGCACATTTGAATGTGGAAAAATAAGCCTACTTTAACCATACTTAAAGTAAATGTGTATAATATATTTGTGGTTAACAGGCTACACATACTGTACACTATCGTGTCTGATGCATCAGCTAAGAAATATCTATCATGCAGTCGACTTGTGGGTGTCCCTTTTTTGTTCACAATTTTGGACACAAGTTTGGATTTATTTTCTACATTCAACAACAATGCTGGATTTTTATTAAAACTATGAAATAACACATATGGAATTAGGTAATTAAATAACCACTCAACAGTCAGTTGTTATTTTAAAACACAAAGGTCAGCCTTTCTGGAATAGTTCTTGCAAGACCAGTATTTTTAAGTGCATTTGCAAAACCCATCACGCTCCATGATGGAACTGCCTATCATGAAGGCCATCCCAGGAAAGAAAGACTAAAACTTACCTTTGCTGCAGAGGAGAAGTTCATTTAGAGTTACCAGCCTCAAAAATCAACAATTAACAGCAGCTCGGATCAGAGCTGTTATGAGGGCTTTACAGAGTATAACTGACGGACACGTCTTAATATCAACTGTTCAAATGAGATTATTGCATACTTTGGATGCCTTCAGTGTTTCAGTGATTGTTTTACAGTGTAGAAAGAAATAAAAATCGGGAAAGACCATGGAATTAGAAGGCATGTCCAAACTGGTAGGGTACATGAAAGATGATGCGCAACAATCAGTGCCGGTGCTCATATGAAATGATATACACAGATCTGACATAATATAAAAGCCATTAAATGTAATACCACTTGGGTATTAGGTTGCCCTTTTGCCACCTGGGAGGCTCAGACCCCTCCGGGCATGGCTCCACAAGACCTCTGAGGGGTGCTGTGGTGTTTGGCACCAGAACAATGGCAGCGAATTTGTTGAGTGTTCTAGGTTGTGGGGTGGGCCCTTCGTGGATCAGACTTGTCACATCCCATTGGATTGTAATCTGGAGAGTTTGAAGGCCGGGTCAGAGGCCTTGAGCTGTTCGCCTGCCGGGATGCGATGCACAGGGTGTTCTGGCGCGTTTGTTTCATAGCCAGCGTGAGCCTTTGGTACCCATGATCCTGTCACCAGTTTACTGGTATATAATTGATAATGTTATTCACTTCATCCGTCATGGCTGATCAGTGTTATATAATAATGTAGATGAACCAAAGAAAATAGCCAATACACAGTGTGTATATCTAAATGATGGTACCTTATAAATTGGCTTTTATTCAGACAATAATTTGCTCTGACTGCTCCTCTCATTTAAAAAAAAAATCATGTTCGGTGATATATACGTCTGTAAAGCTGAAGCCACCTTTCTGAATCCCCACCTTTCTGAATCTGAATGTGCTAAAATGGCTGGAATGTGGTGTATTCTTAAAAATGTTGACTGAAGTGTCTGCACAATAGGATTTTAATAGGCAGGCTTGTTGGACAAAACCTGTACATCTGTTGTCTTCTGTGAAAGACCGTGTCTCAATGTTTTCTGTCTGTCTCTCACCTTTTTTTTTTAAATACTTTTTTGCTTTGCTTTTTCCTCTGTTCATTCTCCTTTTTCTGAAACCACGCCCCAATTTGCCCCCTTAAGCCATGCCCCATAAGATGGCTCCCATGCGTTTGGAATATTTGCAGAGAGAAGGAGCAAAGCTGAATCCTGCTCTCTCTTCCCCCTCTACCGGCTGACTCATTGTACCACTCTGGTAACTTACCACTCTCTTTCCTTCTTGTCTATCTCAGTGTTTTGTCTTTGTTCCTTGCAATTGTAAATGACTGAAACCCCTCATTGTCCTGTTTCATCTGTCCGTACTTTGCTAACACTTGTGAGTCTTGTGTTTTTTCTTTTTTCACATTTATAGATTAAGAAGTAAATGTTCTCTTTCAGGTTTTTATAAACGCACTTTCTTTTGTATGTAAAAAGGCAAAAAAAATGGTATTGATTAGGCCGTTTTATGATGCCTAGTTATGCGTTATTATCATTAACAAAAATATTTATTGATTCTTATATTTAGACGTAAAGTACACAATTACAACAATTCTTTCTACACAGTTGGAAGTAAAGGTACATGAACCACAAGGTGGCATCATAGTATTCATAATCCGATCATTTTGATCCATATACATTTTCTCATGTATTTCATGTATAAAGTTGCTTTGCAAAAATGATCATTGTTAATATTGTTATACGAATAAAATTGAACTGAATAATATTTTTGATCAAAGTACATATATTACATTCTACCTTAATAAGTCAATATTAAGAAATCATTCATTAATCATAAATATACTGTATATAAATATTTGCCAACATTAAATAAATTTACAGAAAAATTTAATGTAAATATATTTTAACAGTTCACTTTTAGTGGTTTCCTTTTCTTCCAACAATTTATATTCAAATCCTTTCAACAGTTTGTATTTTTGCATATAAGTTTACTAATAATTAATATTGATTATAAGGAATTATTGGAGGGTAGTACCTCAAAATCTCTATCGGTTAGCAAAAAAGGTATTAGTATTTTGAGTAGTGTTATGTTCCACAGACCAAAAAAAAATAAAAAGTTTTTAAAATGCAACATGAAGGAAAATTATCCAGATTTTTTTCCCCCATTACAAAGAGTAAGAGCTCTTTGTTGCTTGTGGGCTTTTGGAGATTTTACATTAAATAATATTTACTTTTTTACATTTTCTCTGACAAGACTATTTACTTTTTAAATGAACCTTCTTGCTTAATACAGTTCTTGTAACCTTTAGTGGTAGGTCCATGGTTATATTAATAAACAAAATAAATGAACTTAATCCCTAATGAGCCCTTAACAAAAAATTTTATAGGAATATTAATTGTCTTTATAAAAGGAAATTGTCCTTATATTGTCTTCTGTCTCTCTCTTTTAGCCCAGGGAAAGTCCCGAAGACAGAGTGTTTTGTTTTAGAAATGTGCCCTAACTGATGACATCACACATTTTGCACAAACAGAATACATTACCCCACCCCAACAAAGGAGGAAGAACTTGAAACCTTGCACCAATCAAACGAGGGAACAAGGCTTGGACATTTGATCTGAGGGAAAGCTTCACTGCACAGTCAAGAAATAGGATTGCACTCTTCAATAAACATGGAAAAGCTTCACTCATAACATGCATACAACTTGTGAAGGAATATAAGAATCATCTACAGCTGCTCATAAGGATACATACGTTTATTCTTATAATCAAGGAGACTGATAGAAAGGAAGAGGAGCCAAATCAAGAACCCCATCATACAGATGGGATAATAATATACTTTAATCCAGGTCACGCTGTGTAGCTCGCATTCATTTATATAAACCTTAGCAGTATACCTCATTCCTTTCCATGCATCCAGCATTCATTTATCCATGTGGTTGTCCATGCTAGTGTGTATATCAGCATGCTGGAAAGATTAGTTGGGAGTCTCTTGTGTGTGTATAGTTGCTTTTCGTTTAAATATTAAATATTTTAATCTTTTCAGTAACCATAAAAAAAAAAACACCACCACCCCTACATGATCTACATACTGCTGTGTTGGTACGAACTCTGGTTTCAACAAACCCTGGCACCTTACACTAGTTAAGCTCAGGATGTCTTCTGTGAATTCATACCCAACTAATGACCTTGGAGGACTGGAAACTGAAAAAAAAAGTAACGGACATGACACTGAATTTAACAGTGCATGATCAGCAATGCTGTCTTTATAGTGTGCACTACAGGGCAATTCCGAACACTTGAGAGTTATTTTGGAAGCTGTCCAAACAGGAAGGGGTATGACAAGAGTAAAGAGTATTAGAAAAAGTGCTCACTTGATAAAGCAGATAAATGTTCTCTGTATTGTCTATGATTGTTGCCTATTACATTATCTCTGTCAGTTTACGTTTTCTGATGGTTCACCATTTCTGTTCACCATACTGATCCCGCTATAATTATATAGACCCTTCTAGGAAATGCGCAAAAATTTATATTCACTGCCTGGCCAAAAAAAGGTGCTGTATGGATTGAAATAAACAAATACTTAGAGTTTTATTGTATAAAATATTGCAATGAATAATGTGCTTCGAATGGCATAAAATCAACTAATGTATTGATTTGTGCGACCATGTTAGAAGACCTACCATGTGGTTGTGAAGGATAGTCTTCTTCTTTGTCTTTCGGCTAATCCATTTCAGGGGTCGCCACATCGAATCATCTGCCTCCACCTAACACTATCCTCTGCTGCCTCTTCTCTCACCTCAACTAACTTCATGTCCTCTTTCACTGCATCCATAAATCTCCTCTTTGGTCTTCCTTTAGACCTCCTACCTGGCAGTTCCAACCTCAGTATCCTTCTACCAATATATTCACCATCTCTCCTCTGAACATGTCCAAACCACCTCAATCTGGCCTCTCTGACTTTATCTCCAAAACATCTAACATGGGTTGTCCCTATGATGAACTCATTCTTGATCCTATCTATCTTTGTCACTCCCAAAGAGAACCTCACATCTTCATCTCTGCTACCTCCAACTCAGAAATAAATGTGTGATGAAGTTGCGTATAAAAAAAACAGTAGAAATAACAGCTCTGTTTATTAGTAAAAGTAAGAACCTTTCCGTGTGCCCGATGCAACAAGAACTCTCAGTATTGGACTAAACTGCTGTGTGGCCATAAGAAACCACTTCCTGGCGAAGCTAATTGAGAAAAAAAAGGGTAGGGACTTTGGGAGCAGAAAGATTGGATTTTGGAGCAATGGAAAAAGGTTGTATGGTCTAATGAGTCAAGATTGACCCTGTTGCAGAGCGATAAGCATGTCAGTGTAAGAAGGGGAAAGCTCTTGAAGTGATGCACCCATTGTGTATAGTGTCCACTGTACAAGCCTCTGGCAGCAGTATTATGATTTTGGGCTCAGGTCTAGGCTCAGAAAAGTAATGTGGCAATAAAATTAAGTCAGCTGACTACCTGAATGTACTGAATGACCAGGTCATCCAACCAATGGATTTTTATTCTTCCCTGATGGCACATCCATATTCCAACGTACCTTAGGATCAAATTGTGAACAAGTTTTTCTGAGGAACCGTTTTCATTCTACAAAATTGGCCACCAAAGAGTCTTTATCTTAACGCGCTTTATCTTAAACTTTACAAAATGGTTAGACTCTCCCATCATCAATACAAGAGCTTAGCCCAATATTGTTGCAGCTCTGAATGGAAATAAATGTTGTGACATTGCATAATTCGATGAAACAAGACAAAGCCATAATCAAAACTGATGGTAGTCCAATGACATTTTTTGTCTAGGCAGTGTGTGAAAATAGTAACGCATGCAATAAGTGATATTTAGAGCTTAACATAGAGAGATTCTTTATATCTTCTTTTTTTTTTTTTTTATCCTCAAACAAACATTGGGATAGGGCCTGTTTTTTTCTGTAAAACATTGTTTTTTGTGTGGACAGTATCCTTAAAGTTAATAGTTTGTGATTACAAGTAACAGCTGTGAGTCTCTTACTGTATGTCGTACAAGACTGGAGACACCTTAAGAGGGATGTTGGAGCCCTCCTCAGTGCAAAACAAGCTCCTTTATATTTTCATCTTTTTGCATGTACACTTAACCTTTTTATTTCAAACCACTGTTTTTGGGAAGGTAAAATTTAGAAAAGAATTTTGAAACTGACATTTCCTTTGCAAAACAGTGGTTTTGTGTTTCTTTCTCATGTGTTAGTTGGCAGTATGTTTGGCTAAGTTTGAATGTCCTGGGAGAGGCAGCCAGCTCATGATCTGAAAGTTTCTGGTACAGTACTTATAAAAATTCACAATACCTCGTGCATTAATGATCTACTGCCATATTGGATCAGATTCTCAGATGCTTTTAATTGTTTTCAGTTGCTTTTTGGTGAAAAACATGTCAGTTTTATGCATGACCAAAACGTTATTGGTGTCCCCTGACCATGACCAATTACGTCAGTCCTAGTCCTAAGGACGCTTGTTGAAAGTCAGAGAATCATTGTCTGAGATTCTCAAGAAGGGCTTTTTCCTTGCAATTCTTCTAAATAGCTCATTGTGAAAGTTTAATAGTTAACTTTCAGATTTGACAATCAAAGGGTTCTAAAAGTGTGATTTTTACTATCCTCCTCTTTACGTAAATTCTTACAGTCATAATTAGGGTTGCTTATCTAATTTTTTTTGGTTGTTTTTATATCCATCATTGCTGGATTGCGTATGTCAACAACCGTGTCACTTTTGTGTATTTTTCTTAGGGATTCCCCATTATATTAACGCACACAGAGAAACTTTTAGCATGTTAAACAAATAGTATCATGTTTTGATGTATTTATTTTTTGATTGACGATTATTAATTCTGGTGGGCCTAGTTACCCAAAAGCATGGCTGCACCTATAGATACACACACATGGCTCAAGTATCATATAATAAAATAAATCAGCCATTATGTTTTCTCTAATGGTACAGGAAGCCTGAACACTAGGGGTGGCTGTCAGTTCAGATGATCTTAACACTAAATTTTAAATGTTTTTGGGGAAAACGCCCACATTGTTGTGAGTAAAGCATTTCTACTGTGAGTTATGTGCACTGGTAAAACACTGCTTAGTTGTTTAGCATAGCCAAGGACTAAACTGTCTGACTTTTTTTTTTTAAGTTACCTTTTCATGCAATACTAAAGAAATGAATACTAAAAATGCACAGAATGTTTGGCTGCCTTATATGTTTGGCCGAAAAATAAGAAATAATTTTGGGTTTAGTCAAAAAGGTAATATGGAATATTTTGACTGATTATGTATGTTGTGTTTTTTCTGCTCTGTTGTTACCTTTTAAGTCATATTAGACTAATACAGCAATACAGTTAAATTATGTAATAAAAAGGTTAAACACAGATTTGTTCATGGTGCACACACATTTTATGTTGCTCTGCTTTTTTTCCTCCAATTTTATTTATTTATTTATTTTAATACCAAATTACATTGCCATCATTTATGTAACAATCCAAAGTGGTTTGGCCAATTAATGAATTCAAACATCAGATTGAGGAAGCAACTAAACAAGCTTTGTGAGTCAATGATAATACAAGTACTGTATACTGCATTATTGCTTATTGCTGTAGGACTATATACCAGGTAAATTAGGGATATAAATTTTAAGAGCAGTGAACAGGGTCCAAAAGCCCACTATACCCACTTTCCAATTATTATAACTTCTTTTGCTGTATTGCAACATTCAATTGAATTATATTACATGGGAATTTTTTTTTGTTAATTTTGAAGTGACCCCTGAGGAAATGAAATTAAACAGTGTTCACAAATACTCAAAATTACTTACAATATTAAAAAATTATTTTGAGCACAAAATATATGGTGATGGCTTTCTTTTACTTTGTGTTTATCTGAGATATTTTGAGATGAAGAAGGAATTATATTTGCATATTTTACTGTTTGCTATTTTGTTTTTATAATGTGTTAAACAAATCATGTAAACCACTCATTTCATGGCAGGTGTACATACAGTGGGGCAAAAAAAGTATTTAGTCAGCCACCAATTGTGAACTATAGTTTATTTGTGTTGAACAAAATATCAGGTTGCCCTTTCAAACACACAAACAAAAACTTAAACTTGTCTCAACAAAGACAGACATTATTATTAGAATAAACAAGTACAGTATTAGTTCAAATCTGGTATTGCCCATACTCTAGTCTCTGGTTGGCTGGTATATTTGCAGAGTTATCACACTGAGTTCAAAGGCCCATAAATGAGCGCGTAAAAAAGTAAGTTTCAGTGAGCAAAAAAAAGGTTTGAGAGCGTGCAAAAGAGAGACATTCAGCAGGCAAAACCGAGTCTGAAATATATTATAAAAATTGCATATATTAAAAATTGCATTCTAATGTATACTTCCTGTACATTGTTACAAACGATTATTTCCAGCAATGTTTTTTAAAATATGCCAAAAATAAATTGAAAAACAAAGGTTAAATAAGTGTGCTTTGGAAATTACACCAAACTTTCACTTAAAGTATATTTTCCTATTATATTTTTGGAAAGTGTACTATAATAAAATTATAAAAAAATATGTTAAAAGTTCAACCTCAGCATAATTTACTTACATAAAGTATACCAACCATAAACCATGTAAACGATGTAAAGTTAAAAAGAGCTAGGCGTGTCTGTTTTTACAACTTTTGAATGAAGAATCAAACCTATTTACTTGCTCCTTGATTTTTTGCATTTTTTATAGCAAAAAAAAAAGACAAAAACAAATAGACAATAAAATAAAATAAATAAACAAAGACCCTCAAAAAACACATTTTTTTTTATCAATCCTGATAACTGCAGAGCCCTGTCTACATTTGGCATCAGCTCTTGCTGAAAGTCCCACACTCTTGTATCAACAAATAACTGTTCCTTGGTAAGACTCCCCTGTGCTGATCTTCTCACATGAATGATCCGACACACATCGAAAGGAACCCGGTAGACGTCTCCAGTGTGTTTCAGACTTGAATGCACTGAAGTTTGCATCATATTCCTGGGGTTGACGATCATCTTTGTGGGGTTGTAGATGTTCTTTCTGTCTGGTTCTCTGTAAATATGTTCCATAAT
>JAQMYJ010000040.1:20141654-20153756 GCA_030014305.1 Clarias laeviceps | reverse complement strand
TAAACTTATATCTAAATGCATACTGTCACTAAAAGCTTTTTACTTGTTTCTGTGTTTTTTATTATTATTATTATTATTATTATTATTATTATTATTATTATTATTATTATGCCTGAATTGCACATTTGTATTACTTTACCTAAAATGCATTCATTGTTTGAAATGAATGAATGGCCACACAAACTCAACCATTTTTAACACAGATAGCATATAGTTGTGTGCATGGATGCCATTTCATAGGACAGATTAGAGTCAGATAAAAGTCACTTGTAATTATTAATATGAACCGTCATGACATGCAAAACTGATTTGACCAAAAAATCTGAATCTCATTGTGGCTTGTAATGTGAACATAGTTTAAGGATCATGTGAAAGTGTTTTTTTTTTCTGGTAGGAAGGATAGCAAAAATTAATAAGGGGTTAAGGGGACTAAGATTGAGAGACTAAGCTCTGCAGTAATTAATTGTTAGTTTGTTAGTCATTAATTTCAGATTCATTTTAAACTACTATTTATAACCTGTAAAACACTGAGTGACCTTGCGGTGCAATGAGTAAACTTTTACTGTTTTATGATTCATCACTTTGGTCTCGATAAAAATTTTTTTTTTTTAATAATGGTAGGCTCTTTGTTGGTACCTAGAATAATGAGGACTACAGCAGGGGCGGAGCTTTTTCTCATAAAGCCCTACAGTGGAGGAGCAGCTTGACAATTAGTGATCAGAACACAAACACATTCCCAATCAGTCTCGAAACAGATTTCTCTTTTTTTCTCCTCTTAGGTAAAGGCAAAAATAAGGAGCATCCAATAAGGGATGTTTTGACGTTGTCTCTTTCACATAGCTTAATGTCCTTTTCTTACTCTTTGGCCATTCTCAAGTGTCTGCTGTTTTTGTTTTCCAGCCTAATCGTAGCCTCTTCCACTTGAATGGATGCCTCTTTGGATTGTGAATTGAGACTTCCAGCTATAAAATGCAAACTCAACACTTGAAATCAATTTTAGATCTTTTAGTTCTTCCATTTATAATGAAAGAACCAAGTAACATGCGGCAGTCAAACTGCTTATCAGCAAGTTGCCCAATTATTTTTAGCATGTAAAAATGGAGGAACCTGGCTGCAACTGTAGCATATTTAGGTTAAATCCCTTAATTTATATCCGTTCTGGTGGTGTACAGAAGCAAAAAGAAGGTCTTGCCCTAATACTGTACTTATGGACCCAGCTGTATTTCAGTATAGACATATTTAATGTGTTTCAGGATGTACATTGGACCAAAAAAACAAAAAAAAAACAACAACACATAATATAGAATTGACCACTTACATGTCTCCTTTCATTTGCTCTTAAAGCTTTAGAGCCAAAGTATATTAGAGTTGAGCCAGTAAGAACAATCCAGTATCGCTTCCAGGATGACAACTGGGACAAAAGAGAAAAAAAAGAATAGAAGGTCAATAACAAACAGTACTGAGACCTGGCAATGAAAAAGTATTTGCCCACTGTCTGGAGAAAACTTGCAACAGCGGTGAACATTCCTAGGAGGGGATGGCCTACAAAAATTTCTCTAAGAGCAAGACGACAACGACTTATCCAGGAGCTCAAAAAAAATAAAATAAATAAAATAAAACACACAGGACAACATCTAAAAGAACTGCAGGTCTCACTTGCCTCAGTTAAAATGTTCATGACTTAACAATAAGACAGAGCAAAATGGCATCCATGGCAGAGTTCCAAGGTGCAAGCCAATGGAGTGGCCTAGTCCAATTTCTAACTTAAATCCGATTAAGATGCTGCATTATGACCCTAAACAGGCCATTTGTTCCTGAAAATGCTCCAATGTGGCTGAATTAAAAAATTCTGTAATGAAGAGTGGGCCAAGTAGAGTGGACACTGCACTTCCACAGCGAGGTTAAAGACCCACTGCCAGTCATCACAAACATTAGTTGCAGTTGTTGCCGCCAAGTTGTTAGGTTTAGGGGCAATTAAGTTTTCACTTGGGTCCAGGCAGGTTTGGACAGCTTTTTCTTGCTTCTACAGTAAGTGAAATAAGCATTTAAAAACTGCATTTTACTTGGGTTATCTTTGTGCAATATTATAATTAGTTTGATAATCTGAATCATTTAAGGGTGAAAAATTAGCAAAAAAATAAAATAAATAAAATCACAAAGGGCTCAAATAGCTTTCACAGCACTGTATAGTGAGTATAGTTTTTATATTTGATTATGGACATGTGATAATATACTCACTGTAGGTTTCTTGCCCTCTTTCATCACTGTCTTTCTCCGCAGAGGCCCTTCAATGGTGATGCTGCTTAGCGAACTGCATTCATAACTGGACATAGCCCCTGGGACACTGAGCCAAAGAAACAACAATCTTAAGTGCTTTTGACCATGTGGTTTTCTAATGGATCTCTTATAAACATCCATACAAATACTTGCCAAACCGTGACCTAGAAAATAGGAAGGATTTCAAAACCAAAGAAGGGGTTGAGCTTAAAGACATTGTTTTACAGACTCTGGCTTTAAAAGAGTAAAAATAACAAAATAATATGTTCACTGCAACAACATTTTATGTAAAATACATTTTAAATCAATTTTTATTTCTCAGTGAATACTGAGAATATAATTCAATTTCAATTCAATTCAATTTATTTGTATAGCGCTTTTAACAATTGACATTGTCCCAAAGCAGCTTAACAAAATCAAAACAATTTGCCTCCTTCAGAAAGAAATGAAGCCAAAAAACTGTCAAGCACAACAGTGGAGGCGTGATGATTTGGCCTTGTTTTTTTAGCCATAGGACCTGTGCACCTTGCAGTCATTGCGTCGAACATGGACTCCTCTGTATACCAGAGTATTCTAGAGGCAAATGTGACGCCATCTGTCCGACAGCTAAAGGTTGAAAATTGGAATCCTGCAACAGGACGATGATCTAAAGCACCGATCATCTCGGAGATCGAGTTCGATTCCCGGGTGATGCGGTAACCTCTCGCAGCTGGGGGTCTAGAGAGAGCTGATTGGCCGAGCTCTCTCAGAGGGAAGGGATGAGAGGTACTGTACTTAGTGCTCCCACATTAATCACAGCTCTACAGCCAATCAGGGGCGTCTGAGAGCTCACGCAAGCGGAAGGAGCCGCTCCCAACGGTGCGTGCGTTAGTGAGCAGTTTGAAAAGATGCGGTCGGCTGGCGTCACATGGTCCGGAGGAAACACGTGATAGTCTTCGGCTCTCCTGACTGAGCGGTAATAGCCTTAATGTGGGAGCCCCTTAGTGATGGGGAGGAATTGGACACGACTAAAATTAGGGAGAAAATCGGGGGAAAAAAAAAAGAAAACAAGGTTTTGGAATGGCCTGGTCAAAGTCCAGACCTCAACCCAATGTGTGTGTGACCTTAAGAGAGTGGTGCATAAGCGAATGCCCAAGAAGTCAATGAATTTAAGCAATTTTGTAAAGAATGGACCAAAGCGATGTGAGAGACTGTACAACCTATATATATTTTTGGCTTAATTTTTTTAATGATGTTTTTACATAAATATAAAATTAATAGAGGAGGACTTTTACATCTAGCTGTGCACCATAACAGCCATCACGTGACTTTACGTGATCATTGAAGTAAAGATACTTTCCATGCAACACAGAGGCTACAGTGAGTGGTTTGAATGTGTTTAGTGGCTTTTTGGAGAATGTTGAAGACATGGGGGGGAAAAAAAAAAAAAAAAAAAAAGAAGACATTTACACTTTGTTAGTCATTACACTCACTCCAGGCGTTCTAAATTACAGGCATGTGTGATTTGACATTCACATACATTATGCAAAAGCACACTAGGTGACTTGGATGTTGTTCGATCACCATGTTAAATACTTAACAAAACCATGTGGGATACTGTAGTCTAAGCACTGTGGTGAAATTAGAGAAATTACAAAACTTCAAATATGCTCATGCGATTTGTGTACAAAAAGCCATGAGATGTACAGGCTGTGTGTGAAGCTGTTGCATTTGCTTTGTCTGGTCCTTTTTGTTAGTTTTGTAATTTTATAAAGCTCAGAGGATGACTGACAGACATGTGAACATGCGATGCATACAGCATGTGTACTATAATAGGGAGCTGTTATCCACAAAGTGAGAGTGATTTTCATAATCTCTGTAAAAAAAAAAAATAATAATTGCAAAAAAACCCTCAGTGCTCAGTCTCAGTGCTTGTTTGTCACTCGTATAGTCAATATCCATTTGAGCGTGTGCTGTTTATTATAACATTGTGACCATGTGTGTGTGCACGCGCACAGTAAAAGCAAGTGTCATTAGAGAGGTGCCTTCTTAAAGATCTAGTTTCCAAAGTCTCTCTGTCAGAGAGTAGATATTCCGTTAGCGTGTGTGCGCACACGAGTGTCATTAGAGAGGTTCCTTCATAAAGAAGTTTCCCAACAGAGCAGTATGTAATTACGTAATTGTACAGTACATACTTATGTAAAGCGGTAAAAAGAAAAAAAACTGCAGCATGATTAACAGAATCAGTTCATCACAAGTAATAATTTAAGTTATCTTTAGAAATCCTTAGTTTCAATATCAGTACAACCATACAGCCACACAGTAAGAGTGTTTACCTGTAAACATAGCTTCTGCTTCGGGGAGAGTTACGGACTGGAACCCTCCAATTTGGGCCAAGAGTAGCGTACATACGACCTCTGAAAAAAATTATACAATTTAATACAATAGACCACAGTGCAATGTAACATTCATTTTATAATTTGTATTTCCTTACAGATGTTACTTGACTTTGAATCGATATCTGTAAACTCATGGTAATTAAAAAAAGAACTGCAGTATACATTTTTGTATACTGTGTATAATCAAATGACTGATTATTTTACAAAACACTGAAGCACTTCACCTTTCAGCAGTAGATGACAACTCATCACTGAAGATGCTTTCTCTACTTCCTGCAAAAGATCAAAAAAGAAGAATGAATACAGAAAATAATAATTTAAAAATGTTCATCTGCTTATTTAACATTTAATTACAGAACAGCTGCAAATGCCATAGAATTAAAAGTGAATAAAAACAGCAAGAGACGAATGTTGTTCATTGAAATGGCCAAAAAAGAAAAAAACATTTACATTTAGGCATTTGGCAGACGCTCTTATCCAGAGCGACAAAAAGTGCTTTGAAGTGCCATCAGTACCCAAAAAAAAAAAAAAAAAGCAATTTTGTCTCATGTAGATTTTAACATGTAATTTAACAAGTGACATTGTATAGCTTTTAAATGCTGTCATCTAGCATTTAAAGATTTTAGAAGAAGAAGAAAATAGATTCAAATAAAATTCGGAGTAAGGGTGTATGAAAATGTCTGTAATTACTAAATGGTTAATTATTGTCAAATCCCTTGAAATTTAGTTTAAAGTCTTGACCTCATGCACATCTTGAGTTTAATTTCAAATTCAATGTGGTGGTGTACAAAGGCCAAATGCCAATAAACTTATCTTTGTCCAAAAATCTATGGACCTGACTGTATAAATACTTGTTAGCAAATTCTTATAAATATTTGTATTTAGATAAATCGCCTCCAGAGTCACCAGATCTCAATCCAGTACAGGCACCTTTGGCACGTGGTGTAATGGGAGATTCCCATTGTGGATGTGTAGGAGACAACTCTGCAGCTGTGTGAGCCCATCATGTACAGTAACCATAGACTAAAACCTCTAAAGAATTTCCAGCACCTCGTTGAATCTATGAGAGGAACAATTAATCCCAGTACTAGCCATGTAATAAAGTGGCCTGTGTGTACATTAGATAATTCTCCATTAATTGAGTAATTACTTCTTTAATTACTATGTTTCAGTTGGCAGCAGTTCTTTAAACTGTCGCATCTCATCATTAGCCTCATGTTTTAAAACCACCATGCTATATTCCGTTGTCATTTGAAAGATGCTACTGTGTTTCAGAAGGGTCAGATTATTGGACTGCATCAAGCAGAGAAAACAAGTTAGACTGCTTGGCATTACTGGACTTGTGTTAAGAACTGTTTGACACATTATTGAAACTTCAAAGAATAGTGATGATCTACGGTAGGTAGCAGAGGAAATGTGGCTTGGAAAAAAATAAATCATGTTTAACTGTGATTGGAGTTTACTTAAATACATGGTAAAGTTGCATCATGAAAAAATGACAGTAGAAACTGCAAGCATGCTTGTACCAGTTTACAGAATTAGGATTAAACAGTTGTGGCCTTAAGAAATCCACTTATTAGTAAGGCTAATTAGAAGAAAGGATATATATAGCTAGGGAGCATAAAGGTTAGAGTTTAAAACAATGCAAAAAGGCCAAGTGGTCTTTTGATGCACTCATCAAGCATAGTGAGCTTCAATTCATCAGGTCAACTGTAGGCTCAACAACATGCTGGTTCAACTTTCTTATCATCAAAACAATATCTTGGCCAGAAAGTAATGCAACACTGAAAGGAACTTCATTGTGTGTTGTTAAAACATTCCATATGGGCAACAGACTAAAAGCTAAAAGCCGTCCAACAAAATATTAGATAGTTTGGCCAGGCAGCATCATTTTATAGGGAATACAATTCAATACTGTATTAGGCAGAACGAAACCAAGTCATCACTCCTCTTTGCCTTATGTTGTGTTGTGATCATTGAATATATTTCACACACACAGTAAGTACAAGATGATTTTGACCTGCTCTTTGGAAGAAAATTGCTATCTATTCATGAGCGAACATTTGAACATTAATTGCACAGAGCTTTTCTCCTCACGCAAATAATATAGCAAGTCAGTACAAGAACTACTCAAGACCACACCTAATCAGTAAACTGACTAAATTGTATAAGGTCATGATTTCATGATTGTGTTGACATTCTTTTATATATTCGTATTATTTTACATAGAGTGAAACTTCAGATTGCAAGTAACACGGTTTGCGAGTGTTCCGCAAGACGAGCAAAGATTTTTGATTTGAAAAACGAGCAAGTTTACGAGTACCGAGTATCATGTATCACGCATTTGCGTCTTGTTTTGACGCCGAGCGGCACGTAATCACAACTGAGCCAACGTTTTCTCTCTCTCTTGCGCTGCGGAATTGTGGGTAATCGTTGTGTGCATGTGCGTGCGCGTAATTTGACCCTGTGCCCCTCTCCCCCACCCCCTCTTGGCTACACACACACACACACACACACACACACACACACACACACACACACACACACACACACACACACACACACACACAACCTGTGAGCATAAACGGAAACACTTATCTGTCGGGATTTATTTTAACTTTTTTTTAAAGGTAAATGCAGGTCAATTTATTTTATTTTTACTTTATATTTTGCATTATTTATTTTAATTATTTTAATGTATTTAATTTTTTGGGCTTTAGAATGAATAATTTGCGTTTCCATTATTTCCTATGGGAAAATTTGCTTTGATTTTTGGATTTGAGTGTTTTGGAATACGTGCCCGCTTCCGGAACGAATCATGCTCGTAATCCAAGGTTCCACTATATTTATAAATTCTGTACTTTTTCTTAATAGATTAACATTTAATTGAAGCCTCTGAGAAAATAATTTTAATTGTAGTTGGTGATGTTATTTACATCTGGTTCAGTATTAAAGAAGGGCTTTGGGATGAAAAAAACTTTACTGTGCACATAAATATGACCAGAATAATTCAGTATATGCTGAACCTGCAAATCTTTTCCTCTTTAACATGAGTTTCTCTTAGAATTTTCTTGGACCAACTAATGTTAGCTGGCTAGCTCGCTCTGTAAGATGCGCATATCCTAATCCTGCAGCGATCTGTTAACGCAAGGCCAGTTTTAGTGATGTAGCCAGCTAAAATAACAAGCTAGCTAAAGGGCAGCATGAAGAACTAAACTGACATTCTCTGTGGCTTACAAGGGGTATATTTCAATTACTTTATCCGTATTATCAATCTGATGTGTTCTCTGATCTGTGTCTAGCTAAAGTTATCCTGTTTGCTTAATATCATTGGATCTTTATGAATCTGATGATATTTGGAGATATAATCCATGCAGCCTAAAACACTAAAAAATATTCCGTCCCAAAGTATTTTCTTTTTTGACACAAGAAACACACTGCAAATGTAGCAATTTAGATTCTGGAAACAAAGGTGTGAAAAAAGAAGTGTCATAGAAATAAAGACCTAATGAGATTCCGTTGGTGAATACAGAGTCATGCGTATGATTCCTGATGGGGCTGTGTGACTCTAAAAAACTGTCGTCCAGTAGATGACGAGCCTTTTCCTTCACAGAAAAAGTGGCACTCTTACTCTCTGCTACTCCAAACTGGCACATCATGCTAAACAAAGAGGGGGGAGAGAGAGAGACAGATGAAAACGACTAATTTTTCTTTCTGTAAACACTGATTACATGCTGGCAGAAACATTCTGACTTAAAGCAGAAAAAAATATCAGCAAACCAACTACTAAATAGCCTCCAAAACTTAGATATGTATTGTTTTAATAGGTTTAATATGATTACCTGATTTTTAAGACCAAAAATATCATCACAAACAAAGACTTAACAGAACCTGAAAATGTTTTATATGCAGTATACCTGCAAGCTTTTTGGTCAGCTGTAATTACAATTTATTTAATACATAAAAATTTTAAGCACCGTTACTAAATGTGTTTTTATGATCACGAAGATGTTCTACAAATGGTAAACATCTTCCAGTGACAAAGGTTGGACTGATTTGTTTTGAGTCATATGCACAAATTTTTAATTCATCTCATGATAGCTTTAATTCTTATGAACACTACTCACTTATTTCCAAGGCTGTGGCTTTTTCTGTGCCGGGCTGGTGGTGGTGTAGGCAGATGGGCTACAACTGAGGTATCAGGACAGGTTGGTCTCCGGTTATACTTCACTGAGAATGCCTCTTCTGAAGGTCCTGGTGTGCAAGCAGACAGACAAACATTAAACTTTTGATACTGTTAATATCACCAACCACACCATCTTTTTCCATAAAAATATCTGAATACATGAACAATACACTGTTTTGTAGTTACAAGCATTTGGTTTGGAACCTGTGCCAAACATCTGGTCTCCCATGGTCCTAACTCGCTTATTTTTGGTCCGATCAGAAAACTCATCATGTTGAACAACTAAGAAATGTGTACTACTTTAATCATATGTTGAAATCAAATCTCTTTAGAACAGGCCTTCTAGAGTGTACAAACAGTGAATCAGCAACACACTAACTGAATTTCTCTCTAACCATCTCTTCCTCAATTTTGGATAAGATTGGACTAACTGTTTAGGAGTTTCAAATTTTTGTTTGGACTTGATGTAAAACCAATTTTCTTATAATAATGTATTGCTTTCTCACAGTAAAGATTTTTCCTAAAGTCTGCCAGAAAAAAAGGATTGGAAAAATTGCAATCCTGACCACTCAACTAAATAACCTTATTAATTATTTATCAAGAATAAAGCCTCCTTTCTGAAACAACTAAGAACTGAAAGCTCTATTTCTAACGGTTGCTGAGATCTTAACCTCAGAAGCACTAGTGACCTTCCTGTTCAAGAAGCGATCATGTTACATTCGATGTGTGTGATTCAGCCATACCGCCAGGGCCGTTACTAAGGGAACTGGGCTAAACAATGCCCCCTCCCCTCACATACACATTCACTGCACTCAGTCATATTAATGCTTATATCTTGGGAACCGCATGTATTCGGAATGAACCGTTTTCACTGGTTTGTCCAAGAAATTAGATGCACCATTGCATGCATGTTGCTTCAAAATTTTCCCAGGAATTGATTCTAGTGCATTACATGCTTATGCATTTTACCCTATTTATAGTAATGAGGAGAAAAATTTTTAACAGTGGAGGAATAGAGTCATTATAGCCAGTAAAGACAGTCATTATAGAGAGGAAGGTGATAACTCTCTAACGACTCTCTCCCTCCTCTTGTTATTATTTAATGTATTATTATTTACCAATACTCTATCCAAAATCTATTCATCCATATTACTTTATTTTGAGTATCCTTCACCATATTCATATCGTAGCAACCTTTGGACATAAGTTGCTGACCTACAGTAAGTGGCCAACTCTGAAAATTGCCTTAACTTACTTCTTTAACAGACTTTTGCACTTTTAATGCCAAACATGTGGTTATAAGCCTCATTCTTGGACATACACCTCATTTTCCTGTACAGAAAAGATCAATTTCTTTCCATGAGAGCCACATGTTTACAATTAAAAATGTTCTAACTAAAAATACCTTTATCTACTGCAGCATCTACTGCTGCAACATTAGAATTCAAGCACAGCCTGAGAAACAAAAACCTTTCTAATAAAAAAAAAATCTAACATCACAAACAATAAGCTAATTGTGAAATATGTTGAATATCCACTTATGTAATTATCTAAAGGCTGCATATATTCCTTACAGTCATGTCTGGGGCCTTTTTCCACTGCACAATAAATCCAGAGTGATGCTTGTGGTATTGAAGTAAGCAGGCATTTGCAAACGTCCCAGACTCCGAGTGTCTTTAATTTTCCCCTAACTGGAAACAGACTTTCCTTTCCAATTAGCGCATGGTCGTCAGCACTAGTTCTGACCACAACCATCAGTGACTTCATAGTTAGAGGTTTTACAAAAGATGCCTAGGGCCAGAAAATGGATGCTACCGGCTTTAATGCTGGAAAAATGGGAGAAGTTGTTATATCTGTTTGAACAATGACTTGTAAATAACAGCTTGTTATGTGATTAAGTGAAAACTAGTATGTGTGTGCTCAATGAAGATATGAGAAATAAATCATTATAATGATTGTGAAACAGCAGGAAAAGGTGTGTGCATGAATCCCAAGGCTCAATAAATTTTAAGACTGTAACAAACTTAAAAAACAAACCAAAAAAGAAAAAACTTACATTTACAGGTTACATGTAATAACTGACAAGAAAACAGCTCTTATACCTGGATCTTATGGTGACACTCTACATTAGAGGCTATGAATAACCATAACAAGCCCAGGGACAAACCAGCCCAAACCTCATACTGTATGATGTAAGGGACACTGGCCACTAACAGGAAGAGGAAATATGGGCTTTTGACAATCAGCTCAGTCAAACCAGGGACTTTAATCCTTTAGCCTGGTGAGCATTAGCTCAGAAAAGAACTGAGGAGGTTTCTGCTGAAAAAAAATAATTCTAGGAGCATTTAGGTCAATGATCTCCATTAAAGAAAATAATTCTTTCATACTCCATCCAGAAACCATCTGCAAAACCCTTCAAGCCATGACGAGTTCCAGACACTGTCTAATCCACAGAGGATGCCATCTTTACCCAGAGGGAACTCTATTCCCATTATGTAAGACTATACATTCTGCATGCAAAATCTTCCAGATGAATACCGAGTTCAAGGAAAATTACATTAAAAAAAAAAAACAGTTCAGTACCTCCAATATCTTCCTTGGAAGATACAAGGCGAGGCGAACTGCTCCCAGGTTCAATCCTCAGAGACAACCTGCAAAGAATGAGTTTGAATAAAAATATGAAAAATATCACTGACGTAATTGATTTCTGGCAAAACAATTGTTAAAAAACAGCAACTTTTCTAGTTAGCTAAAATCCTACTTTGCTGCTACAACTGCTGCCACTGCTAATATGTTCTTTCGGTGTACTTTATAATGTGTACTCTCTAATGATGGAAAAGAGATGTGTTCAGTTCATGACAGACACTGGGCAATTCCAGCATTAGGAATGTGACAGACAAGCTTAGCATCTTTTAATGCAACCTCTTCATGACATTCAGCATTGGTCTTTACTGTAAAAGTTTAGTAAATATAAGCATATGCACTGTATTTTATGGTATGGTAGGAACCCTATGAATTATGCTTTTTTCCATGGTACGGTTGACCTTTCCAAGGAATTGACCTAATGTTTCTACTGCTACTGTATGACACTGATGCAAGCCCTTTTCAAAGAAAACTGTCATACTCACATGTACTGTATAGTCAATGTATAGTAAAATGTGTTCAATGTGCTGCCCATTGTGTTGGATTGTCAATGCAACCCTCTTCGCCATCAGGGTGTGAAGAGTGGGAGAAGAGGGTTGCATTGACAATCCAGCACAT
>JAQMYJ010000040.1:20096423-20126311 GCA_030014305.1 Clarias laeviceps | reverse complement strand
TGAGCAAGCAGTTCGAAAAGATGCGGTCGGCTGACGTCACGCGGTTCGGAGGAAACACGGGATAGTCTTCGCCCTCCTGACTGAGTGGTAGTGGTAGCCTTAATGTGGGAGCCCCCCTAGCGGCAGGGAGGAATTGGACACCACTAATATTGGGGAGGGAAAAAAAATAAATAAATAAAAAGGTTATTCTGCTGTGGTTCACCCATGAAGAACATGTTATAGCTCATTAGACAAGATTAATGCCACTATTCAGCCCTGTAGACTCTTGCCAAATCAATGAGCTCATGAGTTTCTGCAGAGAACGTGGATTTTCCATCAGTCCTCCGCCCAAGTACAGGGCTTTGTACCCACGGCCTCCCTCAGGTGGAAAATTATGTATCTCTGTGCTGTGCTGTATTTTCTTTCTTTGTTGAATATTTGTGGAAAAAATACTTTTTAGATCCAAAACCTGAGATGAATATATATTCCATAAAAAAATAGTTGATTTAGCCACTGCATCTTATTGGGAAAACAAACCTAAAGAACTTTTTAAGATGTCTGCACTAGAGAATTATGCACAGCCTTCTTCAGCAATAAAACAAGCACTTTATCTTGGTCATAGTTTTGTCACAGGTTTATCAGAAATATCACAAAGGAGTCATTTTGAGTGCACCAAATTTATAATCCATTTCATCTTGAGTACAGGAAACATTTGTTCTAAAGGAAATAAAAAGTGTTTAAATGTTCTGCTGAGATGTCTGTGGAAATATCGTTCAGCTAGTCAGCAACATTTAAAAACCAGATGTGTTTTTTCGCACATTAAACCATACATAGCGGAAAACAGAAAGGGCCCTCTTTTTGTGGATTCTCCGGGTTTTGGAACTCCTGAATTAATGTCTGAACAGCCAGATGCTTTAACATGGAAGATTTTACTCAGTTAAAAAAAACAAAAACAAAAGGAAAGCAATAACAAGGGAGGGCTCGACAGTAAGTTACTCACTGTACTACAGTGATTCCCAGCTCATGTTTTTTTTTCCGTGTCAATGTGCCATTTTTAATGAAAGCTTGAAACATATTTCCTCAGATCATTTTTTGTAAGTGAAAAGGTCTATTACCCCAAATCACTCATGGCTCTCTCACAGAAGGATTTATTACAATAACTGATTCACAATTCTCATAAAACGGTATCATGTCTGGGTTATTAATGGAATAAATAATGCAACACCCAGTGAATGGAAAAAAAAAAAAAAAAATCAAGAAATACCTTTTTGAATCCCATAAACATACCACACACTGTGAAAGCTTATAAATCAAGCCAGCTCAGTCCTTTTAACATCTATGTATTTTCTTAGTGCCAACAACAGTCATGCAAATTTGTCAAATTAACTACCGTTTGTGTAAAAAGTGTTGCTATAACTCACTTGCAAGGTTAGAAATTACTGAATGAAAACAGCTCGAGCAAAGTGTGAACTCTATTTAATAAGCATTTAAAATTTCATTTTACAAAATGTGTTTATGACTGCAAATTAGCAATAAGGAATTTAGTCAAAAAAATCTAAGAAGAATTTATTTAGGTAATAATATAATGACTACATTGAGCAGTAAACAGAATACTACACTATGTCGGCAAAAGTATACAGACACCCATGTCATACCCATATGTGCTTAGAGAACATCCCATTCTAAAAAATGTGCATTCACATCAGCATTGGTGATATTAGGCACTTTATTGTCAGTGCTTGTTTACCATTATTAATACAGTATATTATGGATATTGTAAGAGTGAGTCAAAATAAATCCAACTTCTGCCTTGCAGGGTTTACCCTGGTTGACCACTTCATGTTCCCAGCTGTTTGTGAATTTGAAGTTTCCTCAGTGCAAATAAACAATATAAGATTGATGTACTGTACAGTATGAGGATTCATGCCTTAATAAAGCTTGATTTGTGTAAAAGAGCACAATAAGCCTGGAACAGGTTTGGGTCCCTTAGTGTAAATCCTATAATATCAGGATTGCTCTTCACTGGAACTAACATTCTATAGAATTATGTCCTTCCAATTTGGTGGGAACAGTTTGGAAAAGACCAACGCATGTGTGAGATGGTCAAGTGTCTACACATTTTTGGCCATATACTTTTATCCCATATTCTGTAGCAATGGGGTCAAAAATTCTAAATGCTATGAATTTCTGCAGATTTACTCAACCTTTAATTCAACCATATGTGTTTTGTTCATACTTCAGACCTGATGACAGCAGGTATGAAAAATGAATAAAACACAGAGGATTTAATACTACTATCACTACTGAGATCTCAGACATAGCTATGGACTTGGGCACCACTTCAAAGTTCCACTAGATTTGCACAGAAGGATCTTTCAGTTGTGCATGATTCTGACCTTGGATTAAAGCACACTGGGTGATAATGGCTCCAGTGAGGAGCAGTACAGACTAATCCAATCTCAAGCTAAAATTCAGTTTAACAAAATAAACTTATGAATGATGTAATAAATCTGTGTCTACCATTCCCTTTCTCAAATCTGCACTGAGCACCTTGGCCTAGCCCCATCATACTGTGTGAGTTGATCAAGCCAATGAGTGCTGCCAATAGACACTTTGTGTTAACACAGAAGTTACCAGCTGTAGTCAGTCATGATCACTAACAGAAAGCGGAGAGGCCTTGCGCTTGGCAAATAAAAAGACATTTGAGAACTGAATTAATAATATAAAATGGGTGTATAATTCTGCCCTGTGTTGATATTAGAAAATCCTAATTAAATAGAATCCCAAAAAAATGATGAGTTTATGTACACTACTGACATTTTAGAGGTTTAATATTTAAGGCGGCACAGTGGTGTAGTGGTTAGCACTGTCGCCTTGCATCTCCAGGGTCCAGGTTCGATTCTTGGCCAGGCTCGATTCCCGTCTCTGTGTCATGGAGTTTGCATGTCCCCCCCCCCCCTGCTTGTTGGGTTTCCTCCAAGTAATCCGGTTTCCACATGGGCACTCCCACAGTCCAAAGACCTGCAGGCTAATTGCCGTTCCCAAAATTGCCAGTAGTGTGTGAATGAGTGTCTCTTGTATGCCTGTGCCCTGCAATGGATTGGCACCCTCTCCAGTGTCTACCCCGCCTCGTGCCCTCAGCCTGGGATAGGCTCCAGGCCCCCTGCAATCCTGAATACAGGATGGAGCAGTATAGACGATGAGTAAGTTTTAAGTAACTCTTTACTTTGTTTAGTATCACACCATTGTTCTTCCAAAGTTGAATCTTTATTATCTCTATTCTTTGTTCTACTTCAACAAAGAATACAGATAATATTTTCTTGGCTCCAACTCTGCTCCAACTCTCGTATCTTCACTCAGATCCCATGTAGTGCGATAGTGTGAAAATGGTTGGTCTTTTGTTGCTGTAATTTTTTTTTATCCCTTTGTATCCCAGTGAAATGAATAGTTTGCCATTTGTACTGTTACTTCCTTTGCCAGCTGTACAGCATCCTTTGTTACTTTTAAGCAAGCACACTTTGCAAAAATACAACTCTAGTTGCCTCGTATTACATTTTATAGCAAAGCATAAAAACACACTATTTTATAATTCTGTCCACATTTTATATCTCTGAATTAGTTGGGGCGTAAAGGCAAGTACTTGTAAGTGTTTAAATGTGATTACTATACACTAAATCCTGTCTTCAATGCTCTTGGAATTTGGGGTGACAAGTTGAAAATCCCAGTTCTCTGGTAAATAACTGTATATTAAGTTTTATTGTGGATATATGAAAAACCTCTCTGTTGAATGATCATGAATTTACTGTGTTGGCTCCTTTTCTTTCCCATGAGCTGCTTGTGCAGACAGGATGTTACTTACTATAGGACAGATCTTTGACCTGGCTTAATATTTTGTTAAAACACACACTTTGGCTGATATTCTCAAGCTGCAGTCATTCACAATAAAAAGAAAGATGAGAATAAATTCAACTGCCACATCACGTGTAACACTGCATAACTTACAATATACTGTATAGTCTAGGTGACTCAAATGTAGCACAATGCCAGATGATCCCTGCAACCCATCTGTTTCTTACATTTAAAAGATTTAAAGCAATGGTTTGACATGAACACAAATCCTAAAGTGACCAATCATGTGAGGGATGATCGTGCAGCAAAATGAGATGGGCACTGATTTATGTGAAGGCATTTGGCTTCTGATGTGTGTAATTTTCCTCCTTTTTGTGATTTTCCTTTTCTTAAAGTTTGTGGAAAAACATTGCCCCTAAAGGGAGAGCGGAATAAGTCATCCATTCCATTGAAGAATAACATCATGCTTGTGCTCTCTGGACACATGGTGCTCATATTTTAGATGTGTCACTGAAATCCTATTCTTGCCCTTCCCTGAGAAACACGCTGTTTTACAGAACACACAGAGAGCTTTAAAAACAAGATACCACACTATATAAAATCATATTAAGAACTTAATTAAGCCTCAAATAAAGGCACAACTGACATAAGATTTAATACGAATAAAGCAAAGGAAAATGGGCAGCCAAAAAACTAAAGAATACACCTTCTCTATTTCACATTTACTGAAGTCGAAAACTTAACAGAAATTATTAACACTGTTTGTATACAATAAACAATACATATTCATGGAAAAAAAGAAACATTGCACTGTGAAAAATCGCAAAATCCTGAGATCTAACCCATAATTTAGTTTGTCTTGTAACATTAAGAACACGGGTGAAGGTAAAATTATCATCATGCTCAGTAGAGCGTTACTTTATTTTGGATAACCTAACTCGCATCTTCCAAGCATGTGCATGAAGTTTGCCAAGAGATTCTGTCCAGCTGACAAGTCTTGGTATCAAAAGTAAGGAAAGCACTCAATTTGTCAAGTACATTTTGTCTTCACACCATCATGCCCCGTTTCGACAAAGCTAGCAGAGAGAGTGCCATCGGAACGCTTTAACTTCAAGCAGACGTTGCCAGGAACAGTTCAGGAACAGATTCTGAACACCTGGTTCCACTGCTGATCGCCCCAGGTCTGGAAGGCCAAGAGTAACGACGGCATCACGAGGCAGACTAATTTGATGACATCATCTGAGTAATCTTCCTACTAGGTTGTTAGACAACGTTTGGGTACAGCTGGACATGTTGAATAAGGCTTTGTGTATAAACTCTGTATATACTTTCTTATTTATTTAAAATAAATTTATTTTATAAGAAAGATACATGTGTTGGATCATCCTAAAATAATCCTGATAGAGCACTTAAGTCCGTTTTTGGTTTTTCAAGAAGTGAAGGACAATTTCTTGAATACATTCTATTTGATGCTCAGCTTATTAGCAACACTACTCTCAATACTGTCCTTTGGTTCAGCACATTAAAACCAGTAGACCTGAACCCAAACATGCATGAACAAAGCACACCTTGTTCTGGGAGGCTCCACAGCTGGAACCAGGAGTCAGTGTGAGTGTGAACATCAGTGCCAACTATGATTTGCTGTTATAGTTGTTTTTTGTACCAAAGTGACTTTAAAATATATTCCCTTGTTGGTGACATCAACACCTAGGAGCATACACCAAAAACTTGGCAGCCTGACAAAACTAAATACATATGCCGCGCTTTGCGATTTGATTGACATAACAGGGAAAAAAATAAATAAGGGATCATGGAAAATGAATATGAGCTTGCCATTTTCCACCATTCAAGGGAATGCATTTAATGGCATAAGGAAAAAAAATATTCCCCTTAGAGTGTCAGACCAAGCTGACGTGTCCATTTTTCCTTTGAGACGCTTAAGTAAGTGCTATTGGCAGTTGAAAGGCATTTTTAAGAAAGGGAAAACATTCAAAGTACTTTGGCACAAGTCCTATCCAATATCTGCTAACAGAAAAATCAGAGGACGTTTGTTGCTGATACAGTAACAGACTGACTGAATGCATTAAGAGCAGTGCATCACAACTCATGCATCCTTTATTGACTTAAGAAGTGTTTAGTTCAGTTTGACAACTCATACCAGTGAAATATTTCAGTATATAATAAAATATCAAGTTTGTCAGAATAAATTTTTATTTAAGCTTTAAATTGATGCACATGCTTGAGACTTGTATACTGTACAACCTTGCATGAACAGGCTGATCAATGTATCTTACTATAACTTCCTATGTGTTTTTGAATCCTAGATTCTCCACTACTGAATATGAACTTTCCAACCTCTGTGTTTATTTCTTTAGCCTGGGCTGGATCAGTGAGGAAATGGTGCCTGAATACAGCATAAGGGTTTTTAGCATGCACGTGTGTGTGTGTGTGTGTGTGTGTGTGTGTGTGTGTGTGTGTGTGTGCGCGCGCACGTGTGGATATTACGTGATGTACTATCTGAAACGGCCAACGAAAACCAATTTCCTCAACTTCTGACTTGCTGTTCTTTGTGTCATGTTGCAGATTTTGCTCAGAGTAAGCACATTTCTGCTATGTAAAGAGTGTGAAAACGTTTGAGTAGATGAGGCTACAATTTGAACATGTGCAAAAAAATAACATTAAATCTTTTTCATATTACCACCAGTATATTGCAGATATTCTGTATTTGGCATGCTCTCTGTTTCAGGTCCATGAGATAATTTGCTGCTACCTACAGTAATTGAACTTTTCATACTGCTTTTCATTCTGTGTACAGTCATGAGGGCTCTGAAGCTTATACCATGAAACTTGAGCCAGATATATCCAGCACACTGTCTGGCCCGCTGTTTCTGAATGCTCATATTATTGGCCTGCATCAAGCAAAGAAAATGGATTATGCTTATATGATAAGGTCTGCACAATACATTATGACTACCAGGAAGGATAGTGCTGAACTGTCTGAACTTTGCATGACTGTGATCAAAGGTCAATTAAATGTTTGGTAAGGTTGTACTGTAAAAATATTAACAGCAGAAATCAATGCTATGTTTAATAGCCAAAGAAAGAGCATTTCCACACGCACAGTGCAACAAGACTTCAAGGGAGAACAAGAATTAGCTGTGGGGCCATTAAAAAAAACAACAACCAACAAACAAACAAAAAATGCAAATGCAATGCAAAAAGGTGTGGTCTGATTAGTCCAGGTTTACGTCTAATGGGCAGGTCAGGGTAAGAAGGGAATCACATGAAATAATGCATCCAGTTTTTTTAGTTAGTAAGCAACATTATGTGGCAATTAAATAAAGTCAACTGACGACTTAAATTCAGCATGAATGACCAGGTTATCCCATCAATGAATATTTTCCCCCTAATGGTTAAGGTATATTCTAGGACTAAAATTGTGAAAAAGTAGTTCTGACATCATGAGGAATCATTTTCTGGTCACCATGAGTTGCATACCACGATCGAAGCTAAAAGCAGTTAAATTAAATGACTAAGAGAAGACCACCATATCCGATTTCACTCCTGTCAGCTAAGAACAGGAATCTGATGCTTCTGTATGTGTAGGTTCACTGAAATTGGACAGTTGAAGGCCAAGCATATGGGCCCTATCCATGATGTAGGGAATTCACAAAATTGTATCATACTTTAGGATGTTTATAAAGAATATATCAACTTGTTACTACAGGTTTAACAATCTTTTGAAACTTGGAAAAAAAGGAAGAGGTAAAATAGACAACAATACAGTTGAGGATGCATTATCCAGAACATGTGGCAAAACATTGGGATGTGTCGAAGAGTATTTGGGCCAGGTTGGATATCACTTAGGACATTAGGCGGCTTTGTTTCACCCCTACATTTACAGATCATTGTTGACAACTTACCATCTTATAACACCTACATCATCTGGAACAAAACACAAAAAAAAATAACAAGCCATAGCACAACTGTACCTGCTTTCACAATAGGTCACAGCAGGAATGTGACCATGACAATAAACATGTTGAAATCCCTGGAGAAATGTCCTCCAAGAGTTGCCAAGATAAACAGCATATGATGTGACATGACATGTTCCTGCATGTGCCTCTATCCCTTGTAAATGGTGACTATTATTCAGGGGTTGACTTTTTGTGTATGCACCCATTTTTAGGGCCTCAACAGAACCTTTTGTTCAAATTATGTCTGTAAAGTCAGGGTTCAAGTGAGATAACTGAAAGCGTTTAAAAAAAACAGATGGATTAAATTGTCTTTGTTTTGTTGACCAATGATTCATAAATTTACTTTAGCTTCGTCCATCATCTGTTCTTGCTAGACATGTATAATGATTTGGAGTCTCTCAACCACTCGACTGCAGGAGCATCTTATTTCTTGGCGCCTTATTTTTTTAACATTACACTGAGGATCGTTTTTCTGGCAATTATATGCTGACAATTGGCTCACATTGCTTTTTCAGGCACACCTCCAGACCTTTAATTTTGATTAAGTCACATCATTCTGAAAATTATGAGTGAGTACTTAATTATGATTACTTTTACATGTTCTGCCTTCAGTTGAGTACACTCTTTAGCACACTCGGGGGATTTAAATGTAAACATCAGTGGTACAATCACTTTTCCATTCTCATCATCTGTTAGTGAATAAGAACATGCTTAATTATGTGCATAAAGGACAATTCATCTATAGACTCTGCATTCATATCTTGAGTTTCATAATTTTTCACCTTTTTTCAAAGAGAAAATTATTGGCTTAGTTTATTTGACCAAAAGTGGAAGGATTAAAATATGGTTAAGTTGGATTACCTAGTTACACAATTACACACCAAACTTCTGATTTTCAATGCAAATATTTCCACCATAACTAAATGACACACACAGATCAACATATATCTTTATAACACCAACAGCACATGTACAAACAATCCTACTCCTTTCTATTTCACAGTAACTACAGGCATGCAGGTGCAGAATGAATAGATTTTTCATCCAAGGATTTCACACGCTCCAAATCATCATAACGAATGATGAGAAACGGCACAGTGGAAGAAACATGCTCTAGCTTAACTTGTGTGTACATGTCAAAGAAAGAGTGCAGTTCCTCACTGGTGACTCAATTATGCATTGTGTGTTGTCATGGCTACTGCTTTTGGTAAATAAGACATTAACATTTACTCTTGTTCACTCACTAGGTGCTTTTGTCCCCTGCCTACTTCAAGTACAAAATATACCTGTTGGGTGTGTACCCATTCAGGCAGGTAAAAGACTGTTTGTAGGTTTGTTCAGGAGAAAGATTGAAGATCTACTCGTTATAAAATAAGAGACAGTAACACCACAAAGAAGTGGTTCATACTAGTCAGTAATACTCAACCGCACACTTTAATTAATGAGGTCATAGATTTTCCTTTGTTTTGTTTAGCTATAATCAGACTCTATTATTTGGCATTCCCTTCGTCGCCACTAATTTGATCTATGGAAAAAAAAAAAATACTGCAGCATGGATAACTTTATGCTTTATGACCCCAAACAAACTCTCAGAAGAGACATTAGAATGCTGTAAATGGAGGCGGATCAGTAGAAATAATGACAGCAGTACTTAAAACAGGTGTCTTCTTTATGTTATGAGCAATGATACTTCAAATTCATGACAGCGTGACAAGAGACATGCCATTTTAAACACACTACGGACTATTGCATGCATATAAAAGGCAACGTTACATAACAGAAGCCTTAAGAGATAAAGTAAAATAGGAAAAAATAAAATGTATACAGTACAAATGAACCAAAATCTATTAAAGAAGAAGAGACAACGTATTACCTTGTATTCTAACTTTTTCCAATACTGGAAAATATGAGGCATGTGCCTGCAGCCTTATGCATGATCAGGCAATCGTAAGAGGTTCAGGGTTCAGGAAAAAGGATACTCTTCCTATGTGAGGTCAGTTTACGTGCTGACAGGATTATGCCATGAAAATTTTCTGTAATGACAAGTTTTAGCAAGAAATCACCACCTTCCTAAATTCTTAACTGACAAAAGATTCGACATATTATCTCCTTTCTTTGGTGAGTGTAAAAAAAAAAAAAAAAAAAGGAGTTTGTTAATTATTTCAGCTGGTAAAATTCTTTTAACCCTTACTGATGCAGTGATCAGCTTCTCATTTCTTAAACAACAATGTTGAAAGACAAATCCTGTGGATGTGAACAAGATGTTACTGTGTTTCAGAAGAGACAAATTACTGGTCTGCATCAAGCAAACAACTAAGGATATTGATGAAATTACTGGAACTGGATTAAAAACAGTCCAGGACATTCTTAAAACCTGGAAGAATAGTACTGAACTGTCAACTTGATGGAAGAAATGTGGTCGGGAGAAGAAAAAAAAAATCATGAATGACTGTGATTGGAGAACACTTGGTGAAGGTGCTTTGTTTAAAGGGAAAAAAAAGACAGTATAAATCCCAGCTTTGATTAATAATGAAAATAAGAACATCCCTCCAACACACACACACAGAAGATTGGGACTAAAAACCTGTGTGGCCATAAGAAAAAACACTTGTTAATGAGGGTAACAGAAGAAAGGCTTCTCTGATCAACCCAGATTGGTCTTATTTCAGGCCAGTGGGTGCGAGAGGACAAGAAGGGAAGTGCATGAAACGATGCACCCATCATTTACACAGTACAAGCCCCTGGAGGCAGTTATGATCTGACAATTAAATGAAGTCAGCTGACCACCTGACTGTCCTGAATGACCAGGTTCTCCCTACAGTGGATTTTTTCCCCCCGGATAGAACTGGCAATTTTCAGAAAGACAATAACAAGATTGACTGGACTTAAATTCTGAAAAACTTGTTTTTCAATCATTTTCAAGCAGGAAAATTTAATTTTTTTGGCTTCTGTTAAAGAAATGCCAAAAGGTACATACACTATATGACCAAAATTTTGTAGATACTTGACCATCAGACTTTCCATTAGACTTTAGAACATGGCTGTGGGGATTTGTACATTCAGCAACAAGAGCATTGTTAAGGCCACCCACTAATGATGAATGAGAAGGCCTGAGGCACAGTCCGCATTCCAATTCCTTTCAAATGTGTTCAGTGGTGTGGAGGTCTGGGCTCTGTGTAGGCCACTCAAGTTCTTTGACTTCAAATTTGACAAACCATGTCTACATTGGTGGTTCAGTGGTTAAGGCTCGGGTTACTGATCAGTTGGTCAAGCTGCTACTGTTGGGAATTTGAATAAGGCCCTTAACCCTGAACTGGCGGACTTCATAATCAGCAGGGATATGTTTAAAAAAAAAAAAAAAAAAAAAAAAAAATTCACTGTGCTGTAATGTATACTGTACGTTTATAAGTGATAAAGCCTTATTCTTCATGGACACAGGGGACTGGTCATGCTAGAACATGCTAGAGCGATGGGAGCTTTTTACTTTAAATGCATATAAATAATGAGACCACAAATCCCACATTTGCCACAGATCAGTTCTATATTTAGAAAATGCTGGCATCATCAGTAGTGGCCCTCAACAGTTTTTCAGTTAGCAATGGAAACATAAGTAAACTACAGTGCAGACAAGTGTTTCATAATTATGGGATTTGGCAGATGTGCTTTTGTCTCCATCAATAAACACATTCTTAGACTGGTTCATTAGGTCAGGGGCACAAGAATATCCTTTTTTATAAGTTCCAATTGATTGATTATAGACCATTTTGTTCAGTTCATTCTAGCTAAGCAATCTACATTACACTTACACATGGATAACTTCCTACATACATCAACCAATTATGACTCATGTGAGCCTGTGGGAAGTTAACAATAATGTTAATTAAAAATAAATAAATAAATAAATAAATAAATAAAAAAAAGACCTCTTAGTTCTTGTATATTTGGACTTGCTGTTTAAAAAAAATTTTTTTTTATGAATCTTTGAGATTAAATAACATGAGATTAAATAACAAAATCTCAATATAAAATATATTTATAATTATACATAAAAAAATTAGTACATCCTATCGACGACTACTGACCTAAGCTTTATATTCCAAATGTGGCTTTCTTGTTTCTGTGTTCTTTTTTCATGTCCCAAATTAGTGCAAAATAACTTCACGAGCAGACATGCATACTGTGGCTGTCCTACTGTACACATCTTTGTAAAGCGCCCCAGTACATACTTTCCACACAGCCCTTTATACTTCTTTATGGCAAGCCATATCAGGAAAAAGCATATAATTCCCCCCCCATATAATTTTTTCCATTAAGCTTGTCAGCCTGGGGAACATCTAATGAAGTAAGGTCTCTTTATGGGTGGGAGGAGGGGTGCTGGCATTTGGGGCTGCCTGCAAATACCTTAACTTACTGCATGTTTCGGGGAATTAGGGATTTTAACAGCACCAGCACAGCTTTTGCAGGATTTATGAGCTCTACTACTATCAAGGGCCTTAAGTCTTTATTAATGCTAAAGACATTTAGTATTTTGTAGAGGACATTGGCTTTATATACAGCAATAGCACTCATTATGTTAGAATGTCAAACCAGCAAACTGTATGAAAGGTAAGGAACCATCAATCCACTGAGGTTGAATTGAATTTTAATTGTACAATGTCTTCCAGCTAACACAGACTAATAATAGAATCACAATTTTCCCTCCAAAATAATTTTGCCTCTAATTACCAAGCTGTTCTCATTGTCTTCCTTACCAACTCTAATCTAGTCACTGAGACTTTAGAGGGCATGAGTTTTTAATATTTCATTAGCACTTACATCTGATAGCCAACAGTACAGGAATAACCACATAAAGAGTAGAGGTGAAGGGTTGGGTGTGCATGTGTGAGTGATTGTGGGGTGTGTGTATGTGTGTGTGTGCGTATGAGAGAGAGAGAGAGAGAGAGAGAGAGAGAGAGAGAGACACTAGATGGGTGGGGGATTTGTATCCTGCTCGTAGATGCTGCTGTGCCAAGAGGCGGAGACCTAGGCAGAGGGGTGGTACTATTAAACGTTACTGTTTGTTGAGACATTGTACCAGAACAGTTTTCCATTTCAGAAAAAAAGAGAAACTTAAACAGAGCTCACGTGCACTAGTATGACAGAGGTGATGTATTCATCTCAGAGAAAGTGACCGGACACACACTCCCTGTCTTACCCCCACATGCTGGTTGATCCTGGGGGATTCTCATGTCTCCTCAAAGCATTGGGGAACTTCAAGCAGCTGCTCCTTCTTGCTACGGTAAACATGGAGAACATCTAAAGCAACGTCTTTTCCTCTTATGTTCTTTTTTGAAGGCATCCTCTTTTCCCTGACAGTACAGGGTTCCTCCGGGATCTCACATTAGAGGATCTATTTCCATAACAAGGACTTCTGGTTCAGCTCACATGTTCTTGTAACCAAGATTTCTGGATCTAAGTCAAAGGCTGCCGGGTCATATTTTCATTTTCAGTGCACATCCCACATGTAATTCGTCTCATCTAATCAACTTTAAAGTCTTCAAGAGGATTGCAGAGTGTTTGGGACTGTCACAGTGTTAACAACTCCAAACAGACAAAGCTGATTAATTGGAGGCTTGGGACCAGAGACCTGTCGTCACTAACATTTGGGACACATACCAGCAAACAGCAGGAGATTTACACAGCGAGAGGAGACAGAGGGAGATTGGGAGAGGAGAGAGGGTGAGGGGAATCCTAGCGCTATCACAAGCTGTAATGACTAACAGAGAGACTTTGTAAATCATCCTAAATACATCTACCGGACACTGAAGTACTGCTGCTAAAGAAGGTGAAATTATCTGGTAAGATTACCACTTTGTTCTCTGAAAATGCCAATCGGTCACAAGTCACAAACATAATTGCGTCTCGCTTTAAACAATGGAAGGTTAACAACCTGCTTGTATTTTCTAATTGCATGGTGTTTTCCTAAAGCAAAATTCAAGATGTATGAAACCAAGAGGATGTGTTTGGATTTTGTGGTTTGAGTGATTCTCTAATGAATATTATTAATTTTTAGGCTTTGCCTTCCGATAAGTAGCTACTGTATTTGGAACAGTCAGATACACAGGACAATTACACACTGGGATGTAAAAAAAACAACAAAAAAAATAAATAACCTTGAGGTCACCTCGTCTGTGCTCAAAGGAAAATCAATACATATGTGCACATGGTGCGTGCATAAATAATGCTTTGCTCACATTGACACCTTTTTTCTTCATGAACAGCCAAATATTTTTCCGCATGGTCAAAATGATTAGCAGGAATACACCACCACCACTACTAACTCAACCACACACACACACACACAACATTTTACATACATGAACAACAAAATAGCCAGAGCCAGGCAGTAGTGTCAACAGTGCCCTCCAGTGTATGTTCTGTCTTCAACAGCATCATCTATTGTCAACTTTAGATTTAATAGAATAGAAACCAATAGTAAAAGTGAAGGCAAAAGCACAATTAAACACTAATAGGCCACCTAACATTAAAAAAATTAGCTTTTTTTTTGAGGATTAGACTCTTGGCCTCATAACAGGATAATTACTCTAAACACAGACCAAGTAGTTTTTGAAAAAGAAACTGAGAAAGGAGATCTTTGTAGTTTAAAACAGAACAAGATGAAGGTGCTGTTAGAGACCATTTCATCCCTCAGGAAGTTCTGTCCAGCTGCAGTGCTGGAGACACAAGGGTGGGGGTGGGACGAGAGTATGAAGTTAAGCTTCGTACACTTTGCCAGACTTCTATCTGGCTAAGGGGGTTTTAAGACCATCGCAATGGCTTATAAAAAAAATTTAAAAAAAGAAACAGCATCCTATGACTTGAATAAGTGTCCGTGCAGAGGTATGCAGCTGGTATAGTCACATACATCACGGTTTATAGATGTATTGTTTAAAAAAAAAAAAAAATTAATTAATTAAAAATAAATTAAAATAGAAATTTTGTCTCTTAACAGCAGGTATAAGATCAAGCAGAATTCATGCTATGAATTATTTTGTCCCTTTCAGGAAACAGACACAGGTTTAATGACATTCTTGTAAGGCTGATTAGTGCCTGGAGTTTGTCAGATATTAACAGTGAACCTGGAGCAAATGTGTGTGAAGGGTAGAGAGCTTTGAGCTTTCCCACTTGATCCTGAGCCGGTGCAAGATCATAAAAATCGGCCTTCATTAGGAAGGTCGGTAGTTTTATTTATTTTTTTACTTTAAGTTACACAAAAAACACTTGTTTGTAGGTGTTTTCTAGACTCCATACAGTACTTGGTCTGTGCTTCTTTGTAATAAATCATAGAACCCCAAAAAATGTAATATCTTGTTTAGTGTTGACGTGGACAGCTTTGAGCAGTCACTACTGTAGCGCTTGTAAAAAGCTCTCAGACAGGGGATGGAACAAACTGCTAAAATAGCTAAATCCAACCCTGTACACTAAACTACTAGGTAGGATGTTTATTATGGACGTGACGGCAGGTTCATACCTTCTGTAGTCACAAGTTATGAAAAGAGATTTGTAAAAAAAAAAAAAAAAAAAAAGAAGAAAGAAATTATCTGGTGTACACAAAAGTATCTGGCAACACATCAAATCTTGCACACTAACCTAATACAGAGTGCTCTAACTGATGCACTGGCGCACCGAGTATGATGTTTATTATAGACATGCAGCAGATATATATCACTGTTACCATTCAAATGTCATTCAGGTTTACACCTTCATTCATAAGAAATTTCATTACCAGTCCCGGTTTGACTTGAACGCGCCTCATATAATTCGGCATTTCTTCTTTTGCAATATTTTAGCTGCGTGAAATGCGTGAACCTTTTCTGTCTGAAAGAGTAGGAACTTCGCCATTTTTGACAACCTGCTCAGCTGTTGATTCCTTGTCTCAAGTGTTCATCAGGAATTTTACACTGCAGTGTCACAGGAGGATCTGGATGATCTTTTCTTTGGAGAATTATATCGATAGTCAAGTTTGTTGGTGATTTGAGGCATGTGAGTCAGAGTTATGTGACCAGGATACATCAAAAAATTTCAATTCGGGACAATTAGGCAGGTTCTGAATGTGGGAAAGCCCCTTAATAGTGTGAGGTCACCGAGGCAGAAGCTTGAGTCTCTTCAGCTCAGCTGCTACATGTTTGTGTGGGAAGGGAGGGGATCTCAGTTTGCACTAATGAGCAAGGAAAGCATTTATGGAATGCCATGCTCAGGTTAAAATGAGAGGAGGCAAAGTGAGAAAGAAGGAAGAGGGAGAGAGAGAGAGAGAGAGAGAGGAGAAAGAGAGCAAAAACTAGTAGTAATGCCGACTCAACATCTAATTACTGACTGGAACACAGCTGCACAGGTACCTTAGGCTCAACTAATGGAATTTTCTTCTGTTCTCTGGTCATTCTGTAGACATTCCTGAGACCAGGTTTAAGAATTTACACTGAAAGTTTTAGCTTCACAAAAAAAAAAAAAAAAAAAATTACTTACTAGTAAATTAGTACTTTCCTAAACTTTTAAAGAGTTAAAACAAACCTTCCACAAAATTTCTACAAAGCCTGATGAAAATATTTGCAGGTAGTCTGTTACTGAGACCGTTACTGAAAGAGAGAGAGCGAGAGAGAGAGAGAGCGAGAGAGAGCGAGAGAAAGAGAGAGATAGAGACCACCACACTCTGACCTTAGTGTGAATGCTTGTAGGAGAAGGGGTAGATATGATACAATTATTTGTTTACAAAATCTTTTCTAATATTCCCTTTAGAGAATCACATCTGCCCTAAAATCCTCTGGTTTACCACTATATGGAAGACTGCTCAATCGCTGCGTATGAAGACGCACGAAAACTCTGTTTCTACAGTTGCGTGTCCACACAACTTATAAAGGGTTCCCCACACACACAGACACACAGAGTCACAGACACACACACACACAGTCACAGACACACACACAGTCACAGACACACACACAGTCACAGACACACACACAGAGACCAGCCAACCACACCCACACAGGCAGAGGTCATTTTCCTGAAAGCAAACACGAATCCACATCTATTGAGTTGAGAGTGAAACCCCAAACTTACGTACAGCTAAACACAGGCATTGCCTCAGGGCTGACAGGAAACTGCTGTGCGAGTTCTCACTGTTCAATTCAAAGTTTCTCCTCCAGATGACTGTTTAACCTATCATTACACATGTATTAGAACTGCTGTCAGGGACTTCCTCCATGTGTCCCATGAGACACAGACTTCCCGCAAAGGAATGCATCATGTTTTCCATGAAGCATAAAAGTGGAAAAACTGACAAAATAAAGGATGTTCTTCTGAAAATTATTATACTGTTCAACTGGAGGAACTGTGGATAAAAGAAACCTTTATTTTTTAAAATGTTTAAAATAAAAGATTTATGTTTTTTTTAATCTCATTAATTTAATTAACAGCTGGACAAAGATAAGAAAAGCTTTATTAAATCATTTTATCCGTTTATAACCAGTGATTAAATACTCTATGAGACTGTCAGACTGGTATAAATTGCAAGCTAGGTGACTGACTGAATGCGACACTGGCTGCATTTTGGTCAGCTTCCTTCCTTCATACAGACTAGTCGGGGTGAGATAAATGATGTCCACTCACCACAGTTTCTCTAGATCTTGCATGTGTACTTTCCATGTGACACTAGATGTTATCCCAGCTTCATTCCCGGTTATCATAACAATTACACATCTGTCTTTTATTTTATCTTTGTTTTTATCCAGATGTGTTTTTCAGAACCCAATCATCTGTAGTAATATTTAATATGAATATTTGTTTTTCTTTTTAACATTGATTGCATAGAGACTTAATCCATGCTGGCCTTCATCCCAGATTTACAAAGAAGTTGAAAAGCAAAGGCACTGAACACTCCCATCGTTCTCTGTGGGGAATTCTAACCAGAGACTAAGGTCAAATCTGTCAGTCTTTTGATCATTGAGAAGATGATGATTGGCAAACTCAAGTTTACACAACAGCCTGGTCAACACAGTGCAACTTTAAAAAAATGGAAACAGATTGACCAAATAAAAATATAAATACATAAATATATATACACCACATTTACAAAATCCAAACCAAAGTCTACATACATTGAATCTTATAAGCATCTTAAATTAATTTACAAATCACATGCATGTGGACAGAGCATTCCGTGTGGGAGAGCATTGCTCTGTAACCTTACCCACCAAGATTTTCCATTAAAATCCCCGACAGCATGTTATTCCTTCTTAGAAGTCTCTCATTCACCTCTATTCGTATGTCTATATTCAGTTTTCCTAATAAGAAACCACTGTCAAGTTAATGTAAAATGTAGATAAACAACAGCGTTAAATACAGTAGTCAAACAATGACAGACTGTGTGATTGCTGTAAGGTTTGGTTGGAAATCATAGGTAACCACATCTGCACTTTTCATCAAAGTGCCACAAAGTGTGATTTGGCCTGAACTGCAGACGGCATCAGACTTTCCACTCTCTGTGAGGTTAATGCCTGAAGTCAAAGATAGGGGGTGGCGTCTGCTAACACTCACTGGTGTGGCAGATAGCCAGGTCAGACCAAGGCCAGGACACCCATACAAACAAATTCATATGACATCATTAAAAACAGTCCTGATCACCTAGCAACTAGAATCAGGCGTCGTATATGGCACACAGTGTGGGCCGCTTGCTGTGGAACAGGATGTCAGGGATGGACTGGTTATGAGAATGTGGATGAGTTTAGCTTATTATATGAATTTAGACTGTGTTATCTTCTAAAGTAAGTATAATAACTCACTGCTAAGTAAACGAACTCTGATTCTTAAACACTGGTCTGTCACATCTGAAGCTTTAAACAAGTGTGGCTTGATTTCAGCTTCTCCAGTCCGGCCAAACGCTTACCAGACTAGGCTCATGACATGCCACGCCACGATCTCCCTACAGGCTAATACTTTCCATCTAGAGGTACTTACCCCACCTGAGGTATAGGAACCTAGTAATATGTCAGTCCCACCTCTCTGTTGAAATATAACCCATCCCTGAAGACCAGGAGTGTGCAAAACTGCATTAAAAACAGAAGCAGCCTGATTTTGGATGCTAACAAGCTCTCTGGCATGTCTACAATTCAGCAAACAGGCAAAGGTGACACATTGCCAATCTGGAGGAGAGTAAGACGCATTATATGGTTTAGAAAGGCATGTGCAGGCAGGCTGAGTTGGAAAACATGCTATGAGAGGATATTACAATGTAGTCAGATGATTGTATCTAAGCTCTAATTTACTTTAAAGACTTTAAAGAATGTAAGATTTGGTGCCGGCTGTGTAGCTAGGCAGGTTTTAATTTTTTATGTTTAGCCCCTACGGACATGTACAGACATTTCACAAAGGGAAAATCTTTAATTGCCTGTTTCTGAAAGTTTTACAGGTTTTTTTCCACTCTGTACCTTATAATTCTCATCTCCTCATCTCTCACACCCCACCTTATCTCTGACAACAGCTCACAGCAGGTGTGTTGGTGCTACCATGGACGTCCATGCACTGGTCTTGATGGTTTTGCTCCTGGTGTCTGATCTGTTCCCATTACTGGAAGGCAGAAATGGAGTTCAGGAATTTGACAATAGTGATGAAGGCCCAGAGCCTGGATTCCTCTCAGGTTCACGTACTCGCAGAGCTCCAGAAGTTCCTACCCAGGACAAGTGCTCTTACACATTCATTGTTCCCCAGCAGAAAGTCACAGGTGCAATCTGTGTAAATTCAAAGGAGCCAGAGGCTGTACTGGAGAATCGGGTGAATAAACAGGAGCTGGAACTTGTTAACACTGAGCTCCACAAGCAGAAGAGGCAGATCGAGACTCTACAGCAGCTTGTGGAAGTGGATGGTGGTATCGTCAATGAGGTTAAACTCTTGCGCAAAGAATCACGCAACATGAACTCTCGAGTGACACAACTCTATATGCAGCTTCTCCACGAGATCATCCGCAAGCGGGACAATGCACTTGAGCTTTCTCAACTAGAAAACAAGATTCTGAACCAGACGTCAGAGTTGTTGCAGCTTTCCAACCGCTACAAAGATTTGGAGCATAAGTACCAGCATTTGTCATCGCTTGCAAACAATCAATCTGCTCTCATTGCTCTACTTGAAGTGCAGTGCCAGAAGGCGCCCCCAGTAGTGCCACCTAGACCACTGCCCCAACCGCAGCCACAGCCTCAACCCAGACCGTCTCCACCTATTAATAAGCCATACCAACCGCCTACATATAACCGCAACAACCAGATAACCAATGAGATCCAGAGTGATCAAAACCTCAAAGTGCCACCACCTGCACTACCCACCATGCCAAGTGGCACTCACAGCCCATCTACAACCAACAAGCCATCTGGTAAGTTCCATTTTTAAAACCTAAAATTAGGGCTAAAATAGTATGATCACTAGACACTATAAGAATTATGCTATGTATAGTCAGATTTCTTGATATGCTCGTTTCCTACAGTATATGAAATATTATATGTTATTTCAGTCTGAATACTTGGATCCATGCAAGAAGCAAGAAAATTACTGTACATTAAAAATATTTACTTTACATGACTACTAAACTAGTAACTGGACAATGACCCATCCAATGTATTTTAAGTAATCAAACATCTGGATTTTCAAAGGGGCCAGAACCATAAAAATGTCTGCCCAAAATATTCTAAATCTGTTAAAAACATTCAAGAAATACGCTTTTTTTGGTCATTTCTCCGCATAAATTACAGTATGATGCACGAATTACGTACATACTGGTAAGTGTAATAAACAATAGGACTAGGTAACAGTTCCAGGGTGATAAAAAAACAAAAACAAACAACTCATTATACCTAAACTCATACAATAGAAATCCAATACAAATTTATTGATCTTCCTAGGGGTTTCATAAATTTATTTTACAAAGATGCACAGTGTATTCACCAAATCTGTTTAACTCTGGGGGAAAACGGGAAAAGTAGCTCACGTTGTTTAACCTGCACATCTGTCTCCAGTTAACCTTTGTTTACACAATGGTCTTTGTAACATAGTGCAGCCTTTGTGTCAGGTAAGTGGTGCGGAGACTGCCTGCATTTAGGCATTTGTTAAGCCACAAAATTAGTTTTTTTTTTTTTGTGTGTGCGTGTTGTTTCCTGTTAACTCTGCAATGACGTAACCTTAGTATTTCTCTGAAAAACCTGAAAGAGAAACAAAGTAAAAATAATAATTATAATAATTAATTAATAAAAAAATAGATCTATAATAGTTTTATATCATGCCTCAGAGTAAATGACTCATAGGTTTATGTATTTTGGGAAGCAGAATAATTTATGTAGGCAATAGACTGAAAGACTGGGGGAAGAACAGAATAAAATAGCTCTTGCAATGAGGTGACAAGTAAGGAAAAAGCTGTCTTAAAATACAGCTACTTTTCTTTGGCACGATTCCCTATGGCTTCCTCATTAGGGATGTAAATGTAAATATACAAACTCCTTAAAGATGCTTTGTGGCAATGTCTATGCTAAAAAAATAAAACTGAATTAATGTGATAACTTGATGTGAGAATAAGAGACACGCAGGATAACTATTGAAAAAAAAAATGGGAAACCTTACATTAAAGTGAATTAAAGAATATTTAATAAAATCATTAAGTAAGTCATAGCAATTCCCAGTGAAAGCATTCTTAGGTCAAACCTTAATTTACCTTAACTGACTAAAATGTATAAAGTAGCTCAGTAATGGATATTTATCAAGTAATCTAAGGGTAATACCATGAAGGAATACATATTTATTATATTAATTTGACTTTCGCTTATGTTGAGCCTGAAATACAAAAGAACACAGGTTGGCATGACACAAAGACACCTTTTAAAAGGTACAAAATGGGTCATTATGGTCAAAGGCCTGTTCGAATAGGATGCTTGCTAAAGCTACAGTATACTGTATGTTTAGTTCTTCAGCAAGGTTGGACCCATTCGTATCTGTTTATTACTTAAAATATTTGTACACTTACTTTTATTAGGTATTTATAATAACCTTTTATAAGGTTATTTGGACTTAAACCTGATGCAGAGATGGACAAAAGTATGAAAAAAAAATCCTACTCAAACATTTTTATTTTTGTCTGTACTTGCCCATGACGCAAATTTTCTTTAACAAATTTAGATGATTCTACTGTATTTCCCAGAATCAACCTGAACTATTAGGCTCACCAGGCAGTTTAAAAGGTTGAATGAAAGAAATCTGTTAATTCCCTGTTATAATCATTATTTATATTAATAAATATCACATGACATTTTTGTCTAGTCTCAATCTTTATGCCATATGGAACTATTTTGACATTCTTCCCTAGAAAAAAAAAAAAAAAAAAAAAAAATCAAGAGACAATAGTGGACCTTCTACTTGTATAGTATCTGTTTAGAACACATTTTCTGTTCATTCTAAATAATTTATTCATATTACATTAGTATAAACCAACAAAATCTCCCCATGTGATGGGTTGTGCCTCATAGCCACTAAAATCTGCCCAGACAATTTTTTTGCAGAAATTTGGTCCATTATTTCAAAGGGTATGCATGTTAAAATTGAGTTAACACACCAAACCTAATTTACAATCTGTCAAATTAAAAGAGAATTCTAAAAGTTTATAGTTACAGTTATAACTATGATGATGTGTCACAGAAAAGGAAATGTGTGCTAGTCCTGCAAAAGTGGCTAATACAACTACACTGATTCAAAAAGCAAAAAAATTTTTTCTTAAGGAGGCAATTCTGACAGCATGGATGGAATAATATTTAATTAACAAAAAAAAAAAAAGAAAAGAAACTTGGATCATAGACACATCTACATAAATCCATTATACTTCACTAGAGAGCTTTTCAAATAGGAAGTGCATTAATCAAGTTACAACTGTTGCACAGTATTAGATTCAGACTGCTCTTCAACTTTTATGCTGTGCTTGGCCTATGAAATGCAGATATTTTCCAAGGACAGAAATGACAGCCAAAATCAATGATGATGTCGTGTTGAGAGCTTTACCAGCTAAAGAGAAAAGAAAACAAATGCATGAGCCACAGTAGATCACTGCGGGCAGCCCACTAAAATAGAATAACTCGTCTCACACCATAGACATTCCAAAACTACAATGTGAACCCAAGGGAATCCCACTAGAAGAAGTTAAGAGATTTCCTCAAAAGAGTAGAACACTGCTGGAGAGGCTTTATGATTCAAACTACGCGACATGGATAAAGCACTACAAAGTGCTTCACATCTGTCTTGTAAGTCAGGTGCACATAATTTATTTATCTTTAGTCATTAGCTTCTTTTGCCATAGGCCCCTGGAAAGACTGTCTGCAGGCACTGGAAGATGGTCATACTAACAGCGGCATGTACCTAGTGAAGCCTGAGAATACCAACAAGCTCATGCAGGTGTGGTGTGACCAAAAACAGGACCCTGGTGGCTGGACAGTCATCCAGAGACGCATGGATGGCTCTGTGAACTTTTTTAGGAACTGGGAGACTTACAAGGTGAGAGAAAATATGGCTATATCTTATTAGTATTGTATAGAAGGGAACTTATTCAAGTAAGAACTACTGCATTCTAAAAAAATCACATGGACACTTTCATAGTGGTAGCAACACAAAACCAAAGCTTTCACTTACTTTGAGCTGAATACCAGTGAAGTAAGTAATTAAAGTAAGTCAAATATTCTTTGATTAGCGATAACTACTTTCTGATGTTATGACTTTCTTAGTCAATGTATCATGAGCAACAATGTCTGACTACATAATCTGATGCACATAATCTGGACCAGAGGGTATTCAGCATCATGCCTTTAAAATCAATTCACAGCGAATGAAGAACATATGCTAATCAGAAATCGCCATACTCTAAATGGCAAGCCATTACTTAATTATGTCCTGAATATCTAATGGTATTATTACAGAGTAGAAACGACAACAAATCCATATAAAACATTTACTTAAATAGTCTTGGACAAGAGGCCCAAGCCTTGCAACAGTGGTAAATTTATACAGTAGTAAACCTCACACACAAAAATTATTACGGATTTATATCCATTTTATCCATTCCAGAATTAACGATGGACAACTGACAAATTAGGTCTGTAAGACATGCTTGATCATGGTGGAAACACAAAATACAAGCGTGCAAGGGGAGAAGGATTTTTATAATGATGAAAAGCATATGCTGAATGATAAAAAACACATGTGTGTGAAATGGAACAGGAGAGGCTGAATCTCTAGAACCACACTATGCACATCCAAACAGACCTAAAATATAATTTCCTACACTTTGTGGTTATTGTTGTTTTTGTTGTTATTTCTAAATAATACAAGAAAACAATATGTATTGAGATATTCTAATTTGCATATCATATATTTGGGTGATCTGTGTTTCTATAGTGCATGAGAATGGAAAGTGTGCACTATATCAAAAATTGTGAGACTAATGCCTCTTTTTCATTCTTACAGCAAGGCTTTGGGAATATAGATGGAGAATACTGGCTTGGGCTGGAGAACATTTACTGGTTGACGAATCAGGCTACCTACAAGCTTCTAGTGACCCTGGAGGACTGGGCTGGGCGCAAAACATTTGCTGAATATGCCAGCTTTAGGCTGGAACCAGAGGCTGACTTCTACAAACTACGGGTGGGACGTTATCATGGCAATGCTGGAGATTCTCTCACTTGGCACAATGGCAAACAGTTCACCACGCTGGACAGAGATCATGATGCATACACAGGTGGGAACTAAAGTTTATTGATCCCTTATATTCTTTATTGTAAGGTTTTGGAATATTATGTGAACTTTTTCCCATGCCTCTATGCCCATAAACAACCCCCTCATTGTGCTTATTAATTTATATCAAAATAACCGTTTTTACAGATATATGCATATACACACTGCCACACTGTGTGGAAAAAGGCACAATTTGGATTTAAACAAGCAGATACTTAATATCGTTCTTTAAAAAGACTCAAATGTTTCAGCAACAGTTCTTTTATCCCTAACTGATGTGTATCTCCTCATTCTTTAACAACCATGACATGTCTTGGAGCTGGAGTAAGAACTGTCCAACACATTATTAAAACCTGGAAGGACAGTGGTGAACTGCCATCTTCACAGGAGAAACATGTTAGTAAAAAAATTCTTGAATAACCATTCAAAGATGACTTAAAGGTTTGATGCTTTCAATACGATGAAAACTCACAAGATTTTGACTTTGGAAATGGAATGGAAAAGTCATGTAGATTGATGAGTTCTGATGGACCCAATTCCAGTATGATGGGTGCGTGAGGGTAAGAAGCAATACACCCATCATGCATAGTGCCCACTGTACAAGCATCTGGGTTGGCTTCAGTTCTGATTCAGGTCTAGACTCAGTCAGCTGACCACCCAAATGTACTGAAAAACCAGGTTATCCCATCAGTGTATTTTTTCTTCCCTTACGGCACAGGCACATTCCAGGATGACAATGCCAAAATTCATTGGGCTCAAATTGAGAAAGAGGGGCTCTGGAAGCATGAGGGATTATTTTCACGCATTCTTTTTCAAACAATTGGCCACATCAGAGTCCTGACCTTAACCCTCCTTGAAAGTCATTGGGATGTGCTAGAGAAGACTTTACTGAGTGGCCCATTTTACCTGTCATCAACACCAGATGATCTCAGGGAAATGAATGCAAATGAAATGTGCCATTACATTATATAAGGCTGTTAAAACAATATAAAGGCTGTTAAACACATAAGAGAGAATATCATGTTAATAAGCACTGAAGGGGTTTTTCATGCGTTTTTGCAAATTTAAAAATAGAAAGCGACTGGTGGGCAAAGCAATATCCTACAATATTCTTTTATAATTCATATAATAATTTCTTAAAAAGGAAACAAAAAACATTATGTATCTAAATACTGTATATATTGCTTATGCTTAATTTTTCTCAGGTAACTGTGCGCATTACCAAAAGGGAGGCTGGTGGTATAATTCCTGCGCTCACTCCAACCTGAATGGAGTGTGGTATCGAGGTGGGCACTATCGCAGTCGCTACCAGGATGGAGTGTACTGGGCTGAATTCAGAGGGGGAGCCTACTCCCTAAAGAAAGTGGTGATGATGATCCGACCCAACCCCAACACTTTTCACTGAACAGCATACAAATCAGAAGAAAAGACTGAACACTATCCCTATAGATCCACACTCGTAGTATATAGTCTAAACATAAGAAGAGTCTAAAATGGTTAGATTTGTGGTAAAGGGCAACTTTATGGTAAGAAAGGAGAAGGGACAAAGGAATTTCCCCTAAATTCTCGACATCAAGGAAAACCTATGGCCACTTCTACTTGTCAAAAAAAATTCAACTTTGTGGTCATTTTGAAAAATTATTTCCAATATAATTTTGGCTTTGTTCACCCAAAGAACAAAAACACAGTTTGCCCTCATGTATAATTAACCTTCTGTTAATATGGAAGAGATGGAATACATTTTTAGTGCCCATTTCAAATATGTGGTAGTACAGCAAGAAACAAGTGCTTTCAAAGTAGTATTATATGTGACATAAGACACAAGATGAGCAATCTGATGGCAGACAAGTTATATTCTCTACCTTATTGTAAAGCAAAAAAGAAAACAATGCTGATAAAATAATTAGTTGATTATTTATTTTAATGACTACAAATAACTGACCAATTTCTTACACATGTATATACGAGTCAAAATTTGTCCACACTCTGGGTGTAAAATTTATTGTAATTAACTTTTAGAACAGAAATACATAATTTTTGAGATGATCAGGTTTTTGTATTCCCTCCATTAAAAATGTTTAAGGCTGAGCCATGAATGCACCGCAGTTTTTACTTCACTAGAAGTAAATCTTCATCCTCGTAGGGCTGCTTTCAGGGGACCAGACAGGTGAAAATCCGATGGAGCAAGATGCTTTAATACTTCAAAATAAAGTTTTTGCTGAGTGTGCAGACGTGCATTGTCATGCAAGATCATAACGTGCTTGGATTGCATTCCTCTGTGTTGAATCTGAAGTTTAGGCTATAGCTATTCAACGAGCCCTGGAACGAGCACTGTTGATTGTTGAACCATTTTCCTGATAATGTTCCAATACTGAACCTTGAGAATCTGCATAGATATCTGCGGTACCAGAAACAAACTAGGCTAAAGGGTCATAAGTAGTATGATCAGAAGCAGATGCCTTTCCACTCTCAGTATAACTCTGAAAATATCTGAAACTGGTATTGCTGACCTCCTGATGCATTAAAGATGCCAGAGATATAATAATAATGTGGCTAGGTTGAGTAGTTGATGCTACTTTAAACCACAGGAATAAAAATTCACAGTGACCCTAGACTCGGATCACAAATCTAATGAGCTGTACTTGTAGCACACTGTTTGGTGCCAACTTTATAAAAAAATAATAATAATTAAAAAAAAAAAAAAGAAACCTCATACATTCGGTACATATTTATTCTTTCTTGAATTTTGAAGTTACATTTCAGTACTGTACAGTGCTGCAACAATTTTTTTTACCAATATAACACAATAAAAATTGTTATATTTTGTTCAGTATTACTACTGGAAAAATTTAATCCAATATTTGAATGAATAATATGAATCAATAAGAAATTTATTAGGGATGAATACACTATAGAGCAACAGTATGAGAAAATAAAATCTAAGGTACTATAAAAAGCCTTATGTAAGCCACAGGGCTGTATACATTGCCTCACCTCTTGGTAATATCACTTCCTGATCATAAATTTTTATATAAAATAAGGTTTGTACTATGGCGCTATAATATAGGTTTTCTTTGTTTTTATTAAAGATAACTACATGCCCAGATTTGCTTCTGAATAATCAGAAAATTGTACATAATGTACAAATTTAAATGTTGGTACCAATGAGACCCAGCATATTTCTGTATATATAATTTTGGAGAAAACTGTTTATACTTCAAGTGTAACAAATGTATCTGCAACATCAAATGGTTGCTAAAATAATAAACAAAAAATGTACAGCCTGTTGTACAGGTATATAATGAGATGTTTTGAATGGAAATCATATTGTAGAAACGGTGTTGACTGTGTCTGATTCTCTGATTGATTGTTTATATCACTGGATTTAGTTATCAACTGTCTATCTAATAAAAAAAAGCCATAAGTAGGTAACAAAAACGAACAAACAAAAAGAAAAACATCTTGGGTATCTATACATTGGTACTACCCGAGCATGACCTAAAGGCTGATTTATGCTTCTGCAGCAAGTCTACCCTGAACAAACGAACAAACACGGACCAAATTCAGTACAGATTAATAGAAGTAAATATTCCTTTCTGTTGCAGTAATTTCAATAAAAGTAACATAACTGCTGTTTAGCACCCATTAACTTTCGGTCACCATGATTGTAGTACATCACCGGAGATTGGCAAACCGCCTTAGCAACTAGTAGTTTGGCGGTGTAAATGCAGCATGACCCAGACACGCCAGCATACAAGTATAAATGATGTAGGCTGTGTGTAGAGAAGCATAAACACTTAAGGGTACAAGTGCACTGCATGTGGCACATATAGCCCTCTGCTCCAAGTCTATATATCTAGGTGACTATATATCTGGGGGGGGGGGAGGAAAAGAAAGATAAAAAGGCTCTCATGCTGTTCATAAAAATCTAACCTAAATCTAGGTATAGAGTACCACTATCACTGTAACAGCTTTGACTATTTTTAAACTAATGCCAAGATCTCACAATAGATGTAATATGATTTCAATTTTTTTCTTTTGTTGTCAACAGCAGCAGCCAAACCAAAAACACACACACACACATACAAGTATTAAGTCTAAGTAATATTTCAAAATCAAAATAAAAAGTTATGGTATTTAGATGGGATTTAGCTGAATGTAAAAATGAATGCATGTAAAAATTCAATTCAATTCTATTCTATTTGTAAAACTCTTCTAACAATGGACATGTTTGTAAAGCAGTTTCACAGGACTAAAAATTCTAGATAGAAATAAAAAAAAACAACATTTAACTCTATTTGTGTAAATGGGTGTGCTTGATTGGATATATTTCTTGAGCAAAGTGTGTGAGCCCTAATCCTGGCGAAGGTGGGGTGGGGGGGGGGGGGGGGTGATTTAACCTAGCACCAATATTAGTATAAATAAAAGTACACCACCAGCAATTCCATTCTGCATGAATGAGTTGGGGAGAGGAATAAAAGTGACATGAAACAAGACAATGCTAAAAGGAGGAAAGGAAAAGTTATGGACATGTCACAAGAGTGTGTAGCAAAGCCTGACGAAAGATTTAACATATTTAACGAGCCCACTGATTCAGCTCAACTGTGAGCAAAGCAGCTGGAGACATTTTAATGAATCTGCCATGCTGACTTTGATGAGTAAGCATGAGTAATACTCAATGAGCTGAAGTTGTTCAATGAAGGCATTCATCTGATGTGTTGCCAGTAATCTCTACTGAATTTCCATGGGAGATTAATTCATCTGTAAATCCTTGGTTACTTGGATCTCTCTAACAATATTGTGTTTCTGTTAGTCCTTTTCCACAAACACACAGCGTCAATAACATAGGTGTTAGAAGTTAGAAGACATTACTTATGACAGAGAAGAGGTGATATTGGTGTTATTTATCTGCTTAGTGCTTCAGTGTAATTAATGATATGGATTTACATCCAGTGATATGTGGTATAAGTACAGTGAACCCCTAGATTGCAAGCATAATTCGTTCCGGAAGTGTGCTTGTATATCAATTCAAGGGAGCGGGCTACTGGGTAGGACGACTTTCGTAGGCACGCACGCACGCACACATAGGAAACTTCTTTAACAAAGAACCTCTCTAATGCTCTAATTACACTCGCGCATACACACATTAACAGAATCATTGCTTTCTCACAGAGAGAGACTCTTGATCTTTAAAAGGAAACCTTTCTAATGACACTTGTATTAGCTTTATGTGCGCACACACACACACACACACACACACACACACACACACACACACACACACACACACACACACACACACAC
>JAQMYJ010000040.1:20081023-20096323 GCA_030014305.1 Clarias laeviceps | reverse complement strand
GACACTTCTATTATATATTTGTGCTCACACACACACACACACACACACACACACACACACACACACACACACACACACACGGTTACAGTGTTATAATAAACAGTAGATGTGCACACGGATGTTGACTATACAAGTGACGCACGCACACTGAGACTGAGCATGGGAGACGATTACCCATAATCCTAGCACGAGAGAAGAACCATTCGCTCAGTTGTGATTATGTGACGCTCGGCAGATGAAGCGCATGCATACTACTCGTATATCAAACCCTTGCACGTTTATTACAATTAAGTTTAAATTTATTTTACTTTTTTTTTTGTTTAATTGAAAATTTTACTCATCTTGCAAAGCGCTCACAGACCAAGGTACTCACAATCTAAGGTTCAACTGGAGTTCAACGACTAAAACCTGGATGCAAATGTTTTTTTATTGATTCTCTACTTGAATAAGTACACAAATCCTGAGGCTCTCTCTCACACGCACACATACTTACAGTCTTATCTAAAACTGTCAAAACATCAACACTGATGCATGTTATCTACAATATGAAGACCATATCTACTGAACGGAAGAATTTTGAAAAGTCAATTAGCAACAATGACATCATGAAAAGCTTTGATGTTAATTATAAACTACTCTATAGTCCTGAAACCATTTACTGTCTTTGATTCATGGTGTTATGACAATAGAGCCGTTCAGAGATGAGAGATACTGATTGCATTCTGATAAATCTGTCCTCTGAGAGTAATATCAGTTCTTGATCAGAAATTTTTATATAAAATAAGGTTCGTACCATGGTCACACTCAAGAGTACCTTTCATTTGTGTTCATTATAGATTTCACTAAACGCCCGGGTTTGCTTTTGTATAATCAGAAAATTGATAAATGAATAGTTCAAACATTTATACTCATGATTAAGTGACTTTTACAGTGTACTGTATGACTCTAATGTGGTCGCACCTGAAATGGCACACGTGCACATCGATACGTTTTTGCTCATGCCACCTAGGTTAAAACATGCCCTATTTGTGCAACCATTCATTCACTGCAAACAATCAATGTGATTTTAGCTAAACATATGCTTGGGATTTTTCTCTGGAGGACAGTAAGGAGTTAGTAACTGTATTCATTGCTATTTAATATTCAAGTTAGCTCCCCATGTAGGCGCACAGGTAACAAGTTGCATGAATTCTAATCTACCCATTCTCATTCGCGTTGCATGACCACCCATGAAATGCCTCAAATCCGTTTTGAAAAACATCAGATTTGTGTGTTTAAACAGCTATACAAAACCAGGTCTGGGTCATATTAAGGCAAAAACATCAGAACTGAGTCACTTTTGGCTGGTAATAATACCAGAACCTAGCCCAAGAGAGTCAAATCTTTTTTTTTTTTTTGACTATGAAATGACTGTAAATCAGTACAGTAGTATGACAAAGCATGCCATTAAGTTGTCTGTCAATCTACGTATATTTGTGTATGTATTTGTCTGTTAAGGAGAGGCCACATTGTTGTTATTTAACTACTTAGAGTTTCAGTGCAAATAATTAAATGGATTTACAAAACCTAGTACACATCCAGTGGTATTAAAGTAGAGGCCTTTATTATTTTGCAAACCAAAAATTAAATAGCGTTCAATAATCTTACTGAATTTATACCATACACTCACTTACTTCATTGACACTCACACATGTTCACGCTATAACAAACTGGCAAAACCTCAACACTGATACATTATCTAGAACATGACGACCATATATACTGAATAGAAGACTTTGAGGGGGAATTTTTTTTTTTAAAAACTTTAACAAGGACATTAATAAAAAAGTGACCACTTCACCCTCCTGAACCCATTTACTGTCTTGGGTTTATGCCGTTATGACAAGAGAGTCATTAAAGGATAATAAAGTGGATCATGAAATGAACTAGACTGGTGATTATTCATGTGTAATGAGTGGAAATCAGTAGCATAACATAAAGCATGGCTTTCTAACCCTTTCTTTTTTTAAATATGGATAACAAAGAAGATTTTGTGGCAATGGAAATTTGGCTGACAAATCAGTGCATCACAAAGCCCCATGGAAACAAGGCAGCATAAAAGTATAAGTTCCCATTAAAAGGGACAAAAATACTTTTGCTGGCAGTTAAAAACCAATAAAGCATGATCTATTTGAGTTTAAAAGATTAGGGCAAAGTCAGAAGTGACTACCAATTAAATTTTCAAAGCTGGTGAAAAGCCTAGAATATTTACAAGCACTCGTATTATTTAAAGCAGAAGAAATCAAAAAAGGAAACTGTGATCCGATGAAAAGAAAAATGATGCCGAAGTATATACGAGTGTTAAAAACTCAGGAACTACATACTGTAGTGATTTAAATCCAACTGATTCCAAAAAAGGGCAAACAAGTTAATAAATAAATACAAACATTCTGTGCCACATCATTTTAAAAACACGTCTTCTTGGTGATAGAGCTTCATAAGAGGCATCCATGAAACATCAATATATTTGTTCGACTTACCCAGATATGGGATGCAGGGAACCATTTTGAGGGATTTGATGTGCTCTCTCATCCGAGTATAATTCTCCTCCTTTGATGTCAAGAAGTCCAGCTTCTCAAAAGTGGTCTTGTCCTTTCGACTGATGAGCTATTTAAAAGCAAAGCAAAAAGAAGTGTATTGGCTTTGGCTAAACAGGGGTTTCATAACATTTTCTGGTAATAAAAAAAAGCAAAAATGCTTTTGCTAGTGATATAAGATAAATGTTTATTATATGAGCTCAGCATAGCTGTGTGAAAGGGAAGACGACAAATTAACTTTTTCATAGTTATCCACAACAATCTAGAAACAATACAAAAACAGGACAGAACTTAATATCTACAATATAGTGAATGATGGCCTGTGAAATGAGCCTGGTATCAAACTGAACATGGGAGAGAAAGGATACATGCTAGAAACATACCATATTGAAATACAAACACTTGCTTTTTTTCACTTGTCTTTATCAATTTATCAAGCAAGAGACTAGAAAGAGGTAGAATTTCTTTAAATGTAATTACCCACTGTATTGCATTTCAGTTTCATCACTGTGCTGCAGTCATGCCAAACTTAAATGCAATTGATGTTCAAGTACAGCTTTTAGTGGTACGTGTGATTATTATTTTAATATATAAAAATGTGACCCAGTCTTAGTTAAAGTATTTTTTTGATTACCATTTATTTTCTACATAAAATAATTCTCAATAATAATTTGCTGGGTTTTCACAGATTGAGTTACAAATATACCAATCTATATAAATAAGTGTATGCATAGCTTTTGTGCACAAAACTCCATTGTAGCACAGTACAAAACTGTGCAGTGTGCACTTGACATTGCATATTAAACTTGATGAGCACAGACTGATATTTCACTTAACAACAGTATAAGAAATCTACTTAAAACCAAAAGAAATGCTTAGAAAGAAGCAGCAGGATAAATGTGCTCCAAAAAACATAAAGCAACTCCGTTATGTAACTCCACTTCTACAGAGGAGTGAAATCTATAGCTACTTTCTGTAATGGCAGATTTAAGATTTGGGACCCAACTAGTGAGAATAAGATGACAAAAGCCACTGATGCACGTCATTCTGCTCCTATGTTTAATATTATTACTATGGACTACTTTTCCCCCCCTCATTTGTATTGTACTGCATTTGTCTAAATACACATCATAAATATCAATAATGCTTTTATATGTTCTGACGCAAATAATATGATTCACAGCAACCTGGCTCTTTGAAGCTTCAATTATTCTCAGTCATCAAAATGCACAACTGCTATTTTTCATCCGGAATTATTGGCCCAACCTGAAATATTTGAATGGACACCATCCTGAATTCTTTCCTTCACCACTTTAATGGAAGATGGAAAAAGAGGATGTGGTGAAGTGCTGTGCTTACTTAAAATGAAAAGAGAAACAGTGGGAAGAAACTATGGTAAGAAAATTAAAATGATCTATAAATCAAAAAGCTCTTACTCTGTGTGGAAAGAATAATATTATGACAATACTTAAAAATACAATTTCGAAACATGAAGAGTAATACTGTTATTTTGTGGTTAGATATTCCAGCATAGACTCAGATTTAACATCGGTATGGAAACTGCTAACATAGCTATATAATTTTGCCTGTGCACTGTAAGCAATTATAGACCTAAACTGATTAATACAATTTTGATAGTTAATAACTAGATTGATTCAAAAAGTCTAATGAACTTGTTTAAAAGTGCTTGCATAAAAGTTTTTAATTTCCTTACACTTTTATATTCAAATGCACACTTTCATATTCCAATGGTTTAAGGTGGATAAATCCAGTACCACAATGTCCCTTGAACCCGTCACACCGTGCCACAAAAATTGGGCCAATGCAGTAAGAACGTGTACAACCTGACAGGAAGACCTTAGAAACCAGTAAGAACATAGTAGACATGTTGATACATTTTTATCCATTAACAACATTTGCCAGCATTCTGGGTATCAGAGAAGGACAGTGGCATACTGGAAACATGTTTTGTCAACCGATGAGTAAACATTTTAAATAATTTTTGGAGAAACAGCCGTCATGTGCCTTATACCATGGCATGGTATTAATGCAGGAAAATATGTTCTTTTAGAGCAACATATGTTGCCGTACACCATCTTTCTCAGACATATCCCTATATTTTCCAGCAGGATAACGTGGCGCATTATGGAGTGTAAAATGTGGAAAGAAAAAACCCTGTACAACTGTGCAGCTGAAGACATGTATAATGGAAGAATAGAAGAATTCTTGCAAGCTAAAATTGACTAACTGGTGTATTCAGTGCCCAAATGATTAAAAAGTGTTATTACCAGAATTGGAGATTGGTAAATCACACATTGGTAAACAGTCAACTTCTTTGGAGTATGTTCCAGCCACCAGATGTAAAATTAGTGTACATTTTGCATAAACAATTGCAAATTTCCATACTCTCCAAAGTTTTTTGGAATTGAGTTTGTAAAAGGCACACAATGTACAGGGGTGTACTTTGTGGTTCCCGGTTTCAGGCTTAGCAGTTGATTGTAAAACAATGTTACTTTTCCTGGACAAAAGGTGATGGAACTATCCATAAAAGTGCTGCCTGGTTTACACAAACTTTTGTGGATTTTTTGCAGTAGCCCAAATACATGGGCTTTTCAAAAGACACTAAGAATAAATGAACCTTTCAGCATCTGTAAGGTAGGCAGTGGGTTGGCAGCTCACTGTGGTGTATGGCACACCACATAAATAAATACATACATCACACTTCTTGGGATTGAAGTCTAAGCAGAGCCCAGTCCAAGTCAAGGGAAAGTTGCATTTTTGTTTCCTCCACCAGTGCCTGAATCCCCTTGAACTCGAAGATGGACACCAGCTATGTGGTCACTGGTTTGGCATAAATAATCTTATGAAAGAAGCTTGAAAACCCCATATTCAAACTTTCTTAGTCTAATCAGACCCGGACACTGTAGCCTAGACACCCTGCTAGTCCCTAAACATCAGAGGAGCATGATCACATATGGGAGCCTTTTTCCAGGTTGCTTTAGGCAGGAAGTTTTATGTACTCCAGTTCCTAGAAGGAACCTTCCCCCACTACTAATGGGGCTTGCATGGCATGCCCCTGAAGAATAGGGGGCTGAAGGGGGCGTGGGGAGGTTTGCATTCTGAACCATTGCTCATCTGGCAATGGCTACATTAGATCAGTTAATCCTGATAATGATTATGTCAGGTTACAAACTCCAGTTTTACCAACAATACCAAGTCCAGGTTTGTAGTTGCACTAACAAAAGCAGTAAAAAAAAAAAATCTCAGGATTCAGAGCCCATCGCTTCATCTATACTAGGCCTCCAGTTGCCACTTGGACAGAGAATTTATTATGTGGTAGACCACACAGTTAAAAAACAAGAGTCTCTAATCAGCACATTTCACATTTAGAAGAAGAAGGACAGCAGGTTCCATTCAATTTCAGATTTGAAAAACTTATATGCAATGAGTCTATTTTAGATCAGTTCCCCACTGGTGAGCGATAGTAATCACAGATGCCTGCCATAGTGCATAGGGACACAGAAATTGTTTCAACAGTCAAATATATCAACCTACATGACAGCACATTCACCCTACACATCATTAGCCTCAATTCTTCATGGATTCTATAAGATGTTTTAACAAAATTGAGATCAGAGAAAAAATGTGAGATTTCAGTTTATGTTGACATGATCACACAATTCCTGTTGATTTTTCACGTGCACATTCATGCTGTGAATCACTTCACTGCTGTGAATTCATACCATCTCATCCAAAGTATTCTATTGGATTCAGATCTGGTGACTGGGAAGGCTACTGAAGAACAGAATACATTATCATGTTTAAGAAACCAGTTTGAGATGAACTTTGCATTGTGACATGGTGCAATAGCCATTAAAATGACAGTAGCCATTAAAATATTGATTATTTGTGGCCATGAAAGGATGCACATGGCCAGCAACAATACTTAAGAGGTTAATGTTCAAAAGTTAGTACCCCCTCGATTAATTCTGTATGGTTGGTGGGTGACTTAGTGGATGACTTGGTATTAGCCAAATACAACCTCAGATGAACAAAACGTATAACAAAAATGCCAAAAAGGAAAAAAAAAAAAAAACATGTTGGCAATACTATGTACCTCCTTATAGCTTCCATGGGATTTAAGACGGTATGTTGCAGCCAGGTGCTGCTAATCATCAGCCCTTGATTAACTGATTAACAACAGGTGTGCAGACCTCTATAAAAGCAGAAGAATTGGCATTTTGCTGGTCTGGAGCATTCAGGTGTGTGTTAACACAATGCCAAGAGGGAAAGACATAAGCAGTGGTCTTAGAGAAGCAATTGTTCCTGCACATCAATCTGGAAAGGGTTATAAAAACATTTCCAAACAATTTGGAGCTCAACATTCTTATACACAAGTGGAATGTGTTCAAGACAGTTGCCAATATTCCCAGGAGTGGACGTCCCAGCACATTCACCCCAAGGTCAGCCCATGCAATGCTCAGAGAAATAAAAAAAGACCTTACAGGCCTCGCTGAGCATGTTAAATATTAAACTCCATGATGGCACAATCAGAAGAAGACTGAACAAGTATGGTTTGTTTGGAAGAGTTGCCAAGAAAAAGCCTCTTCTGTCTTTAAAAAAAAAATAAAATAAAATAAATGGAAGCGTGACTAAACAAAGCACAAGTCTTCTGGAACAATGTCCTATGGACAAATGAGACCAAAAGTGGAGTTGTTCTGCCTTACTGCACAGTGCTGTGTTTGGGGAAAATCAAATAGCATTTTAGAAACACCTCATACCCATTGTCAAGTATGGTGGTGGAGGGGTGTTGGACTTGTTTTGCACCACAGGACCTGCAGTCATAAATCAATCATGAACTCTTTGTACCAGAGTGTTCTAGAGGCAAATGTGAGGCAATTTGTCTGACAGCTAAAGCTTGGTCGAATGTAGGTCATGAACAGGAAAATGATCTAAAGCACACCAGTAATAGCTAAAAATAAAAGGTTGAAGGTGTCCTCGACCCAAATAAAATGCTGTGTCGGGACCTTAAGAGAGTTGTGCATATGCGAATTCCCCAAAACCTCAATGAACTGAAACAATGTTATAAAGAAGAATCGGACAAAATTCTTCCACAATAATGCAAGACATTGATAAAGTCTGACAGGAAATTATTACTTCAGGTTATTGCTGCAAAAGCTGGATCTACAAGCTATTGAATCATGGGAATACTTAGTATTGCCCACATTTTTTTCTTTTTGGCTCCATTTTTGTTAAATAAATAAGAGCACAAAAAAAAGTTATATGATAATAATATACTGTATGATGATGTTCATCTGAGGTAGTATTTGCCTAATACTAAGACCTGCTATGATATTTTTATATCTAATTAGCTGACTAGCTGAGACAAAACAGATCAACATTATAAATTAACAGAAACTATCTAAGTCCTATACAGAAAAAGACAACAAAGTGCACATGCAAATGTGCAAACAAGAGCGACAACACAACAACAACTTTCTGTTCTTGGCTGACCGAAGTAGAATCTGCCATGGTCTTTTTCTGTTGTGGCTCATCTATTCAACATGCATTATGAGATGTTTTTCTTCTCATTGCAACTGTACATGAGGTTATTGGTAGCCTTGTTCAGCTTGAGCCAGTCTGGCCTTTTTTTTGTCATCTCTCATTAACAAGATGTTTCCATCTACAGAACTGCAACTCACTGGAAGTTGTTTACCCATCAAAAAAAAGTTTGGACAGACCGTCTAATTCCATGGTCTTTCCTGAGTTTAATTTCTTCCAAAATTGTAAGACAATGCTGGAGGCATTCAAAGTATGCAATAATCTCATTTAAACAGTTGATTTTGAGATGCATCTGCTACTAATGCTATGGAAAGCCTTCCAAATGACTCTACTTTGAGGTGCTGTCAATTGATGATTTCTAAGGTTGACAACTTCTCCTCTGCAGCAGAGGTAAGTTTTGGTCTTGCTTTCCTGGGATGGTCTTCTTGAGAGCCAGTTTCATAATGGTGTTTGATGGGTTTAGCAAATGCACTTGACAATACTGTTCTTGTTACTGTTACTGTTATTCCAGAACAGCTGACCTTCTTGTCTTAAAAGAGCAACTAACCGTTGTTATTTAATTACCTAATGCCATATGTTTTATTTCATAGTTCCACTATTCTTTAGGAATTTTGAAAGTAAATCCAAAACATCAAACTGCCTGTTATTTTCTGGCTAATATAAGATAGTCAATGAATATTGTTAATATATTGTTGGTGTCAGTTCAATAAATATTGTTTATTTTCTGTATACCCCATTCTATCCTGTATTGGTCTATTTATTCATTGACAGATAGAGCAAGCTGTTTGTAGGATGGAGGATTGTAGTGGGAGGTGTTACTGTGAGTCAGACGAAAATGGCTCACAGAACAGGGAGGAGGGTCTCTTAGCAGAATTCTGCTTAGGACCCCAGGAAGGTTAGATCCAGCAATGATTCCAGGAGATGAACAGTCATAAAATTACTCCAAACAGCCAATCAAAATCACTGAGATCGTTTTCCACCTTTCTGGTCTTTGATGTGAACATTACCCAAAGCTAATGATACTTTTGTGCATGGTTTTATGTGCTGCACTGATGCCACATGATTGGTTTTTTTAGATTAGTACATGAATGAATGGGTGCACAGGTGTTCCTAATTATGCATTTGGATAAGAGCAGCATTTTCTTTTTGTTACAACCCTTAAAGTGGTAAGTGAAGATCACAGCATTTTCCTCTTAAGGACCACCTTTCTATGCAAAATGTCTATCTGAAATAGTTGTCTAGTTGTATCTTTTTGCTTGTGGCTAAAAGAGCAAATAGATTAGGAAAATTGCATGCAGTTCTGAGGCTTTAAAAACAAAAGCTTTACAAGTTTTTAAACAATCATACTAATATTGTACCAGGACAAAATTTCGTACAGTAGAAGCAATTTACTATAGCATGTCTCAACAATTACCTGCAGACATACTGTAAACTTTATGCTATATTTATTTTTGATCGTTTCCTCTCAACAAGGTCTACCTCATAAAAAATGTTTTAGGGGTACTACCATATTTATTTTTCAAGAGTCAGACAAAAAGCTTATATGAATATAAAGGCATCACAGTAATCAAATAAATAAACAAAAAGTTTGTGTTCCTACTGTCCAGGTCTTGCTCAATCTGAAGATAGGTGCGCTCTGTAAGGCCGACACCACGGACACCAGAGAGTGCAGGTTATTCAGCTCCAACAGCTTCTGCAGGGACATCAACAAAACAAACAATCAGACAATCCAAAATTATTTAAATTACTATTCGAATAGACAATCTCAAATGAGTGTCAATCTCAAAGACAATTTCAAATGCAATACTAAATGCAATACATTGCCGTTTCAAATACTGAAAGTTTTTTTTTTTTTTTTTACTTAAGTACGAAAGTTATGGCAATATTTTATAAGTTACACATTACCAGACCGAGGGATTTTTTGACAGCATTTAGACAACTGCCTTTAAGCACAAACATTCTCCTCCAAGGTGAAAACTGCAAATAGTATGTTTTTCTGTGATGTCAAATGTAGTATAAAGTACATAAAGTAGTATTTTAAAGATTAAAAATAGATAAACAATTAAAAATTTCTCCTGTATGATGAAATATAAAATTAAAATCACGCACATATAAATTATTACCATGAATAGTCTTACAATTTAGAAATCTCATTATTCTCATTATCTTATAAATTAGCACTTGGTCAAGGATGTCCTATGGATCTGCATAATATTTTTAGATAAATGTTGTGCAGTTACTCTTTTATAGAACTTGAAATCAAAACATAGCTAAATTAAGATAATTGTTTCTGTGGGATGTGGGCAGTTATGTTGTGCTTCTAATTTGCCATTTTAAATGAATTAATAAAGTAATGTGTTCTTTTCCAAAAACAGCAACTATATTACCTTATTAAATCATTTTTAACTCCACTGGGACCATCATTGCTGCCCCCAAGCCCATGAGAAAGTGGGAGGGTTGGGAGTAGGGGTGACAACTCCATCCTGAAAGAATGCTTCTGCTATAGAAACATTAAGTGACTGCATTACCATCGCTGCCCAACATCAAATGCCAACGATGAGCAGATATTAGACCAGATGACTACCTACTCCTTGCAAAGTGTTGGCTTCAACTTAAAAGACCTGCTCGTCCAGCAGTGGTTGCTATGCCAATTTTATATTAGCAAGCTCAAGCATCTTATCATTGTCACTTCCAATTGGACCTCCAATACCTCTTCCAAACATGCAGTTTCAGTCAACCTCAAAGACCAATAGACCAAATTTCGAGAGATAATAATCACAAGCCGAGGGAGCTGACGCAAAAGAAAGGAATTGCAATGCTGGCCGACAGGCAAATGATGTTGCCAATGAGGCAAGCGCGAACAAATTCAACACAAGTAAGATGAAGCCCAAGAAGCCACCAAGCAAAAAGACACCAAGATGCACTATCAAATCAACTGATTAGATCACCCAGTGGTCAGAGCATTCCCATCAGGGACAAAAATGGAAAACATTAAACAAGCCGTCCATGAACATTTACATGACGAGTGGGCTAGGTTCTAAAGCAGACAATTGTGTACGGAGCATTTCTTCATCCTCTGGACCATCACTGAACAAACCACCAAACAGCTCTAAATTAACTTCAGTGACAGAAAAGCATTCAACAGCATTCATCAAGATATTGTCCATGCTCATGGCATTCCAGCCTGATTCAACAATCTTTTCACCACCTTAATTAAGGGGCAAGCTGCTGTATCTGAACTGACAATGGTGTCACAGACTATTTCCAATTTGAGACTGGCATTTGACAAGGATGTATATTATTGCTGTTCCTCTTCCTACTCATGATGGACTTTGTTACGCATTGGGCTCTGGATCAGAAATGTCATGTGGCAAGATGTACACCAACTTGCTGATCTCGATATTGCAGATGACATTGCCTTAGAAGAACCCAGTGAAGCATAAATGACTCAATGACGGTGCTTGAGCATGAAGCCTCAAAGACTGGCTAACGGATCAATGCCATTAAGCAGTGGAAGCAGAAGCAAGGCCATCCCAAACTCACGTGGTTATGCACCTTCATCATGGACTTACGAGCGATTGGTCTTTCATGGGACGAGGCCAAACTTGCCGGTGCCCATTGTGGCCCATTGCGCTGGAGATCACATCAAATACAAAACATAATCACTTCTTCTGTTGGGTATAATTATTACAGAAATCCTACAAAATTTCAGAAAGTTGGTAAAAATCTTGGGTAGTCAGAAATTGGTCCTAATGGTGGATGTATAAAAGCAGTTCCAATAATAAGTTAACAAAGCAATCATCTCCTCCGCTTATACCTAAATTATATGCAATTTATAATATCCTCCTTTAGAAAATCAATCCTAAAGAGGAGCAACATAACTGTTTTAAACTTCCTTTCGACCACTGCACTTCATTTAAAGTGTATGCAATACATGTAATGCACCTCTCCAACTTTTCATAGACTCACTATTAATTAACAGAAGAGTATCTTATTTGTGTGCTATGTCTCACATAACTGTCTGAAGCTCTTAATTTTGTAGTTCCTCCTGCAGTTTGAGTACTGATATGGCCCATATCCTTATATCCAAAGGCGTCAGGTTAGATGAAGTAGACTTTTGCTGCCCCGCCCACACCGTCCCGCAAAACCAGAAACTAATTTTAATATAATTTTTAATCCCAACTCTCCTTTTCTAAGAAGGTTAGACTCATAGACTAGACTCCTTTCTTAATTAATGTTTTTATGCCCTTTTCAACTAAACAGTGAAATAAATCTAAAATATGTATTGTTTGCAAACACATTACACACACTACACTTATATAGTATGTACTGTATATACTGTATGTAGAACTTCAACATAAACCCTGATTCAGACTTGCATAGTAGGTGGTTGGTCTGCATTGGAAGAAGAAAAGTTTTTAATGCGGTCTCTTCAAAATGTACTAACAGCAGAGATCTATCACTCACACCCTCTTATTATTGCGACTCACTTGCACACAAACTATGTCATGCTTTTGCTATTTCTCACATTTACACAGCAGATCTTTCTGAACAGCTTTTGTTGAAAAAAATATCTTAGGTTTGCTCATCTGTTTTGGCCATTAGAATAATCGTTAGCATGGTCCTCTCAAGCTCTGTGGAGTATGCCTGGAGGCAGCAGGGAAGAGGTTAATGCAAAAAACTGCATAGGCTTGCCTAGCCTTCTTGTGCTATTAAATGGAAAAAAAAAAAAAAAAAAACTAATTTGTGCTCATGTTTAAAATATATATGTTGGTCTAATAAATCTGAATTCAATTTACTACCAGGCGTTATTCATAACAACAAAAACTTGACAGCTGTTATTTGCGCCATGTGGAGTCTTAAAGACAGTGTTTTATCACTAACTAACTAAATGGAAACACAACATAGAAGGATATTATGTATTGCTTATGTGTGTGTGTTTCTAATTTAATAAATATTTTTTTATTAAATTATTTATTAATAAATAAAGGAGACAATGAAGGAAAAATTACAAAAGCTAATGTGAAAGTTGTTACAGTATATTTTGTACTCAGGTCAAGTACATACAGTAAAAGCTAGAGTTATTCTCACAAACCATTGCAAAATCTATAATAAAAAAAAATAAAAATAATAATAATAATAAAGCACTGTTGGAGTCAAGAATAACTTGCCATCTCTCAGACTCCTTATGAGAAAGTTTAGAGAGCTCAGCCTCAGGTCTTCATGCTTACTGTGCTCAAGTGCTTAACAAGAAGCCCATTAATCCTGTGGCCATACATGTCAGGTACAAACGGTCTCAGCTCACAGGAAGACTGCTTCCTTTCCAGACAGGGGTTAAGCCCATGGGAAATGATATAGAAAGTAAATGCTCAAACAAAACTACGTCCTGACCTTTAAAAAATTTAGTTAAAGAGGTGATGTAACGACAACAACCATATCCCACCTTAGCAATTTTGATGAAGTGGCTCAAAATTTCGGCACGAATCTTCAGAGTCTGTGCTGTCAAGATCTCTCTCACCACCCAGAAACTAACCTGAAAAAAGACAGAAATCTCAAATCAAATGTTAAACAAATATGATACAACCATAAGCATCTCAAATGTTATCTCCATTTAATCAATATTTCTCTGTAACTACAGTATACTCAAAGCAGCTGTGCGCCCATGAGAAGAAAAAAAATATATAAAAAAAACAATATTTGTTAATAGAATTGGAAAAAGGCTTTAATTTGTTTGGAAGCAAAAATTTTGCTTTGCAACAATGGAAAAAAGGTCATGTGGTCTGATGAGTCCAGGTTGACTATTTCAGAGTGACGAGTGCATGAAGGCAAGAAGGGAAGCACATGCAGTCATACACCCTTTATGCATAGTGTCCTCGGTCTCTGGAGGCAGTGTTATGATCTGGGGTTGCTTCAGAGGGTCAGGTCTAGATTCGGCAATGTTATGTGGCAATAAAATGAATTCACCTGACTACCTGAATGTACTGAATGACCAGGTTATCACATCAGCTGATTTTTTTGCTTCGTTGATAGCAAAGGCCTATTCTAAGGAAACAATGGCAATATTCATTGTGTAGGGGTGGTTCTGGGAGCTTGAGGAATCTTTTGTTTTTCCCCACACACTACAGACATTCGGGCTTGAACTTCTTCATGCAGCAACAAAGAATCAAAACACATTGCCTGCACATCGGGAAATTTTCTTTTAATGTTTTGGGGTGATTATGTCAATCACCAGACCTAAAGCCAGCTCGAGTTTCACACCTTCTGAAATGGAGAATGAACTACACCTATATATAACTATAACTATACGTTTCTTTACTTTTGCTTCCGTAAAGCAAAAGAAGTGAATGCAAAAAGACTCAAAGCACAAAGGTGGAATCCATAAAACTCTATCCAACTCTCTCTCACACTGTGAAAAAACTGAACAAAGACACACTATGAACAAAGAAAGAAAATAGTAAGTCACAAAACTCTGGTTAGCCTTAGCAGACATCATAGATATGGTGGGTTCATTTATTCTGTTTTCAGTTGTAATTTTTTTGCAAATTAAATTCCGTCAAGCATTAGCAGTAGTTGAAAAAACAAGCAACATGTTACAAAGGAAAACAATGCATGCTCTATTTCAAACTGTTAAATGTGCTTTTGCTGTTGATGGAGCCCCAGTGTCTCTCATTCACTGTGAACCTTTTCTCCTAAAGCTATTTCCCAGTCCTCTTAAAAACAACACACCACAGAACAGTGGGAGATTTTTAAGAGCAAGTAGGATGTATGTTACAATTCCCCAAAGGGAAAAGCATTGTAAATCTGGAATGGCATCTTAAATAGTTATTATATGCCATTATTTGAACAGAAAACAATCTTTTATACACATGAAAGAAAGGAGACAGAATTCTCATGGTTTATGTAAAAAAAACATAAATGTACTTTCATAAAATGTCTGTCTTTCTTCCAGCAAGACACTGGTAGATTTTATTAAATGAACTCAGGATACACTTATTGTTGCTTCACATTATGTGGCTCTAGATGGACAAAATTGCCACAAAGTTGTTTTGTAATAGAGTATATAGCCTTCTGAATAATCTCCACCAAGATAGCACAGGTACGTCGCGGAGACGTCTGCTAAAGAGCGTATCATCTGGTAAACATCGCGTTCGTTTTTTTATAG
>JAQMYJ010000040.1:20048004-20066697 GCA_030014305.1 Clarias laeviceps | reverse complement strand
TTTATATTTGTGTGTGTGTGTGGGTGTGTGTGTGTGTGTGTGTGTGTGTGTGTGTGTGTGTGTGTGTGTGAGAGAGAGAGAGAGAGAGTGAGTGAGAGTGAGAACGAGCGAGTGAGCACAAGACTGCAGGGATAAAGAGTGCAAAGAATAAAGCGCTAAAGTGGTAGAATTATTGTCCTCTGTTTTTTGGTTATGATGCAAATGGGATCACTTGCGCTCCCACCAATATGAAAGAGTTAAGGCTATTTGGGATTTAACCCCAAAACCTGAAAGTTTACAAAATTGATATTTAAAAATGGAATAAATGATAATATAAACAGAAACGTGTGAGATTTACATGATTTTTGTCCACCACTTCCAGGGTTTATGCTCCTTTTTCAGAACCTGTAAGAATTTAAAGCTACTTTCACTCCTGCTGGTCTCTGGCTCAATAGCTACTAGTTCTGGCAGTTGGTAAATCATAATTTGTTTATAATAAACGGTATTTGTGGAACTGTTGTATAAAAGCAATCAATCTTGAGGTCAAGCTGTTGCACAAAATATCAGTACGACTGTGATATCTCAGCCTCACGCATCACACGCGTCACAGCCGTGCTGATATTCAGTACAACAGCACAACCTCTCGCTTTTGATTTGTATTGCACACCACCTGCAGGACTATAGAGGAACAGCAACATTTTAATTACCTTAAATGCAAATATATAAGAGTCCTTCAAATTGAATTATATGATTTACATATAACAGTTACTGACCCTGATACTGAATCATTAATGTGTTCATATCAGTGCTCTGAAATTAATATCTAGGTCCTCAGCGCTCTTGAATTCTGGTTTGGCATGATTACAAATCAGAAAAACACACAACTTATTTCCTGCCTGACCATTTCTGTATCTACTGGGTCGATTCCATACCGATCTCATTACAAATTTCTGTGAAACCATTTGCTCTGTATTTTTAAAAAATGCCATAAAATCCCAGCTTTATGGGATATTTTATAGTTCAAAGCCCCATGATAGATTCTCAGGTTCACAAAAAAAAAAAAAAAGTATGGAACAGCTTAGCTGGTACAATTTTCCAGCAGGCCTTCAGGCAACACAGTAAAAATAAAGATGGAATTATTCACAAGTGTTTAAGTCATGGTTTCTGGAAAGGTGAAATTTCCATATGTTTTAATAGTGTTGCATTTTAATCCTCATTGGCAAAAATATTAAAATGACCATTTTAGACCACCCAAGTTGATTCGTGTTTTGCAAACACATTCAGATGAATGTGTAAAATTAAGTAAAAAGAGTAAAATGAAGCCCGGCTCATATTCTCTGCTATATAAAGTGAACAAATCTCATGCTTCATCAAATCGTCAGTGACCACCGATCATAGCAGATCACATTAAACAATGTACTATAACAGCAGTGCAAATATGTTGTATAGTTAGAAAACCTGCTTAAATATATATCTAATACCCTTCCCACACTGCAAGATTTGTAAAAGTGTAACCCATTCTAGTTACACACATACCTATTCAAAGTAAACATCCTGTAATGTGGAGGGGATTGTGACTGACGTAGCCCTCCAGTGGACTATAAGCTGCGGTGCTTCTACAGGCTTTTTAAAGCCACTTGCACTAAATTTAAACTAAACCAAAGATAAAAAAAAAAAAGAATTTGATAAAATCATGAAGTGCATATTGACTATGTTAGTAGTACGTCACATATGTTGTGTTGACAGTTTTTTTTTTTTTTTTTGACTACTGATATTTAAAAATATTCTGGAAACCTGGTGTGTGAGAAAGGAGTCAGTCTGTAGCATTATCAAGTGATACTACTACAAGAAAATAAATGATTTAATAAATAATGAAATGACATTCATTTTTTTATATAAAGCAGTGCAAATTAATTGCAGATCAGAAAATCATGATACGGTGATTAATTTTTAAACTTGCAGATTAACATGAGAGGGCTGGATTAGTGAACGATGATACTCTGAAGGAGGAAAATATGTGTATGTCAGTATTATTTTTATTATTGTTGTTGTTGTTATTGTTATTATTATTTCTAGATGATGGCCTAGTAGTTAGCACGGTCACTTCGCCCCACCAGGGTTGGGAGTTCAAAAACTCCAACACTGTGTGTGAGGAGCAAGTTGCTTTCCTGAACAGAAAAGTCTTTAACTGTTAAAATAATAATATTAATATTATTATTATTATTATTATTATTAGCAGTTGTAGTCATGTTTATTGATCTATCAGTAATTTGGAACAGAATAAAGCAATGTCCACCATTCATGACTTGTACTACCGTGCAGCTGTCTCAACATCTCAAGAATATATCATTTAGAATAGATGTTTTTCAGTGAAGTGAGAATGGGAGCAATAATACTACTCAACATTAAACAGCACCAAAAGAAGCTACATGGAAAAAGAATGAATGTAGTAATGAGAGCTTGGGGATTCTACATTACCACAATGATGATATACTCACAGGAACATGATTACTGTTGCAGAAATCAGAAATAAATCTTACCAAACTGCTTGTGGACAAGATAATGCGCTTCACGTTACTGACCATAAAACATGCTGCATAAATCTACTGCATCCTCTTTGATATGTTCCCAACAGTGGTGTAAGTCGAGACACATGGCAACCAAGGACCGCTGGAAAGTAGGTCAACCATTTGCACATCATTCTTTAATGACACTACTATTACTCAGACTCACACTTATCTAAACACTGGATTAAGATTAAATGCACAGTCCCACTCAGTTATTTTAAATATAAGACAATGTACCATGCCTGTTTCTTTCAGGCAATCACACAAAATCCAACGACAGAAAAGCTGACAAAGGCCATAATGACAAGCTTGAGATAGAAAAGGAAAACAAAATAATGGGGGTGCAGGATTTTTTTGTCAAACCTGACAACGCGTGATGGGGAAACAAACCATGTGCCAAGTACAGAACACTTTAGCATGACATCATGACTGTCTGGAGCACTTGGACGACGTTACTGCTATTAATTCTGACCATCAACAAGAAAAAAAAACTGATTGTTTCCATCCACATCTCATTAAACCGATTAATATAGTTTATAGAAAAGTTTCGAAGAGAAACATCTTTGGGATACTGGGATGTGTACAAGCTGGCAGTGCACAGCATGAGTAAGTCTGTCCCAGACGCACATCTGCAACATCTGTAGAACCTCTACAGTGAGAGTACAAGGGTTCACAAGGGCAAAACATGGCTTATTATTGCTAGTATTGTTTTTTTACATGCTAACAGCCATACTACAATTTTAAAAATTCATATTTTATTCACTTTGTAGATAATAAATATTTAGTTCTACTATAAATTCTATAGATGACAAGCTAGAACATGTCAAATGAAAACCTGTTTCTTTGTCATCTTTCTTCAAATAAACTATTTTCTGTGGTAAGACATTAAGAAGCACTGGGTTCTAGTGTGTAATAAATAATGTAATAAGCTGACAGTCTTTAGATGATGTCAGTGTCCTCACCATCTGGTACTACAGGAAAATTAATGCAATGTCTAAACACTTTCTTCTTGTTTAGAGTCGTTAAATACTTTCATTTCTGTTGCCTCAGTGCATCATAAAACAGGGTGATAAATGGGAGTGCAGATCCAGAACCTTACCTCCGGTTGTATTGCTTTAAATACAGGAGCATCCATTAAAGTGATCTGGCCCTTTCGGAAAAAAAAGAAAGAATACAACATTTACAATAGATGACACAGTTCAAAACATTTTACTAAATAAAGCCCCGACACCATGAAACTCAACAGTGAGACATAAAACACTTATTTGGTAAAGTGAAGGCTTATTCTGTTATGTGACATACAGTACCATGTCCTATACTAAACTCCCTTCTTGAAGGGAACCAGTTCAGTTGGGCAACAAACACTCTAGTCTCAAAGTAGATTTATACCTCTCATGAGGCAACAGTGGCAAAGAGAACTGCTCTGAGACATGAGGTCCACCATAAACGAATAGTCCCCCCCCTGATTTAAGATTAAATATTAAAAAAAAAAAAAAAAAATTCTTTATGAGAAATCAAAGTTAACAAATGAGGCTGTTCTCTCCTGGGTGACACCAAATAGTGAAGTTAAAATTTGATTATAATAAAATAGTGAAAGCAAGCAGTTCTGAAGTGTGTTGAGATGATGTATAAATCTTTTGAATAAGAGTCTTTATAATTACATCTAGTTCTTTAAAAGGAGAAATCAGTATACCCGGTGAGATATTCCAAAAGCTGTTAGATTTTCCTTGTAAGGGATCAACATCTGCGCTTAGTACGCTGCTTACTGTTATACTGTATGTGTGTATATTTGTGTGTAGTAACTAACTTACAGCAAACTCCTCAGGTGTCACTTTGAGCACGTCAAACACCACTGCGTCATAGCTTTTAGCAGAGTCCAAACTCTGCCAATCCAGAGACTCTGAACTACTGCTGTCCTGCAAGTACAGCACAGACCCATGTAAAGTGTGTATGAATACAAAATTAAAGCTCGGAGCAGAAGTAGATGGTGTTTGCACACATTTAACAAAAATGATGAGTGTACAGGCATCATCCACATTAACATTTAAAATCAGCCTACAATATAAATTAATGTTAAACTATTACTAGGATTATGATTTACTCTTCTGCAGTAAAGGATTCATCAGTTGAACATGACTCAACTATACACTAGTATTATACAAATATAACATACTGCAAAAACAAACAGCTGCACTGCTTTCACTCTGTTAATGACCGGCGATTTTCTTCTAGTTCTTAACCTAATCAACACTTTTACAGTAAGCAAAAGTAGAGCCATAAGGAGCAGCAAGTTATATTGACATAGAATCTTTAAGTCATCAGCATCATTTATAACTGCCCATGACATTTTCTATAGAATTTAGCTTTTTCTCCCCCCCAGACAAACTATAAACAAACTAATATACTAATTTAAACCACCATGACCTGGAATAGACAGATGAACACTAAATTAACATTGTAAATCCATCACTTCAATGCCGATAACATTTAATGTAGTTTTCCTGTGCCTGTTTCTTTGTCCTAACATACTGTACGTGTTAATAATAATAATAATAATAATAATTATACATACATCAGCTAATACATCAGCTAAATAAAAACAGTATGTACTATGTTAACTAACATATACAAATTCACAATCATATTGATTTTTCTGTTGTCAGGACAAGATTTTAGATGTTTGAGAAACAATTTGCAAGCTAGCTAACATTGTTTTTTAGGAAACCTACTGTACACTGATCAACCATAACTTTACAACAAAAAAATATGATGTCCAGTATTGTATAGGTTTCCCATGTGCCAGCATGGTGGCCCCTTGGGGCATGACCTCGGGGGATGTGCAGTGGGGTCTGGCAATAGGACATTGTCAGTGGATCCTTTGGGTTCTGTGGGTTGAGGGGTAGAGCCTCAGTGGATGGTGGGGTAGAGCCTCAGTGGATGGTGGGGTAGAGCCTTAGTGGATGAGACTTTCATGGGTGTTCAATCGGAATGGGATCTGGGGAGTTTGTAGGCCGGGTTAGCTCTTGCTGGGCCTTGGGCTAAGGTGGCTAGTATTATGGTCAGCATTTAGCATTTTTTTTTACTTTTTAGGGCCCAAGCACTATGACATCAGCCCTATATCGTCACAGTGTGTGAGGGCCCTCTTGTTATTTTAAGGATTTGTTCCCCACAACATTTTGGGCTTTTGGGGGGCCTTAAAATGCTCAAGAATGGGCAGACAGGTTGGAATCTGCTGCCATTAGGATGCCTGAGAGTCTGGGCTCCGGGCGTGGCACACCGGATTTTGCTGCAAAGCTCATACACACGAAACCCTGTACACATTTAGAGTTCATTGAGCTGTCATGGGCTCAATTCAACAGGAAGTCAGTTATTTTGGGTCATCTGCAAAATGCACCCAAAATAATTTGATATTCTCCTTCTAGGGAATTTATGTGATCGCCACCAAACTGGGCCTTTGTGATCTCAAGTGACATTAAGAATGCAAAATTGTATCTTAAACAAGTCAGCCTCAACAGTGACAATGCCTCAAACTTATGCTTAAAAGTGGTTAATAACTTCCTGTTTGGCATTATATTGAGTCACATTACATTGAGTGAAATCACATTGAGTAACAAGACATTATAGCGTGATGCTTTTTTCCAGCATCTGCAGCTATTCAGGGGTCTTAACATAAAATTCCCCCGATTCTACATACATGCACATCACAAATGTTAACACTCACATCTCACTCTCTCTCACACACATACGCACAAACACATTCATACATCACACACACAAACACACACACTCATACAGTACACACATACACACGCATCTCTCCCACACACATTAGCAAGTCACATGTCTCACACACACATATTAACACACATCATAAATGTTAACACACACACTCACACACAAACACATTCAGGTGATGAGGGAGGCGATGGCGTAAGGTGGCGTAAGGCTTGGGCCCACTCATCGTTGCTTGCAACTATATTTTGTAATTTGTGCTGCATTGGCTGGATTGGACTGGACAGACTGGCCTTTGGCCCACATAGGCATGGGTGAGTCATGGGTGCCGATGATCCTTTCACCAGTTTTCTGGTGCATAATTGTAGTCAGTGTTAATGTAATAATGTTATGGCTGATTGGTGTATTAGTAAGTATAAGTATGTAATGGTTTAAAAAAAAAAAAAACTAGCTCTAAAACCTGCTTTTAAGTTACCTGTTAATTTAATAACTCCATACTGTTGCCTAAGTTTTTTTTTTTTTTTTTTTTGTGTTGTCTTGTCATTGTTTTGTTCCAGAAGCTCTGTCACTAAAACAAATTCCTTGTACGTGCAAGCGTACTTGGCAATAAAACTCTGATTCTGGTAGTCAGTGAATTGTTGGAAAATTTCAATTTGATTATTTTTATTTTAATTAATGCCATTACTTGTATTTGTTTGCTAGAATTAAAATCATAATAATGAGATATCTTGTATAGTAAAATAAAAAAAAATAAAAAATAAAAAAAAACAGTTCAGTAATGTAATTCTGTATAGGGTGTTTGCAATTAGTTCATAAACCACCATTTTACTTTGGCCAAAACTACTAACTTGCAGCTGTTTGTAATAAAACACCTCCTTCAACACCTTGAGGTGAAACATCTTCATCATTACTTAGTAGAGCCCCCTTTAGCTATTATGACCTGCTTATTTCATCATCCCTCACAGATGGCATGATGACTTCAAGGTTATTTGATTGAATCCATCTTGCCCTGTACATACTACAAAGCAGCCCCAGTGCATCACGAGTCACCACCATGCGTCAGTGTCGGCGGGGTGCACCTTTCTGCATATGAATTATTCTTTCTCCTCCAAACATACTGCTGAATCAACGGCTCCAAAAAGTCCATTAAACAGAATTTCCAAACTTCTATCTTTTTATATGGTTTTTAGCATATTGGATCCAACTTTTCTTGTGTTTTAGGGTCAGTAGCGGGGTAAATCTTGGGGTGACCTTCAGTGTTCATTATGTGCCTTATAGTGCAGAGTGAAACTTCAGTGCCTGCTGAATCCACCAAATCTTTCTGTAGGTCCTTTGCAGGCAATCGAGGGTTTTACAACACTTGCCACCTCAGAAATTTGCTAGTCATTCCTGTTACCTTCATGTGATACCTTCCCCTTTTTTCTATGTCCAAGGAAGTGTAGCCACTGTTCCAAAACTATCCTCGCAATTTAGTCCCTTTAGTGCCATTTTATTATTTTATATCCTTGTTTGTGCAAGGTAACAACCTCTTAAATTTATGCACAACTCTCTTGACTTAGCCATTTCTGACATGCAGTCAAACATCTCCAGGAAGTTTCTAGAAGGTTCCTGAGGCATCTAATTAGTTGCATGAGGTGTGCTTGAGACAACACCTGATTTACAAATTTACAAAAATGTCCTCTAACGAGGTATTTTATTTAGGGGGTTGAATAATTCTGAGACAGCAGTAATCATTAAAAGGGGCCATTTATGTTGGATTTGGAGAAATCACTTCTTAGATTAGTTGTGTCATGGTATTTAACCTGCTCATGTTTAACTGATTTACTACAAACAGTTGCAAGTTAGTAATTTTAGCCAAGCTAAATTTTCAATTGGGGTTGAATAATTTCAAGTGCAACTGTAAATATTGGGAGAGATATAAAGTCCAGTTAACATTGTGAAAACAACAAAACACTATTCTTAAGAATAATTGGCAGAGAAGCAACATACAATGTTAGCCTGGCTTGTTGTCTCAAAAGCTGTACTGTAGCCTGCCACTAGAGGGCCTCAGTGGCACAGAGCCTTCACTTTTCAACTTATATTATGATGACCACCCATATACTCTAACAGTTTAGAACACTTTACCTGTTCAATAAATAAATAAATAAATAGATGCCTATTGCATATACAGTGTTATATGTTGCCTCAGGACTGGATTATAATTTAATAATACAGTATATTTATTCACAGTGCTGTTGGTCATAATTTCCTACTTATAAACTGCTGCATTTCAGCAGTGAAATTCCAAGTTTTGAACACAGTAATCAGACGCACAATATAACACTTGTGAAAGAATCTCTGTCTGTCTGTCTCTGTGTGTGTGTGTGTGTGTGTGTGTGTGTGTGTGTGTGTGTGTGTGTGTGTACCTGGGTGGCAGAGGTGATGCTGACACTGACAGGGAGTCCATTCTTCCTGTACATGCTCTCAGCCAGATGAGAAGTGTGTGCTCTCAGCAGACCTCAGCTGGTCACTGACACAAACAACGTTTCAGCCATGCCTGAAAGTAGATTTTTGAAAAGTTTCATTGGACTTATTAGGCATTAGGTGAGAAGTTCGTAGTAATTTATCTGTAATATTTGTCTACTCTGACATATGCCAAATATTACATCAATATAAATATACCTGCCCTTATGCTTATCAATATAGCAATAACTTGTGTTGTTGGCTCAGTGTGTTACAGCTCTGAGTTACAGATCGGAAGATTGGTGGTTCGAGCCCCAGCTCCGCCAGGTTGCTGCTGTTGGGCCCTTGAGCAAGACCCTTAACCCCGTCTGCTCCAGGGGCGCCGTAAAATGGCTGACCCCTGCCTACTAACAAGAAGCTGGGATATGCGAAGAATAAAGAATTGCACTGTGCAGTAATGTATGTGTGACGAATAAAGGCTGAACTTAAAAAATGCATTAGTCACTTTTGTAACTCAGTGATGCTACATTTATTTCATATCATTTCAGCATATATTTAATAATGGTGTGTTTGTGATTTTTTTACTTTTTTCGGATGTTGGGAACCGACCTGCATTCTGAGAGGCCTTTATATAAATATATTTCTTATCCATAAATGGTTGAGAGCATTAACCACAGTCCAACTGTAGTAAAGACAAATCCAATATATTTTATCATCTGTGTTGTTTAGCGCAGTATAATAATCACAACTGAGTTCAATAAGACGAGTATTCTGCTCATTTGTTTTTATAATGATGTGTACAGTCCTGGGGAAAGAGAAACTACACCCTCCTTCTGATCTAGGTTTTTATTCATAAATTGATGAAGTGTTTACTACTTTCCCCCCCAGCCCCTCCATACATATATATTATATATAGAATACAGGATAAAGCGGTATAGAAGATGAGTGAGTTAGTGAGTTGACCGATATTAATATAGCAACACTTGCTGTGTTTATCTTTGGCAAAATTTACAATACTATTACATAATTATGTATAGCAAATTTACTGAAGAATTCAAGCAGTGAATAGTCAAACACCAGAAACTTTACACTGATGACTGTGCATCTTAAATTACAGCAGATTAATATTCTCAAACTGATATTTCTTCAAATGTGCAATTCTCAACATTTCCAGCAGATGGAGTGATTCACCAATTGAAGTTCCTTTCGTTCCTCTTATGATCCCTGTGTCCTACATTCAGTAACTCAGCTACTCAATGCCCTGGCCAAGTATATATTTTCCTGCTTCATGACATCAGTTTAGCACATCAAGGATTGGAAAATGAGTCAGTCATTTGGATTATGTGTATTGAGAATTGGGAAACTTAAAAATTTCATATTTCCCAACAAGAATATTCTCATAGAACACAAAGAATTTTTTGTTTTTTAATTAAGAGTGTGATATTGCTTTTTACAACACTTCCACGAACACCATTTATTATCAACAGATTATGATTTGCTTCTTTATTTAACGTTATTTTTCGCAGCCAACACACGAGCGATAGTTAATGTAATTAACGGGTGAAAGTAGTTTGTCCTATGCAGCCAAAAAGTGAGGAGAATAAACTATGGAGGTGTTGGACAGTCCTGTACGTATTGTAAGGTTCTCCTTATAATCCCACTTATTCCACTTTAGAATATCAGCTCTGTTAACTTCTGGGTTCCTACGTCAAATCCTAATCCTTAAAATGTACAACTGGAGCGCTATGTAGGGTGTATAATCCCTTGTCCCATACACCAAGTAGAGCCCTTCATTAGGGGTTACAGAGGGATTTGGAAACTAGTTAGCTTTGTTTACATAAATAAAATGTTTTCAAGTGTTGTTTATAATGACAATGTTATTAGACCTGTTTTCTTGTTAAAAATGCATCTGTGACTGGTTTTGAAGGTGGGTTTTGGCCGCTGTTCTCTCCTCAGTATGGCAAACCATACAGTACCAAACAACTTTCAACTTGATGATCGACAGTTGGTGTAATTAATGATTGTAGAACACATAGGACACGGAGTGATGCATATAGTGAAATGTCCCAGGGGTGTTACCGCCCATCATCACCACTCGTGGAGTCAGAACTAACTGTTGTATAATTATTAATATCTAATAAAATACCACATGGCAGCAACTCAATTCATTTGGTCATGTAGTCATGGTCAAGACCAGGCATAGGAATGAGGAAGAAAGGTGATTTAAGTGACATTTAACATGACATGTCTGTTGGTGTCAGACAGGCTAAGATGGTCTGAGTATTTCTAAAACTGTTAGAAATAGAAATATTCATGTATTTCTAGGCTTTACAGGGAATTGCCTGAAAAAGACAAAATATCTATTGCAATTCCCTCAGCAAAAACGCCTGGTTGAGGTCAGGGGAGAATGGCCGGACTGATTCAAGCTGAATCTCGTTACAACAAAAGGTATGCACTTAAAACAGATGGGCTCCAGCAGCAGAAGACCACACCAGGTGCTAAGAACAGGAAACTGAGGATACAATTCATGCATGGGCTCACCAAAACAACCAACAGCCATCTACTCCAATTAACACCACCATACTCCTCATTATGAGGCCCCTAACACTTTTCAACAGCACCTACTCCTATCAAAAACCCTACTATCTCAAGCAACAACAACACGCTACCCACTATAAACAACCAAGTCCATATAAACAATAAAGTACATATAGCCTGACAACAGCCCCCTACTGAATAGATCACTGCTTTAGATACAGAGGCCTGTCCTGGGATCTTTATTACGTAACAAGAGAGGAAATGTTAACCTTCGTTAAACTAATCTCGCCTGTTCAAAATATTTACTGAATATATATAACATTAGTCAATCCCTAGCATGCTTATCTACTGTAATAAACATAATCAATCTATTGTTTACAATGCTCCATTGGAAAAAAATAGGCCATGATCCCACTTCATAAAATTATAATTTTTTTGGTTGTTGCTACAAATGTGTGCATATTGCCCTGTGAATGCCTGACAACTTCTCCAGTGTGTTCTCCTGCCTTGTGCTAAGTGTTCTCAGGTGGTTACTGAAGATGGATGAAAATAAGTACATCAGGCCATCAGGCTGAAGTGAGAAATCAGAAAAGAGCTCAGTGAGAAATCAAGAGAAACATTTGGCCTGATGGGTTTAAAACATCCCGATCACAGAGTTTGTTGGATATTCCAAGATTTCCAAAGGATAAATCAAATGCAGGCAATACTAAAGAGGTGAAGGGTTTATTGTGTGCACCACAGTTCACCATAGTAACCAGTAGCGACTAAAACAATCACACCCTCACCTTTACTGCATTGAGAGTTTATCAGCACACACTCAAAACCGTTCTTACAAACTTATAAACCCATAGGCTTCAAATCTTCAATTTTTATTTTAATTATTAGATATTCTTGTTCAGCTGCTAGTTTAAAACATACTACTTATTTCCCTGTATACAACGGATTCATGCGTTTCCCTTAAACAACTTTTTGAAAAGAATTGCTCTATTACAGTTATTTGCTGAATTGCCAGCATTATTATTTGTAAATTAATCCCTTAATTCTGCCGATAAACATTAGTCTAATATTGCAACGTCATCAAAACATTATGGTGGTTAATACACACTGCTATGCACAGAATCACGCATGTAATTGAACTTTATTCAGTTAGACATTAGCAAGCAAGTGGAGTGAAACTAAACTTGAAGAATGAACTTTGAAATTTTACCATGAACTTCTATGAACCAGTGAAAAAGGGGAAAACCGATGAAACTGAACGACACGAGGACTCAGTGTGTGGATGTTAGTATATTTACAGAGGAATACCAGAACACAGAATATCATACAGTACTAGCCTCTATGCATGACAGCAGTTCAGGAACAAAGCCAACAGTGTAATGAAACAGATGATAATAAAAAGATCTGAAGAGGCCCAGATGCCACGCACACAGATAACAAGTAAGGAGAACAAAGTGCTAGACAACCTTTAGCAAGGGCAAGACTGTGCAGCATTAGTGCAATGGTCAAATCAAAGCTTCAGTTCACACTTTTTTTTTAACTAAACCTAGACACACTGAGCTAACAAAATCATCATCATCATCATCATCAATAAAATTCTTAGCTGGAATTCTGTAATTAATATACACAACACATCTGTATGGAAAGCTTATGGGAAAAAAGTCAAAATCCATACATAAACCGGCTGGCTTGGGGACAACATGTAGAATTTGCATTATTCACTGGTGCCTCTCTCTATTGTGAAGAGAAACAAAGAAACTATTGCCTGCGGTGTTGCACTCACTGCTGTTGTGAATATACACACACTGTTCTAACCATAAGCAAAGAACTGTACCATGTGAACAACCTGTTGCATGCAATACGCTCCAATACACAATTATCCACCTCTAGTTGAAAAAAAAAAAAAAATTATTAAATGACTTTAATTAAAAAAAAAAAAAAAAAAAAAAAAAAAAAAAAAAAACTCTCTTTGTTCTGCAATCTTTATTTACGAGGGTGAGTCAAAAATTATCCTCATTCCGATTATATTAAAACTCCTGTTGGCCGCACAGTTTCATCAGCGCTTTCCGTTAAGGGCTGCTGTCTCCTCAGCCACTGCTGTGCAGGCGTGAATGTGTTACATCAGTTCATTTGTAGCTGCGGTGTGAGCAAAAATGGATGCCCACTTGTGATTTGCACGTAAGAAGAGCATCATGCAGTGATTCGTTGTTATGAGGGTGTATCTGGTGCCGAAACAACTTGCGGAACAGCATAAACAGAAGCGTTTGGAAATCTGCAAACAAAATTTGGATCTTCTAAGGTATGTGAAAGTTTCTTAAAGAGAATCATTACTGGTGATGAGACATGGATTCATCACTACAAGCCTGAGAGTAAAAAAAAAAAAAAAGTTTAAAAGTCAACCTTCAGCTGGAAGATTTATGCTTACAGTTCTCTGGGATTTTCAAAGGCCGGTATTAGAACATAAGCAGGAAAAAAGGTTCAACAAATCAACAGTGCTCGTTGCAACGATACAATACAACGAGAAACGCAAAAGGTGTTTGTCTTTTCTGAAAATTTATTAAAATTAATTCTACAGCCAGAGTGCGGATAATTTTTGACTCACCATTGTATAAAGCATGGCTAATCATAGGCAGATGCTAAGAAATATGGGAGGAGCAAAAATAAAACAAAAAAGCTAGATCTAAAATTCTAAAACTATCTTTGATGCAATGTTGTCTGTAAAGTATAGATGCCTTTAAATAGCAAGTAACAGATGATGGAAAACATATTTTTAAATTACAGCATGCAAAAGCTCCTGCTTACTAATACTAACATAGGCAGGTGGACAAGGCCTTTCTGGGCAATGTCCACCTGTCTATGTTAGTATTAGTAAGCAGGAGCTTTTGCATGCTGTAATTTAAAAATATGTTTTCCATCATATTCCAGCTCCAGTGGGCTTGACATTTTGCAAAGGAACAGTGCCACAGTATTATGTGGTAGTAGCTTAATGAGATGGGCTATGTTTAACCTGTTTAGTAAAGCCTTGTCAAGATTAATGGTAAATCAATCACTCGTGTAGACTGATTTAGTAAAGAGAGGTACTGATGGAGTAGAAAAAGGATTTTGTTTGTCATTTTTAAAAATTGTCAGTTTCATTTTAAATCCGTTGGAACAAAGAATTATCATTAGAGTAGTCAGTCAGACACACATCCTGATCAGGACCTGCCCTAGCCTCCTAACTCCCCACATCCCAATCTGATCGAGCACCCATGGGATGTGTCAGACAACAAATCGGATCCAGTGAGGCACCACCCCACAACACACAGCACCCAAAGGATCTGCTGCCAACATCCCGCTGTAAGACATCACAACACACACGTAGATGTCTTGTAGAGTCACCAAGGGCCCAGAGCTGCCCTGGTGGTTTGTAAGAAAAGATGACCCCCTATGTATTTCCTTTTCCATGTGTGTAAAAACCTGTGCTAGAATACGGTATTCGGATTTCTCTCTCCCAAGAAACATCATAAAAAAAAAAACGAAGAAAATTGCCTATATCCTCCTCTGGCTCAGGAGTACAAACCAATCTGATGAATCAGATTTCCTCTCTAGAGCAGTCTCTGAGAACCAGCCACATGTCACAGCTAAGAGCAAGTCTCTGTTTACTCTAATTCTCAGAAGAAGTGAAGACACAGTGGGTTTCATTTATTTAAGGTGGATATGTTTCAACGGTGTGACGATGTCGAGCATTAAATGCTACCACAGAGGACGCCAATCAAACTGTCAACCTGTGTGATTCTCACCTGTGTCTAATTACCATGAGTTTACTTATGAGAGAGAGAGAGAGAGAGAGAGAGAGAGAGAGAAATACAATATAGCTGGCTTTATTGAGTAATTTTGGTGTTGCTGAGTTTTTGAAAGCAAATTGAAAAGTGCAGATTGAACTCAGCTGAAAGTCCACCTGTTCCTTCACACGGTCATTCAACAAGGTTTTACTGTGGTGCCAACCAGGTGTTCCAAGTGCTCCAGTATCACCACCTCGATGATTTGCTCAACCCACATCATGATGCTCTTCATGAAATCTCTCAGCTTCTGTGCCTAGGTCAAGGGCGCTGCTGACCTTGAAGAGCTGTAGTGTTCAGAAGTGTTTGCAGTTTGTCTGGCCAACATGCTGCAGAACCACACTCTTGATGGTGGTATAACTACAGCTGTTTCCATGGCAGCAGACGCTGGGCAACAGTCTGGGTTTTCCCTTTCCTCCTTCGGGAATCCCCATGCTATTGCCCCATGTTTGAAGAACTTCTGGAATGCCTTTGGGTTGCCGATAGAGGATATTAGTGATCATCACACGTATCATGGTCACGAGGACCCTGCTGGAGATGTGCTGGGCTGAGGTCTTGACTTTGGGTTTATTCAATCCAGGCTTGTCAGCACAATTCAAACAAAACCAAAATGACTTAACAAAACAGATCCTTCCTAAACTCCGAAACACTCCACAGTGTGTGTACCTGTCTGTCAGCGTAATCATGATAAGAACAGGAGTGCTGGATGGGAAGGTCAAACATGTTACAAATGCTTCTGCAAAGGAATGTCTGAAACAGCTCGTCTGGGACAGGACTGAAACAGGAGGATTTTGAGACATGCCAGAATGCATGATCTGAGTGGTATTTCAGCTAGAAAATTATACACATCTTCAAGTTTCTGTAAGCTCGTTAAAAATAGGTATGAGGATAGGTATGAGGTGATGGCAGTATTGGGTAACGACTCCATACTGCGCCCATCTACTCGTACTATTAAAATCGTTTAGCTACTATTGCATTGATACCACTTTACAGCAGAGCCAGACACTAACAATGTGAATGATGCAAGGTCTCACTTCTCTCCCATTTCAAAGTGGGTGATAAAGTAAATCTATATTTCTGGGCATAGTTAAAAAAAAAAAAGTCACTTCCAGATGTGTGTTCAATGACAACAGTAACATTAATAGTTGTATTTCAGCCTTACTAATCACGTTATTGGGGGAAAAACAAAAGCACCCATCCAATCTCAAAAAAAATCTAAAACAGTCATGCTGAGAATGAAAATATGTTCATATGCACATGAAATGAAACTCGCATCTCTACATGAGAAAAACAGTCCTACTGAAGCTTACATTATCTTAAATATTTATCCTTGCCTTTCAAACATTTTACAGTTATGGCTAATAGATGTCCTTTTTTTTTTTTTATTTGTGTGGATCTTCTTTTAAATATATGAGAATTCTCTCCCTTTAAAAGGTAGAATATGTTTGTGTCCTGTTAATTAGAAGCACCAAATATGTAATAGTATATGATGTTCACAGTAAGCACATTAGCATGCAATAAAATATAAATTTTCCTAACCATTAAACCCTAAAGCCAATACCCACCTCTCAAGGGAAAAAAATATAATAATAAAAAATAAATGCTTGACTTTGTGTGTAACTAGACATTTCAGCCTTCAGTACAATCATTGATATTTGCCAAATGTTTATCAGTCTAAATGCAAAGTGAATGGAGTCTCTCTACATGCAAAGTTTTATGTGTGTGCACACTAGCAAAGTGAAAGAAAATGCATTTGGCAAGATGCTACAGATGTGGGGCATTCTGGAAATCTCTGCTTACACTGTGCTTCAGGACAAAGGAAAGTACTCCTAGTATCGACGAGTACCCAAATAGAAGTACATCTCCAGTTAAAAAGGAGAAAAATGTGCCACCTTTAAAACAAAACAAACAATAAAATAGTCATGCCTTTTCCCAAAGTGACATTTGCCCTGTTGAACTCTGAACCTTCTATTCTAAGAGCTATGGTTAATGGCAATGAGGTCTGCAGCAACTACTGTAATTCCAACATCACACTTATGTGTAGTTAACATGAGCATTGTACATGATTAGGACATGCAAAAGCAGCAGTTACCCAGCGGTTAGCACCACTAACACTGAACGCTGTGTTTTAATATTCAGGCTTTAGATGTAACATGTTTACACTCTGGAATTATAAAACTGTGCATTCCTCCAAACCTAAGCATTTATAACTGTTCTTTTTGTCACCTGTAGTTCCCTTTTAGGTTTACACGTTTCAAATCTCAGTCTTTCACTCTCTCTTAAAGCAGAGCTGTAATATTTGCTCCTCCTTTTACTTTCTTTGACTCCTGTGATTGAGCATTCCAGTGGGCCCTCTAAAATTGGCTGCACGAATTCATGATCATCAATTAACTTGAGATTACATACACACTGAATATGAGCATGTGCTGATATATCGTTCATGGGGACGTTAAATTGTGAACGTCAGCAAGCACTGTTTTCTCTCTTGGTAAGCTAAGATACTCCCCCACTCCCCCCTTTTTTTTCCTCTGATGATAACTACATATGAAGCAGAAAAGTAAAAAATAAATAGCATTATTTCTTTCCATTACCACATTTCACTTTTATTACCTTCGGATAACCTTTAAAGACATCTAACAAAACTGCCTCTCATGTCTTTTGGCAAGGTAACAGGATCTGCATCAGGGTCGGCATTTATTTTTTGCTCTGTAATGAGCCACTTTTCCTTGCTTGAAACTGGCATCCATGATAAAAAAGGAGGATCGATTATATTTTCATGCTTATGAAATAACCACAAGACCAAGCAGCAAAATGATTTTACCATTGCCTGACAGTGCTTCGATAAAGCTGTGGAAAAACTGCCATTTTGTTTTAAATATAACAATACAGTGAAAATACAGTAAAATATTAGTAGGGCTGCCAATAATTATTTGATTAGCATCCAAAACTACTGAAATTATGAATAAATAAATAAATAGATCTGCAGTCTTAAGAGATTATTATGATTATAAAGAGTCTTAAAATTATTATTATGAATTGTAATTGTTTTTCCAACATAACACCATTTGATATGTAAACCTAAGCATTCCATGTCATGTCGAAAAAGGTTAATTTAGCTCATTTTTTTAATAGTTATTGGCTTTGGTATGCAGCAGTGGGGTAATCAGAAGTGCTCTTTAAAGAATTATTTCCTGTCATATGGTCGTCTTGCAAATTATCCATAAAATGGCTCCCTGTATGTTGGTTACACCACCCTGACATTTCAGGAAGTTGCCTGGACTGACATAGTTCTCTAAATTATTTATTAGGCCAAAAGCATTTGTTCTTCATTACTTTGATTTATTATTAGATAAATATACTCTAAGATTATGCCAAGCTATTTATTCGGGTGTATTATTGACAATGTCACATTTTTGGTAAGCAAAAGTATGTGGTACTAAGTATTTCTTGTTACACATTTTATGCACCAAAATGATATCAAAGTAATTAAACCAGGAAATTTTAGATTAGGTCTGCTGATAAAGAATGTATTTTGTATATTAGATAATGTAGATTTTTATATATATATATATATATATATATATATATATATATATATATATATATTTTATCTCTATAGA
>JAQMYJ010000040.1:20026034-20039559 GCA_030014305.1 Clarias laeviceps | reverse complement strand
CATGTAAACCTGTTTTAAGAGACTCATTAAGCAATATTAGCAACCTTTAAAATGGCATAATAGGGGCACTTTAATATGCATCTTTCATGTGGAAACATGGAAGCGGCTAATTAAACATTGTCGTCCGATTCAATAAAAGTTTTACTAAAATATGTGTTGTTTTGTATATTGTTTTGTGGACCACAACTAAAGCAAATTATTTGTCTGTGTTATTCCACAAGGAGACAAAAATCAAACAATAAACAAATATGTCTATATAGTGATAATACTAATAATAACATGCTTGTGATTTAAAATTCTTTATTATTGAAATTGAGCAATTTGTCACTGGTGTAGGCTGGGTCAAAGCAAAACATTTACCTTTTTTATTTTTAGTATACATTTTTTATTTATAAATTGTTTGGCAAAATACACTTATATAAGACTAAAAAATGTGGAAATGTGTAAAGACCTCGAACAAAAATCTTTTATATGAGATCTTTACATATATGTTTTACCTCTCAGATAAATGCTGATACATCAACAAATTGTTTGTCATTTTTCTAATAAACTGGTGGCCACTTGACACTTTGACCAGAGTTCGAGTTAGCCTTTAATGATGTACTATAAAACTCTTTCTGTGAGGAAGATACTGAAGATGTGTCCCCTTTAAGGCAGCACCACAACCTCAATCAAAGGTTTCGTTTGTTTGTTTGTTTGCGTTCACCAGGTAATCTGTTTAAATATGAAAGTGGAAGCCACACGTAAAGACAGGTACTTCCCGGAGTCTTTTGCCAGGTTTAATGGCACGGCACGAACAATACAGGTTCCCTGTTTTACCAGGAAATAGTTGCCCTTTGTTCATAAAATGAAACCAAACCAATGTAAATATGTATGTATATGTTATAGTTTTATATACAAATTCTATGTGTATCATTAAAATGTATGCGGGGGGTTTTCACTGCTGACAACACAGATTTCAAAACGTTTTGATTTAAAGTAGAGCCGTTAGCATTACGTGCGATCAAAACACACCGGGTAGCCTACAGAATTAGCGTGAATACACACCCCGTCAGTAATAATAAAAACAGACAAATTGCTTGGTGATAACGAAGGGTGTTGTAAGCTCGAAACACCATCCTCTTACTCGAGTACTGACATAACGAACAGCATCTCGTACTGAAGGATGTTTTCAAAGCAATGGCGCAGGCGCGATAGTGACAAGCGTGCAAATGGCACCTTCTATATTTTTTGGGGCTCATACGCGCAAGTCCAAACGTTGTGTTAATGTATCAAAACGTGCTTTAGTTATGCGGATATTTCCCCCCCTCCAACTCACCCGTTGAAGGTAACGTTCCTTCTGGTGGAATCCACAGATTCAGCAGGTTCCGTGAATGTATATCGCCGTCTATCCGAGCACCGCGCCTGCTCTAATCCCAGTGTCGATGTGGCTAGAAGAAGGAAATCGCTGTTCTGGATTAACGTTTAAATTGTGCTTTCCTCTTATCGTATCTAAGGAGCCCCGTGCTCCCTGACAAACGTTATGGCGCGGTACGTGTATAAGTCTTATCCTTACTAGCTTCGTTACAACCCGATGGCGGACAGAACCATTGACCAACAGCTGGCCGTAGACATCGGAGAATGTCAGGTACGATCGGGTTTCTGCTGGAAAGCAACGAGAACGAATCACGTTTTCGATTTATGCTCTTAAGCCCCGCCCCGCGCAAAGCGACCAATCATGAATTAGGTCAGGATCGTGTCGCGCAGGTGCGTCTGTGTTTCGAGTTCACACGCGGCAGTAGATGACGCGCTGAGCTGCTTTCAGGCTGAGATTAGCAGCAGAGCGAATCCAAAGTCTTTGTGGGATGCCATATTTCACATCATACAATTTATTTATTCTGTTCAAACATTGAACCATGATAACAAATTAGGTGCAATTCGTAATACGCTCGTAAATATTATATTAATGAAACTAAAATTATTAGTAGTGGATATCATACACTTATGTTATAAGAAGCTATAAGAGATAGGAGCTACTCTGAATACTAAAGCATTATATGAATAGTACCGGAATTTTATTTGTTTTCATATTTTTATTCTATTCGCACACTAATTAGACTCGAAAACAACTGGATATACGAATACTGAATGTAAACAAACACCGGGGAGCAGCGTTTGACCCTTATAATTAAAGGCAACAATCTTACCACATAGAGTCCTGACACTAACCCCACTGAAAGTCTTTTTGATGTGCTGGAGAAGACCTTACAGAGTGTTTTGACTAATCAATACAAGGTCTACAGCCAAAATGTAATGCAACCATGAATGGCAATCAATGTGGCAATGATGCAAAAGGTGGTCAAAGGATGCTACAGTGAAGGCACTCTAATTAAAACTTAAGAGTCGAATGAAATATTAGTGTGTGATTTTCTTTTGCCAGACAATATAGATAGCTATCAAACAAGACTGTTTTTTTTTCAGGCCTTGATCACATGTTCAGAAGGCAGCAACAATTACCACTGTACCATATGTATAATTATACAATATGACATCACGGCTCAGGGTTGCATGAGATAACTGAGAATGGTTCCACTTAATATTCATGAAAGTGGCATTGGACTGCATTGATGGACAGCCTTTCTATGACGCTGTTATTTCAGTCAAGTGTAAATGGCGACATCATGTGGGGAAATGAAGACAGTGCTGCACTCAAACCTAGCAAACTAACCCAGTGACACATGAAGATGAATTCTACGTCATGGAATGCGTGGAGTGACTTACCTTTTTCTCACTCACTCACTCACTCACGTACTCATCGTCTACATGTCATTCTACAGAAAAGGTGGAATTTGGGTCATAAAAATCTCCTGAAATGGTTTTCTTCTTTCACACATAGATCTTCCTCAATAGCAGTAACTTACTTTTAAAATTTATGAATATATGCATATACTGTACATACATTTAATAACTGGTGGCGGCACCGTTGCCTTGCACCTCAAGTGTCCGGGTTTGATTCCCGGCCAGGTTCGATTCCCATCTCCGTGTGCATGGAGTTTGCATGCTCTACCCGTGCTTGGTGGGTTTCCTCCAGGTTCTCCGGTTTCTTGCCTTGCCACAGTTCAAAGACCTGCAAATTAGGCTAATGGCCTGTAGTGTGTGTATGTGTGTGTGTGCCCTGTGATGGATTGGCACCCTTTTCAGTGTTTACCCCGCCTCCTGCCCTGTCTCCTGGGATATGCTCCAGGCGCCCCACGACGCCTGCATACACACACATGCACACACTCACATGCTTATTCACACACTATGGGCAATTTGGAAATAAGTCTAATCTGCATGCCTTTGGACTGTGGGAGGAAACTTGACTACCTGCAGGACAGCCACCAAGCACAGGGAGAACATACAAACTCCACGCACACAGACCTGAGGCGGGAATCAAAACATATCCAGGGGGTGCAAGGTGACAGTGTTAACCACTAAGACACCATGCATTTGGAAATGTCAGTTATCCTACTTTGCATGTCTGTGAACTGTCCCCGAAGTGAAAAAAAATAAAATAATTAATGACCCATTTAAGTCTCCATCAAAGTGGGCATGATTTAATGCAGATTTACTCAGTTTGAATGTTTTGAGCTGCTTTTGTTTGCTAAACATTGTGGCTGCACAACCTTATTACAGACACTTTTAAAGTTAACAGATGATATAGGATAAGGCAGGTAATTTATAACAAGTTCTCTTAACTCAGCAGTTATCTGAAACTGCTAAGTACTATAGATAGCTTACATAAGTAGCTGCAAATTAACTGAGACACACTTGTTCTTTTGCCTAATCCTGTCAAAGGAATATGATCCGCATACAACTTAGCACAGGATTTACTCTTAATGCCCTTCCTGATACAATCCTCCCATTCTATCCAGGCTTGGGACAAGCCCTAAAGATGCCCTGAATCCAGTGGCTGGGTTTAGACACAATCCTTGGCCAAAAGCAGATTGGAGGTAAATAAGCAAATATCTAACAGTCTTTGAATAATTACTGTTGTGATTGATATTTAAAGACAGACCCTGTGGTCATGAAATATGATCACTGTTTTTCTGAAGTGTCATTTTATGCAACTGCATCAAGCAAAGAAAACAAACTAAGGAGGTTGCTCAGCAATATTATCCGGCAATAAACTGGAGTTACAGTAGCTCATTACCTAAATGTAATGAATCAACAGGTTATCCGCCTCAATGGATCTTATTTTACGTTCCTAATGGTACAGCAATTACAATTAAAGACAAAAATACTTCAAAAAGCTTCATCTAGCCCAAAAGAGTGGCTCTGGGAGCATAGGGAATCATTTTCACACATGGCTACCACATAGAGTCCTGACACTAACCCCACTGAAAGTCTTTTTGATGTGCTGGAGAAGACCTTACAGAGTGTTTTGACTAATCAATACAAGGTCTACAGCCAAAATGTAATGCAACCATGAATGGCAATCAATGTGGCAATGATGCAAAAGGTGGTCAAAGGATGCTACAGTGAAGGCACTCTAATTAAAACTTAAGAGTCGAATGAAATATTAGTGTGTGATTTTCTTTTGCCAGACAATATAGATAGCTATCAAACAAGACTTTTTTTTCAGGCCTTGATTACATGTTCAGAAGGCAGCAACAATTACCAACCTCAATAAAGTAGACTTCAGGTTACCTAAAATACATTTCTGGTTTTACAATTGCACTTTTGACAGAAAGTACAGATGGCTTCTAGCCAGAAAGATTAAATAAGTAGCCTCTGTTAATAGCCGAGTTAAGGGGAATGGTTATTAATAATCTGATGTTAGCTAACAGTTTAGATCCTACAAGTCCAAATAGGAGGTGTGATGAAATTTCTCATGAACGAAGGCATAAAAACGATTTCCATTTACAGATGACTTCAAGCATGTAGTACAGTCCATGAATGACAATCCAAACCGATGTGGCTCTGAGCCGACTGTAGTTATTCCAGGGAACTTTCAGCAAGTGGAGCGCCTGATCCTTGAAAATCAATGATAACCTGTCACTAACTTGCAGAAGTGATGAATGTCCATGGGAACTGCATACACAATTATAAATGAACACCACTTGTATATGAAAGGAAATCGGATGAAAATTATTGCCACATTTCCCCGTACAGTCATGATTTCACTCCAAGCCATTTCCAAATGTTTCACCAATTAAAGGAGCTTCTGAGAGGCCAGTGTTTCAGATATGAAGTAGGAAGTCTTTCTTTCTACCTTGATGGTATCCAAACACTAGTGAAACGCTGGGTAATGCATTAATGTGGCAGGAGATTATACAGAGAAGTAAAGTTAGTTTTTATGTCCATAACTATGTTCTGTTATTCAGATTTTCTGCTTTAAAGTGCTGGAAGAATCTGTAATGGAGCAGTTTGGAAAACAGCTGCAGACCACAGCACTTAATTTGAGTAGATCTGCATTAAAGCCCACCCACTGACTTTACTGGGTGACTAAATTATAAGACCAGCAACCATGGCATAAACAGACAGACAAAATGTAAGTTTACCTAGCAACTAACTGAATCACTTTCAAATTCTTAAGTGTCAACATTATAAATATTAATGTCAATTTTATTAATATAAAATTAATGAATGACACCTTTAATTTTCAATCATTAATTGTATTGCATATATATATATTTATGTCAAACACTTTACAATTATTTACACTATCAGATGCAAAGTCTGGAATCTGCTTACTAAATAAAGCATCTGTTTTGCTTTATTTTGCATATACACATACTCATACATGCACAGACAGAGAAAAACAAACAAACATTTGCCAAATCAGCATCTTTATTTTATGAACAAATGCATTTTGCATTTTGTGCATCTATTGTCATTTATAGGTCATAAAAAAAAGCAATTTACAGGCTCTGTAAAACAAACAAACAAAAAAAAAAGCAGCACAGAATGATTATGAGTAAAATATATAATTTGAATAAATATATTATTTCATGCTATGAAACAAAAAAAATCAGAAATGGCAAGTTAACTTTTACAGCATTGGCACCAGCTAGCTTTAATGTACTTCATAATTGTATAAAACAGTAGAACTTTTGAGGTTCACAGTAGGGTTTGTGAGGTTGTTAATATAGTGGATTACAGAGAGATACTTTCAGGGACAAAGCTTAAAGAGCTCTAGCATTTCCTCAACGCTAAAGCCCTGTGCTCATCCCATAGATACAGAAAGTAAAAATGGAAAAAAGGTGGGTGTTTTACACACACCCATGAGGCAGACTGTTTTTTTTTTTTTTTTTGGGAACCACTGACTGAAGATTCGCTTTCCCAACCTGAAGTAAAAGTGCATGATTATTCTGAACATACAAAATGCAGTGCATGTCCAAAGTGGCCATAGCTGAATACTAGTAAACCCTGAGTTGTACTTTTTTGCCATATCACAGAATACATGAGAACTAGAAGCAATCAGAATTCCAGGTACTATTTGATAACAGAAATCCACCAATAAGACATACTTATTACTGTCAGTGTGTTCAAGCTCTGATGTTCTTTAATCTGCAGTCTCAGTACATGAGGATGTGGAAGAGATCGTTGTGGCTGTCAGGGAAGCAGCATATCTCTCCCAGTATGCCGTTCATATTCGAAACGGGTACGGCATTATACCGGCTGCAGTGACGTGGTAAACGGTGACGTAACAAACAAAATGTCCATGCGGCTCAGACACTTATAGCCTTCAGTTGGTACATGGCCTATGAACTGCAGTAAACCAATAAGCCAAACTTAGAAGCATTTTAACATCATTCATTGTATTGTATTCAAATATTCACAGGTCTATTAAGTTCTAATCATAATCATCATCATCTCTCCCTCGGCTCCCTGATATCAATGATAGCAATTACTTTGAGACATGATACTTTTGTAATGTGCAACAGCCCACAGTGTCAAACTGCTTTAAAAATGATATTGCTTTTGCAGATTGCACAGTGGGGACACGCTGGAAGCAGAGAAGCAATGGAAGACTTTAAAACTAATATCAGTGTTCATAAACTACCTGAAGCACGTCAGCTTTGATATAAGGACAAGCTGCATATTCTTAAAGTAGTCCTATAGCTATTCCTGTGAACCCTTCTTTCTGATTCCTGCTCATAGTAAGTGCCTGGCCTATTTGTGCTTTGCACACAAATGGTGAAAAGTTATCCTGTGAAAACGAGTTCATTGATACTAATTTTGTTATACTCAACCATATCTAAAAATCACCACAATTTCCCTTATGTACACATGTACTATAATATAAAATCAAATACACCTGACCAGTCTAAAAGCACCATTAAAAAGGTTAAAACTCCCCAGAAGTGAAATATTTGAGGCTTTATATTTTGAGTCCCATTAAAGAGGAGTAAGATAAAATAAGATAGTCTCCTCTATGTAGAATATCTTTTGATTACATTAAAAAAAAAAAAAAAGTTCATCTTAAGTGCATGCCAGATAATGTTTAAAACAATAATAAAATCTATAAACAGAAATACAGATCTCCATTTCAGTTTTCATTATAGATGTGGTAACCACCATGCAGTACATTTCTACATCTACAAGTGGCCTAGCATGCACTTCAATATTAAACTGCAGAGTAGCTGACACAATGAAAAGATTTATTCGAGCAAGATCTAATTAAATGTCAAATTCAATAACTCAAGGTATAATTCACTTATGTCAAGAGGTAGCTTCTAGTGTATGAAGCCATCTGATTGTCCCTTTATGACCTGCTACAATCTCTTCCGGTCAAAAACTGCATATTTATTAATGCAACATCTCTGCTACGTACTGCATTGAACTCTGCTAACTCCATAAAACCTTAACACATATCATAACACACATAAAAGCAACATGTAAAAGATTATATGCATTTTTAAAAGCGAAAACCCTGACAAGTGGTATTAATAAGCAAACGTGTGAATAGCTTGAAAAATACACATGGGCCAAAATGAACAGATTCGTGCACAACACATCCGGTCCTGTAAATGACTTTAGAAAACGGGTACATCAGGTAAATTAGCATTTCTTGTGGCAAGGCACAAATTCAATCCTAATACAGATTATTCATTAAGAACTGAGTTATGAAATGAAAACATCCAGTCATTCCACCACTATTATTACATTTCTATGGCTTAAAAATACATTTACCTTAACTACAATAAAGCAGACTTTCTCTTTTGTTCAAACATGGTTTAAGGCAATGAAAAACAACAAACAAGCCAAAAAACAAAACAAAACAAAAAAAAACTTAACCACTGATCCCCCTTCTGTCATGACCATGAGTGTTTGCCTGGAAATAGATTCATGATTATCCTTAGTTGTGTAAGTGGGGTTTGCTCTCAACACTGTGCAGCACTACATAGTTTTTTGGTTGCTCTTTGGTTAGTGGCCACAATTGCAATAACAATTAGGCAGACAATCTCATCTCTTTTCTACAAGTACCTGTTAAATATCACCAATCAGTGGGCAATGGCTGTGGGCACTAGGCACATGTACATGTAGGTACATAACTGGATAAAGCTCATCTGTTGATGTGTGGAAGTCAGCCACTCTTTATTCCCAAAATGAAAGGGACCATAAGAGAACCACTGCTGATTGCATACTGCTAATCTAAGCAAAGACACTAACAGCAAAGAAAGAAAAATGTAAAAATAAAACAAAAAGCTAAATAAAACAATGTTAAGAAAAAGCTAGGAGAACAGAACCTCCTCAGGATTTTATGAAGCACTGCTACTTTTCTCAGTGCAAAATCTCACCTTATAAATCTTTTAAGACAAAGGGTTTGACAGTTTCCTTGACAGTACTTACAATATAAGTCATGCAAATACAAGGACAAACTGATTTAAATAAACTAGCGGTGTTTAGAAAAAAAAGAAGAAGAGAAAAAAAAAAAAAAAAAAAGAACCAAAATTAAACCAAACAAAAAACAATCTGATTTAAAAAAACTACCGGTGTTTAGAAAAAAAACAACAACACAAAAAAAAAAAAAAAAAAAGCACCATTAGTAAACCAACCATAAAACCATCTGCTTTGGTCTAGGGAAGAATATTAGCTGTAAAATGAGTGCTGTAAAACGCTGCAGGTCAGGTAAAAAATGAGGAACAATTTTGCAATGTTACAGACACAGGCTACCTACATATTACTTCAAATTAAGTGCTATAATCTTCAAAAAAAAAAAAAAAGCGGTGTGGGGGTGGGGCTTCAGTAGCAAATGGGATAACATGATTTCTATTATGCAGGCATGGCGATCCTGCTTAAGTGTTTCTCAGAGCAGACTGTAAAGTTTACAGTGACAGAATTATTAATAAGACAATTTTTGAAGAGTAGAAATAAAGCATTCATTATAAGTCACTGTTTTCCAAAACACCGATTGATAAAAATTTCCAACGATTGTCACAAGTTCACCTCTCTTATAATGGAAGTGTGTCTGCACATTGTACATATTAGAAAAAAAAAAACTATTATATGAGAACATGGTGACATTAGATCACATAATATTTTAAATGTTGGCCAGTGAAGGGAGAACACCCTACAGCTGTGCAGAGTACACTAAACTTGCTCTATATAAACACATCATTCATGGAAATAAAAACTTAAGTGCCTTCAAAGCTAGCATACATCAGTTATCCAAGCCTTAATCTAATGATTGATCTGTAGATTTTTCTTTTTAATCATAATTTGAAGATGAATTTGAAGATTTTTAAATAAGTTTTAAAGAACACTCTCCACTGCTATAAACCTTGGATTATGCTAAAAATAATCCAATCTGAGCGGACACTTCAAAAATGTTGACACTTCTTTTGGCCGGGAAGAAATCTGAACAATTTGCCCTACAGTACAGTTGTATAAATTATTAAAATTATTATATAAGCTCAAGATATACTTTTATGGCTAAAAATTGCAATCACAAACATAAAAATTAATGACTGTAAGTAGAGGTATAACTATTATTTTCTTAAGTGTTTATATTTTTATTTAATAAAAGAGAAATTTATTGAGCTTTATTGAATTTACAAGAACAGACCAGCTTGAGTAATATATTATCTTGGCCATAATTTGGTAGACCTAGCCACTTTGACAATGGAAGCAGGATATCCAATTATGGTTTTTCTTTTGTTAAATCTTTGAAGTAAGTGCCAATTTTGGTATGTGTGCTTAAGCAGCTTTAACATTTCAATCAATTTTAAGGTTTATGTGGTTTATGTTAATTTCTTTAAAGAAATGAGTTTAGACTATATGAATATAATTCAAATTGATACAACCATGTTAAATAAATCTATTTTATCTATAATCTATAAGCTTTAAAGGCAACAAGACATTTATCCCCAGAATGGCCGCTGTGGGTCATCAAAACAGTGTAAATCAACACACAATCTATTGGCTTCAAAACAAACAAAACAAACCAAAAAAAAAAAAAAAAAAAAAAAAAAAAAAGTACTGACACTCATCTTACACTAATCTAAAAAGCATTTTATGCTTGTTTAGTGTTGAGGACTTTTGGCATGATCTTCTGTTCTGAGATTGTAAAATATGGTCCAGCACAAGGAGTTGTTGGAAAACTATCACCCAGCAAATTAATATTGCAAAAGGAAAAATAAAAATCAACACCAGCTCTTCTGATTATGTTTCTAAAATATACGGACTTTCTTGTACTAAAATCTATAAAAGTGTACAGGTTTTAGGTTACAGGTATAGGTTTTTTTTGTATTAATTATCAGTTAGGTTTGATGCTTCCTTGCTGAAGTAGACCAAAAATGTAAATAACTATACTATAATTTATCATATCTGGTGTTTAATTCTCCATCCATAAAAAAAAGCACCTTTCTCTAAAACATACATAATTAACACATCCAGAGTCTGGATTTGCACAGTCTCAAACAAACAGTTCACTGTAGTACCAAGGCTTTGTGTAGTGAAAATGCATTGTGCCAAGAAAGCTACGTAAAGCAACTGAAACCTTCTAAAACGTTTCTTGACTTCCTAGGTTCTGGACTGAGGTAGAACCCGGTTGGAGCAGAATAATGTTTGACAATACTGTCTTATTGTGAGTATGTTGCATTGTATGATGAGGTATTGAACAGATGTGTCACAGAGCTTTTGCACTGGTAGGTAAAACCAATCCGTGTGAGTTATCAGCCTACTTGAGGCCAAATGTGCAAAAACAGGTCAGGTAAAAGCATGATATGACAAGCATCTTAACTGAGCTTTCACATTATTCATTATTGCAACATGCCTATATTACTCTATGCTTAAAAACATGGAAATATTTATCCATATATTTATTTATATATATATATATATATATATAAAAAAACAAAAACAAAAAAAAAACTCTTTGAAGGCCTTAATTATTGAGATGTCCCACTCAATCCTTCTCCCTGAATACAGTTCCCCTCACCTTTGAAAAATTTGAGTATTAAGAATGTTATCTCTTCTTAAACCAGATGCACACGTAGAAAATGTGCAAGGCAGGTTCAAAATCCACTTCTCTTAAAACTGTTTACGTTTAAAGGCTGCACAACACAGAATGAAACCTGCTACAAACTCAATATCCTAATCATCACATCTGGACCCAGGGGGTTCTTCGACACTGCCCTTTCCACGCTCCTCTCCCTCGGTTTTCGCAAACCCATCATCATTATACGCATCATTGTAGACATTCTCAGAAGCCTCCACCGGTGGCCCTTGCTGGCCATCAGCTGCATCTCCTTGTGGACCTGTGTGGTTGGTCATTTCGACACCGGAACCCATGTGCTTCTTACGCAAGTGCTGGTTGAGGGTTCCCTGAAAAGGGAAACACTTGCCACAAATCTGGCAGTGGAAGGGTTTGTTGTCCGTGTGCCCACGGATGTGATACTCTAGTTGGTCTTTGCGTGTATACTTCTTGCCACAGTACTTGCAGACGAATGGAGTAATGCCCATGTGCAAACGCATGTGGCGGTCCAGGCTGCCTTTCTGGTTGAATGACTTTCCACAGTACACACACACAAGGCGCTCGTTGAAAGGATACCAGTGGCCACGGAGACCTCGTTCCCTCACATCGTTCTCAAAAACAACTCCTGATGCTGCTCCCTCTCCATCCTCTGTGCCTGGTTTAAGCTGAGAAAGTACATCAGCCGGGACTGGCATATTCCGCTTAGGTCTGGTGCGGCCACCTCGAAATCCACCAAGAATAGACTGAGAGGGACTAGAGGGACTGATGCCTACAAAGCAGGGTGAAGGGATTGCCGAGTAGGTGTACTGAGCAGGAGGAGGCAATGGTCCATAAGGTCCTACAGTCACTGCTAAAACTTGCTCACCATCCACCAATTCTGTGTGGTAGCTATCATCACCGGCTGATGAGCTGTCTGAGTAGCTGGGCCGTGTTGTTTTTTCCAGCTTGATGTGAATATCAGTGACTTGTCTATTCTTCTCAATCAAGTCCACTTGATCAGGCTCTGCTTCCATTGATGCCTCCTGTTCTGAAGCGCAGTCGCTTCCTCTATCTGATTGCCCTTCCTCTGTGTGCGCAAGCCCTTTTCCACCTCCACTTGCCTCACGATGGCTTTTTCTAGGGTAATAGGGTGGGGAGATCTGGGTAGGATTTAAAAAAATACCCACCTCTTTTGCACCATTGTGCCCTGTTCTAGAATTGAGCTCTTCGTCAGCTTCTGCTCGACCCGAAACAACAGGCAGACTGATTTTTGAGTGGAGGCCCTCCAGGATCTGTGTACACTTGTCGATGACAGCCTGCATTTGCAGGAAGCTGGCTGCCGTGAGGAAGCTAACAACGTCTCGCAGATTTAGCTCCATGTGTCCCGTGTAGCAAAAGGTTAATAGCTGCTCAAACACTGCAGGGTCCTTGATGACTGAGATGGAGAGCCCAGTCATGCTGCCTAGAGACGAGTGGTCACGGAAGTATGGTGAACTGGCAGCCAGCACAGCTTTGTGTGCCTGGAATGGTCGGCCCTGGATGTGCACAATAATATCACAGAGCTTACCCTGGCGCCGCAGCTCATTGAGCTGCTTAAGGACAGTGTTGCTGAACTCTGGCACGTCGAACTCTATGAAGCCACCGTCGTCCTCCATGACTCACTGACGTCTTATGAGGTTTGCAGGAAACCTACAAAGAGACCAAATATATGTGGTTTTTCCATTATTTAAAATACATTTTAATTATATCAACAGAAAGCCAACACATGCTGGAAAATATCGCCAAACAATAGAAAAACTTTCAAATAAACCTGTAATTAGTCAAAAATAAAAAACATTTTCAATTTTTAGGTCATTAATACATTCTAATAATTTAATCTGTCTAATATAAAACATGATTTTTTTTTTTTTATTGTCTCATGAGATGAAAACCTAAGTAACAAGATGTGGCTGCAACATAAATGACTAGGTGCTAGAAGGGGCTAGAATCATGCACCTGTTTAGTTTAAATATTATAAACAAACTGCAATACAGTGGAACCTCGGATTACGAGCATAATTCGTTCCGGAAGTGGGCTCGTATTCCAAAACACTCGTAAACCAAA
>JAQMYJ010000040.1:19949257-19991326 GCA_030014305.1 Clarias laeviceps | reverse complement strand
TTTAATGTCCCTAAGGCCATACAAACAACAACGTGTAGGGGGCAGTATTGAGCTGAGAGACTTTTCTCAGTCCTGCAGTATAGTGAACTGGTGGTGAAGTTTATCTTCTACCTTAAGCTATCCCAACATGACTTATACACAGTATTTAAAACTATGTAATAACATTCACAATGGTTTGCAAATGACCATGCCTTCATTATTAAACTCCATAAGGGTATGAAGTGGAAAAAAGACTAAAACAGCAAACCCCCTAATCATGCAACGCACCTCTTCTTTGAACATTCACCTACCACTCAAAATGATAGACAGTCAAAGTAGTTTTGCATTAATTAAGCTAAAGCTGCTGTCAATCACCAGAAATACTTAAAGAAAGAGAGACAGACAGAGAGAGAGAGAGAGAGAGAGAGAGAGAGAGATGGTGGAGAACCAAGACAGTAGCAGCTCTGATGTTGACTAGATTGGACACATGTCATTCTCTGTGTCCGAGAGACTCCCTTAACACAATCCATGCTGACTGAAGCACATTTTAATCATATCTGGATCAATTAAAGTCCATTGCAGCAGAAGACCACCTCCTCTAACACCATTTCAGCCCAGGCTGAAAATCATGACATAATAGCACAGATTGTTGAAAAGAAAATTAAGAAATTTGTCTATTTAATTTGTTATTCAATTAAATAATATGTTAAACAACTAAATATGTGTATTATTTAAAAGGTCTAAAAAATTCTTTTACATTTATTTTGGAAATAAGTAAAAAACTGAGAAACCAGGCAGAATAGGCGTAGAATAAATCCTGGCATAGATTGATCTTATGTTTCTAACAAAATAAAGTAAATGTATACAACTGTATATATTAGCAGGCAAAAAAAAAAAAAAAAACTATTATTTAATTGAAGATATTCAAATGGAAGAAAAGGATCTGAGGAGAAAATAGCATGTAGATATATAAATTAATTAGACAGTTAGTTATATTCATAGTAAATGTTATAAAAATTTGAAAACGTTTGTGTCAAAGATATCCATCAGCTGTTACAAATCAGCATCAGAGCCGTCACGTCTTGGTTCTCCACCTGTTTCTAAGGCAGTTGGAGATAAAACCAATGGAAAATGGGAGATGATGGATGGATAGATGGATAGATAGATAGATAGATAGATAGATAGATAGATATTTTTGTTTACTTACAGCTATATATCTATGGTTAGCATGTACACCGTGTGTGTGTGTGTGTGTGTGTGTGTGTGTGTGTGTGTGTGTGCTGAAATCAAGATGGCAAATGACCATATCCTTTTTGGTAAAATTGATAGATGATGAACAATAACTCTGTGTTTGTGTGTGTGTGTGTGTGTTTATATGTGTGTGTGTGTGTTTGTCTGACAGCTCCATAGGGAATCAGAGATGCAGGTGGTAGCTGCCTGGTGTCCTTTAGTTAGAATGCCCCAATGGCTGAGCCTAAGGCTACTCTCAGTGCAATAGTTATTGTGTCCCTGAGAGGCTGCTTGACAAATGCAGGCCATGGCACTCATCGAATTCAAGCCCTGCTGCAAATGGATGCTCTCGATTCAATGACCACCACCATATGAGGCAATTTGTAATGGACAATGACTTTAAATGGTGCTGGGAGTCTACGTTGTGACAATGCACACCCATGGTTTCACAAAGGCAATGCAACACGCACAGAGTAACACTTCTCAAAAAATCTTCATGAGTAAACTTCTAATTCGATATGACTGGAATATTCAAATGATTGTTTGTCAAATAGATGTGGATAGTAAAATTGCATGGCTTCGCTCATAATATCAATAAGGTGCCCATTGAGGACTGTATTGTTCTGTACCGTACAATTACTTTTTATTTGTTTGTTTCAGGTTGAATTGTTAGCATGGTGAGTTAAGGGATTTTAGAGGGGTAATTTTACTGTTCACCTTGATGTGGTTCTGACTCCAAGACCATGACATTTACAAAGTAAATAAAAAAGTGCATGTAATACTATCTACCAGGTATTTAGGTTTAAAAAAAGTATTTGAGCAGAAAACTGACTGTTTGGTATGAAGATTTTTGATTATATGGTTACTTTTGACACCTTCAGAATGGCCATTTGTGTGTAGTTTGTGTGTGTGCGTGTGCGTATGTGTATGTGTGTGCGTGTGTATGTGTATGTGTGTGTGTACGTGTGCGTGCGTGTGTGTGTGTGCGCGTGTGTGTGTGTGTGTGTGTGAGTTAGTCAGCCGTGTGGACAGGCTCTAATAAGAAGCAGGGAAGCGATGGTGTGGGAGTCAGTGTGGTGTGAGGTCAGGGCAGGTTAACTATCAAAGATGAGTGCAAACCTACCCTGTGGAACAGAGTGCTGGAAAAACATTAGCTTCTGCCACAGCTTACCTCCTAAAAAGTGGGAGTTTTCTTGTGTTAATTAATCCAAGACATTCAGACCTGTTTTTTTTTCTGAGCCATTATGCCTATAAGTTCAAGCACAAGACCAAGCACTATTGACAAAGCCAAGTCAAAGAAACCAGAGTAACCTAAAGTTATTTTTTTCATACATGTAAAAAAAGAAAAAAAAAATTATTATTTTTTTAAATAGAATTGTCAGCTCTAAATAAGCATGAAATGGAATGATATGATGAACTCCAAATAACATACCTTTAGCAGTATTGATTGACAAATAGTTGTTTGCTAATTATTTAATAATAATAATAATAATAATAATAATAATTGAAAAAAAAACCATTACACTACAAAAAAAGTATACTTATTTTCCTACAAATTTATGGAACGTATCTGAAAAACATACTGAAAAAAAAAACATGGTTAACCAAGATTAAAAGCAGATAATGTAAATATTGTTGGGCTCATAGAAATCTTCTTGTAGAGAATAGGAGTAAAAGTGAATAAAATAAATAAGAAGCAATGTAATAGACAGTAAAAAATCTTATAAAAATGACGCCAGATGTGAAAGTTCAGCATTTTACGTGACTAAAATTGCTGCTACAACATTGTTGTCTAGACAGCATATTTTATAAAATACAGGCACTGTCAAGTTATCATATTAAACCTGAGTAGTGTTTCCAAATATTATTTAGTGTAATGCACAGCTCTGTCAGAGCATCTTGATTTGTGTTACAGGGATGCAAACAAATTCAAGACAGATATGAATGCTCAATTCATAGGAATGGAAAATAGTGAACAAGGATCTAAAGAATGGTATCTTAAGATTGGTTGTAAAGGTGATCTGTTAACAAACAAACAAACAAACAAACAAACAAACAAACAAACAAAAGTATCCCTAACTTAATGCTGGTCGCTATGTATTTTGTAGACCATGTGATTTGCCTTTAGTGTTGTTAGACAGCTGTCTCCAGCAGACTTTTCTTGAAAATAATTTCTTGAAGTCCAGTATCAGTGGCATCCATGGCCAAAGAGGAGTCTTCAGGGCTTCTAACTGATGGGACACTCCTTTGCCTTTCCTTAATTATTCAACTGATGATTGATGATCTCCAGACACACATGCACAGATATTCATTGCAATTGAGGATTCTCTCATCAATTATCAAGTGGGAATTGTTCTGTCTATTTCTTCTTGATCCTTTATTTGTGTTTGCTTCTTGCCTGCTTTTGTAGATGATACATTGATACACCAAGATTCCCCCTCTGGTTTCCCCACTGGAAAAAGTCTGTTGTCATCGGGATGATCATGGGATCTACATCTAGATTTCTGTAAAGCTGACTTTCTGTAAATTTGTCTTGTTACAAAAAATCAGTATAATTCAAATAAAATTTACACACGAATAAATTCTTAAAATGTGCACAAATAGAAACTATTTATGTACTCTTTTTAAATGGATTAAAACAGAAAATACTCTGAAAGTTTAGCATTCATATTTACACTGGTCAGAGCATATTACCACCTAGTTTACCATATATTTTTCATATGGTGTGTACGTGGTTGAAAAAGCAAAAATAAAAGAAAGGAACAAATAGTTTTACAGAAGATGAAAAAGAATCATAATAATATTATTGCAATAATAATGCTAATGCAACAACAGCAATAATAATAGTAATAACAACAAAATGAAGCAGCAAAATATCTTCTGTGAAATGTAGGAGAACTGTTCCTGTTTTTCTCCATCAAATTATCAGTTAACAAGTGAGGACAATACATTATCAAGTGCCTAGCAGGAAAAGTTTAGAACTGGTTGCTATGTATAAAGGGGGCATACTGGACATTTCCTGTTTTATGTCAACCTATCAGCACATGAGCGACAAAAATAAAGGGCCTTGTATCCAAAACCCATTAAGGAATCCTTCACCACTTAAATCCCATTGGGCATTACTTTTCCAGTAATATGAGTGGCTAGTGAAATTTCTGGGCTGATTAGTTTATTGTTTCAGAGAACAACTCCTCCTGCTGAGATGATTAACCATGTGAGATCAATTTAAACACAAGTTATGTTCAACCATACTCACCCCTTCCCTATCACTCATTAACTCAATTAGGAGACCATGACATCACCCACAGAGGTAAGTTGGAAAATAAACGCTAAAGATGGGTGACACCTGTCTGAAGCTGTGTGCTAGAGCCACTTGATGCAATATGAACAATTTGCAATTTTAGTAGGATCATATTAAAACTAACACCTATTAATGTGCCTCTATTCCAATAGCTGTCATTCTGCAATTATGTCATGTTTGGGGCCTCCCCTTCTGTGAGAATCCTGATGGCCAAAGCAAAAGGAAGACAACATCCTTAATCTTCACTCCAATAATAATAATAATAATAATAATAATAATAATAATAGCAACAACATCCTCACTGACCTGTTGTATTAAAGTGTGTTCAGCTTTGGCCTCTATATACTTTTCTTTTCCAAACAAATGTATAAAGTGCCAAATTTGATTCTTAAATGGAATGGAGGATTATACTACAAACAATGGAAATGTTCTTTATGTTTTATCAACATATGAGTCAATGACCATCTTGATATAATAATAGCCAACATCATGTAGAAGATTAAGTCTATTTTTTTTATACTGTAAGCATGCAATGTGCAATAGCTGTGTATATACCTACAATACTTGGCATATGCTGTTTTAACTTTTTTGGCCAGCACTGTATATTTGATAAGCACTGCTATTGATGTAATGGACTAATTTAAGACAAGACTGTCTTGAAAATATTAATTTGTTCATTCATTCACATTTTATTTTTTAAATATAATGCTTGTTATATATTTTACAATATACTCTGGTGAACCTTATTTCATGACAATGCCATAGAAATGAAATCATCTGAAAATCTACAATTGTGTAAGTTACTCTGCTATCCTTTTCTTCAAAAAGAACCAGTTTAATTTCCAAACCAGCCTACAGTAGCTTAACTACTGAAAAATCTGTTGTTAACTCTTACAGTGATAAAACAATACTTTTTTTTATAGAAGGATATTCAATGAGCCAATAAGAGGACAGGCCATAGCACTGCAGATTTCACCATTCCTCTTATTAAACTTACATGATTTTCTCATTAGTTAGGTAAGGAATAAAACATAGTGAGGTATACTGTTATAAAAAAAAAAAATCAACAGAGATTCAGAGAGTTGCATTACTACTCCAAAGTTGATTGTTTTACATTCTTTAATAAAAATTATTTTAGTGATTTCCCAACACTAAAATAAAAGTGACATGAATTATCATATACAGTATGTTATCTGTATGTAGTTACTATCTACCCTATCTACCCTATCTATCTATCTATCTATCTATCTATCTATCTATCTATCTATCTATCTATCTATCAATCTATCTATCTGCCTAAATTAACTTAAATTAACATCTCTTAACTTAAAACTATTTGCGTGTGCGTGTGTGTACAGTCACTGGCTTATCAGGTTTAACCAACTTTATAGCATTTGTTAGGTTTACAGTCACTGACTACAGCCCATCTGTTGCTTAATTGAAAGGCCGCACCATAAACTTAAATAAAAATAAAATGCTGCTTCCATGATATTATTTGGGTAGTGGATCATACTCACTGTACTGGTATTTCCATGGGAGTGTGTTTGGCACTCTGTACATGTTACTCAGGCATAGCAGCATTGTTGAGAGTTAATATACTTGTTACCCTACTTTATGTAGGGTGAGCAATTCACCCTACGTATCATTGGGCTACACAGCTACAGATATAAAGTCTCATGTAACCCTAAACAACTATGTATAATTTTTTGTGGAATTTCATATTTCCTGCAGTAACCATTATCTGTCTTAGATCTTGACACCCACTCAAGTGCATGTATGTATGTGCATGTACAGTATGTGACACAGAGAAAAGAAACAACGAAAAATATAGAGGACTGAATGTTCCCAGAGATGTCAGGAGGCAAGAAATGACATGCAATGCCTTCAAAGCACACAACCACTGGCGAAGAGAAGTTTGTGGGCAGCTGAATTCGGCTTCAGGCAATCAGGAACCAATTCCAACAAGGCTCACAACTTCAATTTCTGTCAGGGCTTGCTGCCTTTGTCTAGTCTCCTCTCCTTCACCCTTAAAGTACCTTGTCAGAATATTATTTTCAGGTTTGAGAAATGTATCATGCATGTAATTTTTGTTAATGACTGACATTACAGCCAGGAAAATTAGAGAGGGTTTAGAGTAAATTGTTGTCACATTTTAAAGCTGGTTATAATCATTTGTATGGTCTAAAAATATTACTGTGCTATACTTATAGGTATGATTGTGGATAGTGTTAAAAATGCTTAAATTATTAGAAATGTTTTATAACTATTAAAATGATGTTAGTGTAATAATTGTGTATTTTAGAATACCATATGACAGGGGATATTTTTGATGAAGTAAAAAATAAAAATCCAGGAAATTCATAAATAAGTCTCTACATATAAAAAGATTTGTTGAAGAAACCTCACCAAACTCAAAACACAGGTGTAACATAGGTTCCATTCATTTTCTCCACTAGCACTGGGTGTTTAGCGCTTGTGCTAGCATATCAGTTCACTCTTTTCAGCAAAGGAAGTAAGCAGTGGTGTTCAGTGGGAAGGTGGGGGACCCTGTTTGATGAAAGGCTGAGAGAAAAGAAAGGCAACTAGAGGAAAACTCTTGCTCTCAGTGCCTTATGGAGGCCACACGCAGTACTGGGTCTGCAGTAATTCCTCAGCCTCGTGTATCTGAGGTGCCATGCTCTGGAAACTTTGCCTTCCTGCTCTGAAATTCAAGCTACTAAATGAACCTATACACACACTAGCACACGAGCCCATACATCAACACAAACACAAATTGACACATAGCCCTGCCGGATGAGGGCTACTGCTAACACATCACCACACACCATGGTGGACACATGAAACCTGCTTACATTGGACTGGTGATAGAGGGCCAAGTCCATCACTGTGTGATGGCAGCCATGCTTTTCCCAGCCTCCTCCATCAAACACTAAGTTTCTGTGTTCACATGTTCATATTTGACACATCTGTATGGCTGAAGAAGAAAAAAAAAATCAAGGTGTTGGAATGGCTAAGTCAAAGCCCAGATCTTAACCCCACTGAGATGCTATGACAGGATCTAAAGAGAGCGGTGTATAAAACAAATGCATTCAGACATCAAATAAGTAAAGCAATGTTATAAAAAATAGTTCTCCAGAATGATGCGAGAGACAAATACACAGAAATAAAAATTCTTCAACTTATTGCTCATCAAGGCAGTTCTACACATTATTCAATTGTGTACTTATTTTTATGTTCATATACTTTTAGCTAAAATATTGACATATTGAAATCTATTGTTGTCATGAAATGATTCCTCCAAGACCCACTCCATCACAATTTAATTCCAATGAATCTTGGCATTGTTGTCCTGGAATATGCCCATGCCATTCCAGGCAAAAATTCTTTCATTTGATCCCCCAATCATTCAGTACAATTCAGGTAGTAAGTTGACTTCACTTTATTCTCACATAACGTTGCTGAGCCTAGATCTGACCATTTGAAGCATAACACTGCCATCAGAAGCTTGTACCATGGCCACTGTGCATCATATTACTGTATGCATCACGTTACTGTATGTGCTTCCCTTCTTATCCTGTCATGCCTATTACTCTGGAACTAGATTTTTTCCATTGCTCTAAAGTCTAATTTTTAATTCTTCTTAGAAGATTCAAGCCTCTTATGGATTAGCTTCACTAACAAGTGGCTTTCTTATGGCCACACAGCTGTTTATTCCCAATCCTGACCAGGAGTTCTTGTCATATTGCGCATATGGAAATGTTCTTACTTTTAGTACACTTTACTACACTCTTATTTTAACTGTAATTTTTTTTTTACAATGCAACTTCAGCCAGCATTTAAGTGATGTATGATATTCATAGTCGTTTATTATTTTTGAAAGTTTATGATTTTTTTGATGGCATGATTTAGTTGATGGTTCACCACTATCCTTCCAGGTTTTAATCAAGCACTTGATAGTTATTTCTTGACCCAATTACAGTTATGTCATTAAACTACTTGTTTTCTTTGCTTCATTTGACCCTTTATATGTATTTACTGTATACGACCACAAGATACTTTTTCCAACACCCTTGTTTAAGAAACGAGAAAATACTGCATCAGTTAAAATAATTGCTGCCAGCTGAAAGATATTAATCATTTCAATAATTATACCTTTTTTTGTTATTGGTCAGACAATGTAGTTTTATCTTTAAAGAGTTAGGGGCTATCAAATAGTTAAAGGCTAAATTGTATCCAATTCATGGAATTATCCAATTAACACAAACCATTTTGATATTTCAAGCTAAATTCACTGGATTTCTAAAAACATTCAAGCCAAGGAAAACCATAATCCATTTGAGTAAAAACAATTATTACATTTTGTAATGCTAATAGGACGACAGACTTAAAAATGTAAAGGCTTCTCACATTCAATGATTACCCTTCTGTCACAGACATGCTCCAGAAGGCTATCCAAACTCATTGCATTAGCTCAAACCTCTTAATCTCAAAATCTATCTTTGTTAAGCCAAATCAAGAGAAATGGGTTGTTCTGCAAATGCTACCATTAACCTTACCACCAGTCTTAAGAAAAAGTTATATTTTTCTCACACCTGACACGATGGTTAAGTATTAACTGGCATTTGAAAGGAGACACCAAGAAATCAAAATGTTCTAACCTTATATAAACTATTAATAAATAATATCAAAAGACTATTAATGTATTTTAAAAGTTTTATTTGAAAAAAGGAGACTGACGAGGGGGTTGGTCATGAGTCAGGAAATAAAAGAGTTAGAATTCAATTCGGTTAAACCAGTGGCTAAAAGTAGCTATAACTCCTGCGGCTGAATGATGAAGATAGATTATGATCAGAAGTTGACATGCAATCATCATGAACATAAATGCCATGCCAATTTGGAATGGGGTTTCATGTGTGAAAATGATTTACAGTCAAAAGGATAAAACAAAACTGCTTAAAGTCTGATATCTGTTCTGTGATAACGGACATGATGCGGTTTGGGGGCTTTGCAAACATCATATTACAATACAATGAGTTGGGTGATGCACCTCACAGTAATATTTTCCAAGGAAAATTAAACTGAGAGGTAATTATATTGCTATTACTGTATATGTCCATCCCAATCTCTGACTGGAATTATAAACCCTATTATAAGTTTACCTTAGCCCCAACATTGTTCTGATGGTGGATGTCCATGCAACATCGTTACAACTATACTACAATGTCATCCAACTTTAGGGCTGCTGTGTAGCTAGAGTCACTTTAAGGAGGAGATGCTTATGTGTATGTTTTTCTGACACTATGTAAACTTTCCCATGTCTCTCTTATCTCTTCCTCTTGCTTTTGATTTTAATGTATCAACACCTAATTCTGTCTCTATGCCTCTCACTTCCTGGTGCATCACTGGAGAGACATCTATTCTTCCTCTCTGTGTTCTCCTGAATTTTAGCAGAATATTTTATATTTTATTTTATTATGATCTTTGATTAAACAAATGTACATGACTGCAGGCATTTGTCCAAACATATAAACCTCTTTTTTTGTTGACAATAAACAAAGAGAGATTATCAGACATCATCATGTGTGCTGTGTGTATATGTGTTTGGTGTACATGTGGTGTGCATTTCTCTGTTTCCTGGCTGAAAAGTGTGCCAGAGCTGGGTGGTACATGTATTGTTGTGGGGAGGAGACTTTGAACAATTCTTTCATCATTACAAAAAACATTTTGGTAATTATCAACAAGCTTCTGGAAGAATTCTTTAATATTTGACAAATTTCAGTTTCAGAATTGGTAGTTAGTTAAATCCTGGAACAGACTCCACTTTTAATCACTGTCCTAAATTTTTCCAATGTTGGCGCTCCAAAAGCTAAGTTTGGCTTTTTACATTCCGTGGAAAGCTGTGATGTGTAATTGGGGTCATGCTCCTGTTGGAACATTTAATTTTGTCCAAGTGTCTTGATGTTGATTTAAAGTTCAGCTGAATAATTCTGAGATAGTCCCTTCATTACATTATCCACTTTTGTACAATGCACCAGTCCTACGTTTTTGCAGGTGTTGATTTTGGAGCAAACATCCAGTCCATGTCTATGTAAAACCCAAGTGAAGACAGTGACAGTGGTGATCCAGCAGCTTCCAATTCATGTCAGGTTTTTGCCTTGGTGGTTCATGATCTGTTCCTGACAATCCATGTAAATCTACCATACCTTTTCTCTGATCTGCACTGAGCTCCAAATACTTTTATTGTAATGTGTGTTGGTCAATCTAATGAATACTGTCAAACCCTTGTTATGTTGGTACAGAGAAGGTATCAGCTATATTCGTTCATGAGCACTCACAGGTGTGTGAGAGGCCTTGGGCTTGGCAAATGAAAAACATTTCAGTACTTTCAGAACCACTGATTTAATAATTTAAGTGGCTTTATGTATCATTTTGATTCTGTGTTGATATCAGAAAATTCCAAATAAATTAAACGTTGTTGTCCAAATTCTTGTTGATTTCTTCTATTAAAGATCTATGTATAATCATTCAGGTCCAGAAAAAAAGATCAATACAAATAAATCAACAAAAGCCCAATATTGTATTGACATTCATGTTCATGATGATTTAATGAAAAACCTCTGTAAATATAAAATAACTGTAGGTTAACATCCAACTTTTCTTGCAATTTATGGGGCATTTATTTAAAAACACATACTAAGGTTAAATGTACGTATTAAAACAACACAGTACCCCTTGATGCTTGCATACGGTCACTCCCAACCTATAACCTTTCATTGGGGGTCAGGCTGGGTCAAGCAGGTGACAGGGTTACAGCACTGTGTATTTTATCCAATGAAAACAAGTCATTATCAGGTCAATCACCCAAGGTCAGCTGGCTACACTAATCCCCAAAGCAAACCATGTTGTCATTTTGTTACATCAATTAAAGAAGCATTTAATAGCCAGACTGGGAGAGAAAAGCTAAGCAGTGGTCCACAGAGAAGGCACAAGGACTTAAATAATTGAGAAGTTAGCAAATTGGATTTTGGCAGATTCGTTATTTCTCATTGATTGTGTGGAGTTAATCCTTTTTAGTGTTTGGCCTGGACATGAGCCCCTCTCACTGGGAAAACCCTGACAACCCTGTGTCACATGACTAATGAGCCAGTAAAAAAGACTGGTCAATCAACTTGGGAGGCATGGCTAAATAAACTGTAACGATTAGACATTTTACCCAACTCACTAATAAATTATTCCACTATTTTGAGTGCGTGTTGGGTTCAAAATGTCAACAGAACAGCCATAAGAAGGAGAAATTAATGAGTTGGTAAGTGGATTCTCACTCTCTCTCTCTCTCTCTCTCTCTCTCTCTTTAAAATCTGCATTTAGACATTAAACATCCTTCAATCTATCCTTCAATCCATCCTTCAAACAAACATAAAATATACACATTCCTTTATTTTGAATGTACTATATAATTATTAAAACTTTTAAACAAAATGACATTTGTAGAGACAAGTTAAGCAGTTGAGACAGCAGTGGCTTTCTGTAAGAGGAAAAAATGGACCACTTATTGGTGGTATTAGGTCTGGGCAATAAATAGAAAGTACATGACAGAGTTTACACTGATTCCAGACCTCTGCTTGCTTAGGTGTGCAGTTATTGCCTGTTGGCTTAAATATTTACTGTGGACCCATGCATTCGTGCCTGCACTACCTGAGATTTACTGGCTATGCTGGCTGCTGTCAAGATTATCAAGGGTGATATATAGCAGGATGGAAGCTCAATGTTCTACTATGTTTAAAGTATATGCAATGTATTTTCACAAAGTCTTAGTACAAAAAAATATGGCCTTTCTTATGTTAGTAGAAATCTGCTCTAATATTGTTTAATCTGTGCAGCTGAGGCTGGGTAAGGCTTTTTTATGAACATACAGTAGTAGGTCTGTATTGTAAATTACATTCAATACAAACTATTTACCACAAATCATGACATAAGTTTTTGACAGTCATATAAATGCCCATTTATTGACTTTTATTCAAAGGGAGTTTGGCATTTAGCTTTTACTAAAAGATGAACAGTCCATGTACTGGCTGCATGTTTACCAGCATCACTTTACAATAGGTTCCTAAATTAGGAATATACTAACAGCTGCTATTGCATTCACTTATTTGACAAATATAAACATGGATTTGTTTTCTTACAAACTCATAATTAAAAGGCAAGCAATTTTTGGTCTTACAAATGGACAATAGATGGTCCATTTAATTATGGCTTGTGGTTAACAAGATAAACATATAGAGGGATAATGCACTTATAAAGGTAAGTTTAAATAATAAATATTTGTTTTAAACCCATGCTGCTTTAGATACGCAGTAGGACCTGCTATCTTTTGTTTGACAGGTACTAAGCTAATAATCACAATATACTGTTGGATTATTATTATTTTTATTTTTTTATTTTTTTATCCAGATCCTCCGTTTTTTTTTTTTTTTTTTTAAACACAAAATGTAAAACTTTTTAGAGAATTTGAACAAAGAAATTATAACTTGATGGGTTACAAATGTACAAAATGTAAAGCAATGATGGTTCAAATGTTCTGTTACAGCCTCTAAATTACAGATTCCCTTTCCTTAGTGAAGTTACAGTACTGTATTAGTCAGTCCTGGCTATGTGCCAGAGCTGTATTTCTTAAAGGGTAGCACATGGATTTATGAATATGAGAGAGCTGAGGTTAAGCTCATGAAACTTAGTTCAATTTCATTTACATTCTTCATGCACAGCTGCAGAGAATTTATTAAAGCTAATTTCTTCAAATAAATGAGGACATTTCACTGTGGCTATATGCTGCTTTGCAAATTAGACCTATGTTATCTCTTGGCACATTATAATAAAGCAGTATCTTAACATGTTAGAATACAGAGTGCATAAAGTCACACATATATTACTAATTAAAAAATTGTACTGTTGATAAAGGATCTGATCTTACACTTCCTTTTCATGAGTCAAGTCAATGTCAAGTGGCTTTTATTGTAATTTAACCATTAACAGTAAACAGTGAAACTAAAAAACTTTTGCCCAATAAAGGACAAAAAAAAAAAGCACAGTAAAAATGGTGCAGATGACAAGTACAGTACATAGTGTGAATCTGAAATGCAAATGATACAATGTTACAAAACAATAGTAACAATAAACATGATACTGTAGATATGAGCATAACATAGTAGCCATAAAGCAAGGTGTTGAAGATATGAGTGAGAACATCCACTAGCTGGTCTGCACATCGCCAAAACACTCTGAATATTGTCTGGTCAGCTGTGGTAAAATACAGTCTTCAGAGCAGGCGACCCAAAGACCAGTGATTGCCAAACTTTCCCAGGTCATCAGATACACTGTAAACCCCAATGCTCAAAGTAATTAAACATATTGAGAACTGTTAACTTAAATAATTACAATTAGCTCACATTAATAGACCTTGATGAGTATTTAGAACTATTTGATAAAAGTTTAATATTTTAAGCCACAGTAACTGTCTCCTAAAGTTCCACCAACTTAAAATTAGCGATTTTGTGTCTGACGTCATCAATGCACATGTAAACTGCCCACATTGAATTGTTTTGATCAAGATGGTGGATTGGTCTGTCTTCGCATGATGCTGTAAGTATAATCTTTACAAATCTGGGCACCCTAAAGTTGTCAAATAATACTTAGTTGATTTGTAACAGAGCACTGGTGGCTCAGTGGTAGGTGTTTCGCCTGCCATGTGAAAGGGTTCGGTTCGATTCCCAGCCACTGGATGAAGTGCCTGTCCCAAGCCCTGATAAAAATGGGAGGGTTGTGTTCAGAAGGGCATCTGCCGTAAAAACTTGTGACAAACCGCTGTGGCGACCCATTGCCAGGAGCAGGCGAAAGACTTAAACTAAAAAAACGTATAGTATGAGTTAAGCTACTCAGTAATGCAAGTAAATAATGATTAATATGAATGAGTACAATAAACTCAAAAACTGATAGTTCTGTTTACTTAAAATTGGAAACGTCATTACTTTGTAACTGATGTAACTGATTGTTTCAAATTTTTTGAGTTTTGCCAACTTATTCGGGTTTACAGTGTAAACCGAGCATTATGCACATGCTCAAAGAATCCACAGAACATAGGCACAGGATACACAGGGCAGGGCATTCAGGCCATCACAATCTATACGACAACACCACCTGCCAGTGATAGCAGCTGGTCATTTGGAGAAAGGATGGTCTTCCTCACTGCCACATCATTCTGTTGTTCTGAGCATAGAATCTACACGGCACATCTGAAAGACTGGCATCACTGTCACAGGCAAGTGGTATTGACCTATAGTTTGTAATAAGCTGGGTGCCCTGTCATATGCCCTGTGTGTCTCTGGTGTTCTGTGGATTCTCTGAGCATGTGCATGTTTAATGACTTGGGGAAGTTTGGGAATCACTGGTCTTTGGGTCGCCTGCTCTGAACACGGTGTCTTGGGACTTTAGCAGTGCATGCACCTCTGTACTTATTTAAAGGTTCTGGTTGCAGCATGTGGTGATGATGGTGGAGACAGTAATATCATGCATTTGCCAATGTAACTTATTACTGATGTAATATAATCCTCTAAGTTGGTGAAATTGCTTTTTTGTTGCAGCTTCCTAAAACATTTGCCGGTCAGTATGTGCAAAACAGACCTAAAGTCTTGCCATGAGTCATATTTCTGTTTTATAGTTAAGCCTGATAAAGTTGTAAAGTCTTTAAGTCTATAGGTTGGTGGGAAAGATGAGGAGAAAGGACTGCCAAATTAGCCATAAGCTGATTAGGGTTAGGGTGCTGGCATTTGTAAGCCTCTGCGGTCATAGGCACTACACAAATGGCCCTACTAGTGTCACTGTTTACTGTACTCAGATCAAGCCATTTTTCTTCAGCATGTACAACCCAAAAACAGAGATGTGGGCAGGGGGGTATGCAGGTAGACAGACAGACAGATCAACAGACAGAAATAAAGAGAGCAAAAGAGAGCAGACAACAACAACTCACTTTAAAGTGTCAGACAGTGGTTAAAAACTCCCACTACCAGTGAACCACAAGCAATAAAAACATGTAGATGGAAACAGCACTGCAATGGCTTGGATCTCACTTTGGACTTGCCATGAACCCAGAAGAGTAGACCCAGGCTATAGAATCTGATTATGTCAGACTAAGGAGGGGCCCTGACTGTCTCTTACTAAGTTTGGACTTTTAATATGGATAAGGAATATGTGGTTTTGCTCTGTTTCAGGTAATTAAAAGAATGGAAAAAAAAAACCAAATGAAATACACTGGCAAATGTCTATATATTTAAAGGATGGCATGCCTTAATTTTTAAAGGCATGCCAAGGTCAAGGTAGGTCAAGGTAGGGCAGGACTACAGAGTATTCCACCACAAATTTAAGAACTTTGATTTTGTCAAACTAAGATGCCTAGGAGGCCACTGAAGAGAATTAGCCCATCACTCATCTATTTCATATAATAATACATGGAGATTTCTCTTGGTTAGGAGCATCTGGAATGGGATGGGGCTGGGCTATACTGCACGAGAAAAATAAAGAAGCAAGTTAATCTAACAAAATATTATTAAAGGGCTAATTTCCTATGAGGTGTCAGAGATGCAGACAACCTGGAGACGGAAGGTGTGAAGTGTCAAAATTACAGGATATGCGTGTGTATATTCACAAGGGATGTTTGTTTGCCTTCTCAGGCCACTTTTCCAATTATATATCAAGCACTGGGAAGAGGATATTTAGAACCAGTCAATAGCTGGTGACAGGGTTTCTTTATTAATCTATACACTCTCTGTATGGTCAAAATTAGATACGCTCTCATTTCTGACATTTGAACCTGGTGCTATTGAGACTGTGTTATTGATGACAACATGGATTACCTGCAAAAATTAAGTCTGCAGAGGTTGAACTCAAATATAACACAGAGAATGTGTTACATTTGGAGAAAACAGGATTAAGGCTCACTTGGATTTAACTAAAACTCCATCTTAGATAAGTAGGAATGCCAGGGCCAGTTCTCGCAGTAAATGCATTGCAAACCTTTGATGGGTATTAGCTTTACTTAATAGATATACATTCTATGAGCATATCACACACATGTGGTGATCTGAGATAACATGGATGTTGCTGTGGCTCTGAAATAGCCTAAAATAGCAATAAATCTGGTTGTGACCAAAATTTATTTGCAATGATATACGCTTACAATTCTGTCAAAAACAAAGTTGACTGAAATAAAATAACTGCAGATACTTGTTTGTTGGTGAAGTGTGCTTTTCTTGCATAATGAATAAATTTTTTACTCTGATCAAATCAATGGACACCTACCGTGTGGTATGGTGTCCGGCTTCACACACAGAACAGGTTTCAGATGTTAAGCGAAGTAAACATATATGACATGCTCATACCACAGATGGTAAGTTTTTTTTTTTTTTGGATACTCCACAAATCACAGGATTGGTAAACTTGAGTTATTTTGCAGTGCTTGTTGTATGACAAAAAATATATGTGCATTTACTTGCACCAGCATCAGGTTTCCTGAATGATAGTGGCTATCATCTGGGGAAAAACAACAACAACAACAACAACAACATCATCATCAGGATCTTAACTATTTTAAATGTATGAGCTTAAAATAAATGCTATTAATAAATGTTGTTTTTCTTGTTATGTCATATTTGCAACACTGTGTTTGGGTTATTCATTCAACTTTGTTCCAATATTATTAATGATACTAAATTAACATTGCCACAACATTTTGACATCAAAAAACTTCCAGCTGGGTATTTCCTCTGAGATACCATAATATCTGTATCCATGTGTAGACTAGGCAGTGGAATCAGATGTAGAAATTTTAAGTAAATTTCTCAACTTTGACCATGGTAGTAGTATTTATTTGGTATAGCAGAAAAACTTTTTTTAAGTTATTGGCTGTTTGTGAGCAGGGGTGTTGAGGTGTGGGAAGTGGCAAATGCTTAACAGCTGGCAGAGTATGCAGTACTTTGGCATGAGTACACAATGAACAAGATGAGATTAACCTGTTGATGTTACAAAGCATATTGGATCACCAGTATGTTTCCTGGACAAGCTGAGAAGTCTTGTGAGTGCCAAGGTGCATAGTGGCTGGGGAAGTGTGGGCCCACGTGATTAATCAGTCTTGGAAAGCCAAAGACTGCTTTCTTGCTACTTTCTTGCTTTGAAAATGTTGGAGCACTCTCCGTCCAGATCCCAGGAGTTTGCTTCTACAAATCATGCCATTGGCAGTGTACTCTTGTTTTGAGGATTCTTTGAGTGATGCTGGATGCAAGACATTGAAGGTGTGTATTATGAAGGTGTGACATTCTCCTTCCAGTGCTTCTATTACTATAATAGTATTTTAACAGTGAGTATCTCTCTTTTGCCCACATCATAGCTGTACACAGCTATGGTCAGTTTTCAAGAAAAGCATGTAACTGGATGGAGCTTGGGCCTATCTCCAAACCTTTTTAAAAGTACAATTCCCACTGCATTTTCTGAGGTTTTGACCTTCACAACGAAAGTGGTTGTAGCGTCAGATGGAGCTCTTCAGTGATGGTGTGGTTGATTAAACTGCCAGAAGCACCAGAGTCAGTCAGTGCTGTAGGACAGAAGAACAGGCAGAGTGAAATAATAGAATGATGACTCACTGGATTTGAATGATGTCTATAGCGTCTTCTCTCCTTGGGCAGCTAATTTGATGCCAGCTTGATGCTGGCCTTCTCTGTCCATGAGACGGCAAAGTATTTTATCACAAAAAGATTAGAGGAAGCAAAATACTAGTCAAACAAACTTTAATAAAGGCACTCAAAATAAAAAGGTGGATCTGAACCAATAATGAGAGACAGACAGAGGTCATGCATGCTTCAAACAACATCAAGCAGACTAGAGGATAGTCTAGTCTGCGAAACCAGAAACAGGATCAAAAACAGGAATAAAGGATATCAGCACAGGAATAAAGTCCTGGCTTAGACTGGATAATAAACAACAGAGAGTATATACTTTGTGTTGGTAAGGGGGGTGGGGATGCACTGAATGTGTGCAATTAAGTCTGTAAACTGTAGTTCACAAACAGTAGCCAAGTGAACTGGAATGAGTCTGCTAGGAGTTGCAGTTCTAGGCATGCTTGTAGGCCATGCAGAATTCTGGCAACTAGTATTAGGGGCTGATTCCAAAGAATCAATGACAATTTTTTTTTCTATAAACAGATTTCTTCATTAAATTTAAGGTGTCTTGGAATGGAATTTTTATATGTAAATTTTCCACTTTTAGGGGTTAACCTCAATCGGATGAGGAACTGCATTTGGTAACTGTGTTCAGTACCAGTTCCAGTGTATCAGTACCTTAAGAAAAACACATATTTGTAGAAAATCTGTATTTTGGTATTTTTGCACATGCGTGAGGTGCGTGAGGAACCAGCATTGCAGCATTAAAATAAAAACAATGAAAAATAATAATGAAAAATCACAAAAGTCAGAGGAAGTCTTGGTAAAAAAATTTTAATGTTTAATTTCCAATAACAGTCCAAAGACATGTAGCTTCGGTTAATTGATGTTCATAGTGTGTGAGTGAGTATGTGAGTGTGTGCGTGCTAGTGCTCTGTTATGGACTGGCACCCCGTCCAGGGTGTATCCTGCCTTGTGCCCTGAGGACATTGGGATAAGATCCAGGCCTCATGCAACCCTGTACAGGATAAGCAGTATAGACAGTAAGTAAGAGTGAGGCAGTGAGTGAGTGAATTTCCAAACATTAAATGAGTGCCTTATAAAGGGTTAAAACAGTTAGTGAGTTATATATTTAGTTTTAGTTAGTTATTTTTGATAGCCAGAGATTTCCGAATTGTATATTTTTATAGGCCAATCCATATCTTCTATGAGCATATCACAGTAATATTTACACTACTGACAAAGGCAAATACAGACATATTCTTAACAAATTGTAGAAATGGTACACTTCTAAATAAAGCTGGCCACCAGTAAAAACCATTATAGCTGCAATATTTGTTGTAGTATGTTTTTAATGTATTGTATAGACAGACCCACCAACAGCTGCCCCGCAACAGGCACACATACTGTACACTAGTCATTTTCTGATAAACCATCTATAACTCTAATGCCGAATAGGTTTTTTTTTTCTGTTGACTGTATAATTATGCCTGGTTTTATGAGTGTTTGCTTTAAAATCTTCAATCACACCTATTGTATTGCTTTTGGAAGGTTACGTTAAGGTCAGCAAGTCAAACTGAGTGCCAACCATTTTCACTGGGTTTAACTAAGGGACAATGAAAGTGTTCCTGAAGAGGATCTGCAGATAAGACCTGCTCTGACATGGACAAAATAGACAGCCACACCTACTAACACCTGCAGTGGCAGATGAGGAGAAGATAAGACTAAAGATATACTGCCATCTGATCAGAAGGTGCCGACGGCAAGTGCTGCTGGAGCACACCTCTAAGCCTGTACATACAGTGGAATCTGAGATACAGAAAACCAGATTTATTTACGGGTTATGAGACTGTAAAGGCAACATTCTAAACTTCCAGTCAGTGCAAGACAAAGATATTACATTAGATGGAAAATTATTACATGCCATGTACAGTGAATTGCTTAATTCTAGTTACACCAGACTCTAAACTAGACAACACTTCCCAAAATGTGTGCTTAAAGTTCATTTTATAAAGTACATTTAAGTAAACTTTTCCCAAGTATATTTTATTTAGTAAGTATGCTACATACTGTATATATATAATTATAGTATTTATAGTATTGTGGTAATACTATGAGTTTCAATACTTCTTGGAACTAAATTGGCCTGCTTTTTAGTTTATACTTCGAATTATACTTTAAGTGTAAGAGTAGTAAACTTTGAATACACAACTAGTTCACATTTAATTTTTATTTTGTACTGCATCTTTACTGTGAAGAATAATAAAAGTTAACTGTTATGGCTGTGTTGGTCAGAGGATGAGATTGTTGCATCCTACATGCATAGACCTATTTCGGAGGAGACAGATGGCACTCATGATGTCGCATTCACTTTCATGTTCAGGTTTGTTTGACTAACATATATGATTCGTTCCATCGGCACAGTTCCCGAGCATGGAATGCTTGTGTTCCGTCTGATCAAAATTAAACAGACTTTAGAGTCATGTGTACTCAGAAACGATCCTGGGGCCCTAATACAAAAACACCCTTAGTAAATTTCTAGTTTAGCAGTTTTAGATTGTGAGTATACTTGTAAGCTTTATCTAAGCAACATTAAGATCATAATTGTAGTTTACTGCTTTTATATTATTTTTGCTCTTTTAAATATAATACTAGATTTCTCTTCAGGTATAACTTCCTATAGTTAAATATACCTTTAAGTAGATATTAAGTTAACTATTTAACGTTGTCAATGGATTACACATGTTTATACTTATTTTCTTTATAAAGGCATAACTTTGGGTTGCTTGTTTGGAGGAAATTCCTGTTTATTCTGACAAAACAGTGACATAAGAGTAGCTTTGCTCAAGATCATCTGCTCGTTTCAACTTCTCTTCCAGGGGCAGATTGTACAAAAGGGGTGAAAAATATATTTACATATTTATCACAAAACACATTTCAACAGAGACACAAAACTACCTCTAACTAATATGATATAAACCAAATATAAACCAACAGGGTGGCTATTAGCTTAAATGATCAGAACTTTTAAGGTAGCTACTCCCACCATGAATAAGCAACATCTTTACATTAATAAACAGCAAAGCGCATGTTGATGATTGAGAAGAAATGAAATAAACATATTACAATTTAAAAAGATAAGATGGATATAGATAATCAATTAGGAGAGAAAATGCAACCCACTTTTCCCACACAAGGATTGCACAAAAGAGGAGGAGGAAGCACATACACGTGATTTATAAGTAACACGGTAGAAGCAGTGAACAAGAAAGATCTTAACTGAGAATTTGAAAAGGAGAAGAACAGGTATTTCTAGAAATAGAAACAATCAGGTACACCAAACCAAACTGTGTGTAATTATAATAAACAAAGACAAAAAAAAATATTATTTACAACCTGGGTTACACTGATACCAAAAAATAATAACTGACACTGGCATTTAAAACAAAAACACCAAAAACATACAGTATGAACAAAGTTGTGCATATTTTCTTACCAAATTTTCCCTTGCAGTCAACTTTCCATGAATATACTTCAATAAAGCACTCTGCAAACAGACAGCACTTTCAGCAATGACCTTCTGTGGCTTCCCCTGCTTGTGGAGGAGGTTGATGATCATCTTCTGGACAACTGTCAAGTAAGCAGTCTTCCCCACTGTTTGTGAAGAGTATGTATGGACCTAGACTGAGAGATACACAGTATTTATACTGTATGACTAGGATTTTACTTACTGTACACTCATGAGCATAAGCCATACTTATTCTAATAAAAAAGGCTTAAAATATTTCACTTTATGTTTAATAAAATCTAGAAGATTTTCACTTTTTGAGTCAAATTATGAAAATTAAAAAAATAAAAATCACATTTTCCACAATATTAAAAATTTACAAGACAAGTATACTTGAACTTTACTTTAGGTAAGTGCACTTAATTATAATTGTCTTATGTATATGCCAAAATATACTTAAGTATTGGCCAAAGTAAACTTTTCTGTATACTCCTCAGTTTAAGCCTAGTATACCTAAATATATTATTGTTAATTAAATCTCTAATAAATACATACTTTCTTATTTTTATTTAAAAGAAGTATTATTGCTATTATTACACTTCAATATATATTTTTTTCAATTCATAACTGAATTTTTCCTGGCATGATATTAATAGTAAAACTGGCAACTAGCCAACCAGGTAGTATGATCCTTAGGATTTGGATGAGTAGGCATAAACACAGTATAAACATATTTCTTCATCTATGCAGGATATTTGTCAACATTTATGACAAAAAATTGTTACATTCATGCAAAATCTGCACTGTCACTCAACAACCTACTATGCAAAATTTACTGAAAGTTAATAAGAAGAAACTGACTTAGCAACATGAAGGCCTGGTGCATGTAAACACAGTAGTCCTTTTGGCTGTGACTAGAGTCAAACCCCAGGGGCAGGAATGCCATAAATTTGAGTACTGAATGTTCTCAAATATTTTTTGCATGTTGTGCATTGATTATTCCACTGTTCTTTGGGTGATGTGAGTTGCACACTGACAGTAATAAGCTGATTTCAAACAAAAGTTTTATTTCTCTCGTCTATTAGCACATACAAATAAGTGTGCTTCCCAAAACAGCTGATATATTGTTTTAGAATCTAATTTCTCCAAGTAATGCCAGTATAAGGCAATCAAAACCAGCTAACAGCTAATTATTGCCCCAAAATCTGAAGAAAATGCTGTTCATCTTATCCAAGTAGGAAGGCCTTTAACTCACAGGTATCTTCACGTGGTCTATTTCTAAAAGCACTTACGCATGTATTCTCTGCTATACTACATATGTAATAGTTATTTACATCAGTTAACAATTCATGTTCTTTAGCCCATACTAGAACTTAGCCTTATGTTAACGATAATTCTATTAAGCATGTCCAACCCTCATACCCCAAGACTCATAGTCCTAAAAATAAAACATTTAATACCATATTTATAGTGTTTTATCTAGAAGCCACTACCATACTAAACTTTTTTTTGTTGTTGTTTTTTTGCAAAAAGTGGCTGCATTTTCAATTAGCTTAATTTTTAGAAAAGACTTATCAATATTGTTAATTATCATTCATGCTGTTCATGCATGGACATTAAATATATTTTAATGATTTACTTAAAATATACCTGTACAGTTATTTCAAATTTAATCTAAAATTCATCTTTAATGTACTAAAATACTTTAAAGCTACAGTAATTTTCATTATCCTATGATCTTTGTTAAATGCAGGTGTTGCAACTTCCTGTTAAACATGTGACTAGTGTAATATAAATTGAGTGAAGAATGGGGAATGCAATTTCAATGCACATTATTATTAATCTATAATGAATAATGAATTTATTATTATACAGTAGTTAAAGATAAAATGGACTGAGACAGAACACATAAAGTACAGGGAGCTGTAGATAGATTTTGTTTTAGGATATTCATCTGAAAGATATTAGTGTTTAGTTTTTTTAAGCTGAGATACACATGTGAAGAGCAATATCTTTTATACATTTTGTGGATGATTGTTGATGCCAGTGATCCTATAATATTAACGATTTTACTAATAATAACAATAATAAATATTATTATTATTAATAATCATCATAATCATAGCATAACATTTGAGCAAGCATGTTTTTTTTTTCCAAAATCATTTGTCAATGGAAGGAACACCACTGAACCCTCAACAGGATCATGGCCACCCAAGGCTTACTGATGCACATGGGGAGTGAAAGCTAGCTCATCTCATCCAACCCTACAGAATAGTCACTGTAGCACAAACTGCTGAAAAGGGTAATACTGACTATGGAGGTACATGGCCTCAGACTCAGACCAGTCAGAGTGGCCACTGCCTATAATAAGCATCATAAGTAGACCAGGCAGCAATGGAAGAGATGGTTTGGTCTGATTAATCTTATGTATCAACAATTTCTTAATATAAGGTTATAACAAACTAATCATAAGATTATTAGGCCTATTTCTATTTTCTCTTGGCAGAGAAACAGAATGAGAAAGAGCTGTATTGCCAAGTATGTACAAGCAATTTGTTTTGGCGACATAAGCTTCCAGAGACGACAGAATACACAACATGAAAAAAAAAACAGTCGACAACAAATGGAGTAGGATGTGCGGTATCAAATAAATCAAATAAATATCAGTAGTATTGCACATTGAACATTTAACTGTTCATGAGGTGGATTGCCTGGGGGAAAAACTGTTCTTGAGCCTGAATGTCCTGGCGTTCGGTGCTCTGTGGCATCGACCAGACAGCAAAAGATCAAAGAAGAGGTGACTTGGATGTGAGGGGTCCAAAGTGATTTTCTGAACCCTTTTCTTCACTCTGGATGTAAACAGTTCTTGAAGGGTGGGCTGGGGAACACCGATAATCCTTTCAGCAGTCCAAACCATCCTTTGTAGTGTTCTCCAGGTTGTTGCGACTGCACCAGACAGCCAGCTGCTCAACCTTGCGTCTATATGCAGAACTTGTCACCATTCTGGATGAGGCGGATGACTGTAGTGTCATCCAAAAATTTCAGGAGCTTGACAGAGGGGTCTGTAGAGGCCACCAGTGTTAATGGTGCGGCTGTTGGACATGAATTTCCCCAGTCTCACTATATGTTGCCTGTCTGTTAGAAAGCTGGTGATCTACTGACAGATAGAGCTAGAAGCTAGAGTTAGTTTGATCATTTTTTTTTTTGATAGTTTGAAGCATTTATTTCTTGAAAGAAGCAAAATTTTCTGCCAATACAAAATTAGTACTGTTTGTTTAGAAATAGGGTCATTAATCTTCTAATTAGTCTGTTATAAGCTTATATTAAGAAATTATAGATTTGATTAGATATTTTTACTTGATGTCAAGATGTCAGTTCTAAGTGAAGAGATGGCACTGGGATGTACTATGAAAAAAAAAAGCCATTAGAAGCAGTGGGGAAATCTGAACAATTCTTCTGGGAAATTTTGGGTCCAAGCATTTGACACATACCACCTGCATAAACACTGTTGCAGACCAAGAACACCCTTTCATGGCAATCATATTCAACAAGAAGGGTGATTCAGAAATGGTCTGATAAACATGACAAAGAGTTGGTGACTTGGTCCCCAAACAAGTCAGACAAACAAGTTCTATCCAAAGAGTCCCTACCTTACAACTTACAGAACTTACAGTATGTAAAGGATTTGCTGCTAATACCTTGATGCCAGTCACCACAGCATACCTTCAGAAGTCTTATGAAGTCAATATCTTGCAAGGTCAGAGCTGTTTTGGGAGAACATATGGGAGCTACAGTAGACAATGTTAGGCAAGTGGTTTAAATGTTATTGCTAATCTGTATTTATATGTATAAGACATTTAAATTTGAAAATTTGTTAGAATTATTATTAGTATCTCTATAATGCTCCATTTAGTGATATTCACAAAAAATAAATCATCCTATCTGAAGTCAGCAGGAGGGGATAGCTGAACAGAAATTCAAGCTAGCACATTGGTGCTATTACGGAGCAGAATCTGCTCGTTATCACTCAAATCAAACTTGTTACTATAAAATCGACATATTTTGGATTGGATACCACATGCAGACTTTTAACCTTCAATAATTTAATTCTAACAAATTAGAATTACAAATAAATAAATGAATGAATGAATAAATAAGAATTATGTAAATTCATTTGGTTTAGTACTTGTTTCATAGTGATTTTGGTACAAATTTTTACATTTCACAGTTTTTTGATCTACATGAAAGTGCAGTGCTTTTGACAAACGAATCTCTGAATTTGCAGACAACTTCTTCATACTGCAGCCCACAACTTCATTAAGCCATCCAGCACATATCGTTCAAACTTGTATCACAGAAATTTGATTGAACATGCATTTGTACACTTGCACAAAATAAAAAATAAATTCAAAAATAATATGATGTATAGTATATTAATCTAATATTAATAATATTATCATATTATTATAATAATATTATCATACAGTATATTAATATATAATGTATAAAAATTAATTTAGAATGTAAAAATGTATACAAGTTCTTTCTTTCCTGTAGCACATATAGCTTTTTTTCCCCTCACCCTTATATATAGTTGAATTTGTTATGAGATAATAGCTTTAAAAATGGTATTTTGCAATTTTTCGTTCATGATATAAACAACCAATTCTTAAAAGACCTTTATGTTTTTTAACCTTTTTTTCTTTCTGATTTGTAATTACAATCAAATAAAATTTTAATGGCTGTCTGGCAGATAACAGTAGCCTAATGGTTGGCTATACACTGCCTGGTCAAACAAACAAACAAACAAACAAACAAACAAACAAACAAACAAACAAACAACAACAACAACAAAACATACACTTTCATTTGACCATATTAATGAAATGTGCTGGCCAATTTATGTGTGAACATTATTCTTCATTCTCCCAGAACCCCTCTTTCACTTTCCATGCCATCAGAGAGGAAGGATTTATTAATGTGATAACCTAGTCATTCAGTATATTCAGGTTGCTGAGCCTAGTCATGACCAACTGAAGCAACCGCAGCTCATAACACTGACTCCAGATGCTTGCACAGTGGGTTCTATACATGATGGGTACATCGCCTCATGCAGTTTTCTTGTTACCCTGATGCACACATTGTTCAGAAATAGAGTAAATCTCGACTCATCAGACCACATAGCCATTTCCATAGCAAGTTTTTGTCACATGTGGAAAAGCTCTTACATTGGCTGTAAGATATAATACAATATGGATTACAAAACAATTTTAGATTTTGATGCTACTTCACCAAGTATTTAAGTGATCTCCACTTTTTTATATGCTGATGGTTTAGAACTATGCTTCCAGATTTTAATGTTGGTCAGGCATTGTATTAGTTAAACAGTGAATTGGGTATTTTGCTATTTGACTGACAGTTGTGTGTTTTTCTTTAAGTGCTCCTAGTGTTTTATCATTTTATCAGCTAAAAACAGCTCCATCACCTACCAATATGTGTTTTCAAACTGAGGGCATGTTTGGAAACCCAACTGGAGCACCATGTGAGGCAGGGATAATGATGTGAAGCTTTGATGATGCTTGCTGTACAACTGTGTTGTGTACTATTATATTTCCGGTGCTGACTAATTGTGAGCATTGTTAGTGAAAGGGGTTAAGGTACAAAATGTTTTATTAAAAAAAAAAAGATATATTTTTCAATGTAGTATAAATTTCCCCTGTAAGTAATAAAAGGTTAAAGGTCTTATGAAACTGCTGGTAAGAGCAATAGCTACTATAAATAAAGTAGCATCTAATCAAATAAAATGAGAAAAGGCTGACAAAATCAGGTGTAATAAAATAAATATGAATAAAACAAATAAAACAAATAAAATTCAAAACATGTAAAGCCGCATGCAGAAATTAAAATCCCCCACCCCCAACACCCTAAAGAGTGTAGATTCCAAAGATACAGCTGACTTATAGTGGAATAATGATCTCTTGTCATGTTTAAACTTTCATATTAATGTAATGTGCAATATTCTGTGTAATATTAATAATGCTGGCATGCAATATTTTAAGACTATTGCAGTACAGTACAGTATAGTAAAGGAAGGTTATTTTTTATTTACTTTAAAAAATGTGTGGAAATCCTAAGCTCATACAAAGGCCCAAATATTTAAATGGTCTTAGCAGTTAATCTTCTAGTCTCAAAACGATCTTGTAGTGGGTAGTAGTTCTTAAAACTAAAAACCTGATCCATTGCTTAAAAAAATGAAATAAAAGTGCATGTTGTGAGTCACTACTAGTTAATCAGTCACATAGGCTTATTAATAAATAGAATTGTAAAAAAAAGTAATGTTAGCTCACATTAATGCAAATATAACCCCTATAGTCAGTGTTTTCAGGAAGCAGACAAAGTATCTGACTTTCATGCACTATGATCTTTACCTGTTTTCTATAAGGAGTAGATTATTGAGAATGTAAGAAAGCTTTAAAAGTCAGGAGAAACAGAGTTTATTCATTATACCAACAAACTTTGGTAATTTAGCAGTGTTCACATTTGGAAATACATTTAGTCAATGTCTATGGGCAGGGTTTCTCAGCCTCCAATTTGGGAACCAACTGAACTGCACAGCGTTCCAACATTTACTAACTGCCAACGCACCTGATCCAGCTGATGAACAGCTTAATAATTAGCTGAATCACAGTTAGGAAATCCTCATGCCAAGGCAGTTGGTCCCCAGAACTGGTTGAGAAGCTCTGGTTCTGGGCATATTACAAATAAATAGCACACATTTGCTGATATACATCTAAGCTGAAAAGGGGGATATATTTAATTATTAAGTGTTACACATGTGAGCCATGATAATAATGCTTGAACTACTTAATGTGATATTCTCCTTTTTAAATAAAGCTTTTCAGTTACTTAAGTACCTTCAAGAGCATGGTTTAGTTAAATAAATAGAATGTTCTGCATTTGAACATGCACAGCTGATTTGTTCTGGAACATATATTTACACAAGGATAGAGCTTTTGCTGTCTGTCTCTTACTGTCTTTCAAACTATAACACGCTGAAGCACAACACACATACAGAGAGGTGACTACATCAAACGCTTACTCTCTCACTCACTCACTAACTCATTCACTCTCTCTCTTTCTCTCTCTCTCTCACACACACACACACACACACACACACACACACACACACACACACACACACACACACACACACACACACACGCACACACACACACACACACACAAGCATGTACACTGTCACTATACATTCCTCTTCCCTCTACAAATTCTAACTCCACTTTCATAGCTAAATCTATTAAAGTGATAAAAATGCAATGCTGAACATAAAAAAAATAAAATAAAATAAAAATGAGAGTCCAAACATCACATTTAAACATCTCAACAACACAAGATTTTTTCAGGTATTTTCTAAAGATTTTCTTTTTCAATGCCATGTTCACAAAGAATATGACTTCATGCATTGTGAGATTTATGTCTTGATCTTCAGCCTTCCATGGCAGGATGCTGTGGACTGAGGTTTCCGGCTTCAGGGCTTTCAATTGTGGATCTTTTCTACCACTTGTGGATGTTGACAAGTCGTGCTACTTCTGTGAAAGCATTGTACAAACATTTCTAAAAAAAAAAAAGACTGTCAGCCTCAGAGAAGCAGCTGTCCTGAGCTGCATTTTTCACAACTGAATATCAAGAACGCTTGTTTTTAAGTTCTACTATGTTCATATTCTGGGCTTTTTTTGGCCCATTATCCATAATAGAGGTCTTTGCTGAGAGTTCTTGGTTCCGAGGCATGTAATAATAAAGGGAGCAGTGGGTTGCAGTAAGTCAAACCACATTTGGTTTTCTCTGTCTATACTGGCTTTCATGATGCAAAATAAGAGCTCTGCATGGAGTAAAGTCGGTCAATAGGGTTTCCGACACGTGCCTGCAGTGAGCCTGCCTCTGAAGAAGCCATGAAGCAGTCGCTTAGGCTGGTCAAGGAGGTGTCACTGTCAATGTCATGGAATATGGAGTCGTTTCCTGTAGAAAATGACAAGAGGTTAACTGATGGTGTTTAATAAATTCAAGCATGATTAAATAATGCTCTAAATCTTTTCAATGATTAATTATACATTTTGGCTTTGTTCTATATTATGATGACTACTCTTCATCAATTCATTGAATACAAATGCATCACTAACTGTAATTGTCATGAATAAACAAATTCAAATACTATTCAAATGCATTTCAACAAAACAGAGTCAAACACACACGGTTATGTTGGCTTCTGTGCTAATCTTCTGTTTTTGCCATTTTCCTTGTGGGCACAGTTAGGCTTAATACTCAGTTCCAATCTTAATGACACCATTACACAAGACAGTGACAGGTTGATGGGCTATGGTTTTTTAATGAGCTGGCAATGCTGCCTGTTTCCTGCTGTAACGTCATAAACCCTGAGCTGGAGTGTGATGAAACTGGGGATTGGGGCCCTGCCATTAAAAGGAATGGATGACAAGGCACCTGGGACCTCTTCATTGCCTAACTGTGACCAAACATACATAAGCAACACTCATCATGGAGTTAATAATATCGAGAATATTGGCCATAAAAAAATTACAGGAAGTTTTCTCTGGTATTATGAGCTTTTGTCTATGTTGACAAAAACATGCACACAATTTTTAAATTATTCTCCAAAATATCTGTGTTTTTTATTGGATGATATTATGCAAATTGATCTCTACTTTTGGTCTACAGAACTAAACAATCAGGCATAGTGATTAATCAATGTTGTCCTTACATGTTTCACCACAGATCATAACATGGCACAATGCATAATAGCACACATTATCACTCACGGATAGATGAGATTATTGTTGGTGTGGGAACTGGGGAAGAAGGGCTATTGTAGGGCAAACAGTTTGCACTAGCTTCATTTTATTACACAATTTGAAAATTAAATGGACTGCAAATGCAAATTAGAACGGCTTATGCTGTTATTTGTGTGCTATTAATTTTTAGTAGTGGTATGGTTAATTTGTTGGCTTTCAAAAATACCTAAGTTAAAGAAAACTTCCATGCTTTTGTTGCATATATTCTGAACCATGCGAAGCTATTCTCTAAACATATTGAGTACTACTAACCATATGGATTCATGTGGTCACCAGGCATCTGAGGTGGGGTAAGGCCCTGCTGGAAGGCATCAGCAGTGTAGCCATTTTCCATGGCAACCATCTGCTGCTGTGCAGAGGCCAGTGGTGTGTAAGAGTTTATCATGTTCTCCATCCTATTGGACATCACCTCTAGAAGTAGATAGGAAAACAGCATAAGAATGTGCTTACTGTAGATTGACCAAAACCAAGAGACCAACTCCTTCTGTAGGTATTCTTTAAATGAGAGAGAGAGAGAGAGAGAGAGAGAGAGAGAGAGAGAGAGAATGATGGCCAGTTACTGTAGATAATACAAAACATTTATTGTTGTTTATTGTGTAATGTGGTTGTCAGGACAGAGATTTTCAACAGACTCATGTATAATGTTAGTATCTGCCCTCAAAATCAAGCTGAGCTCCATGAAACACTTCCAAACAAGAAACATGCTTTACTGAATCACAACAAGATTCTCCCAGACAAATCCAAATGAAAAAATCTCCATGAATTCCTCCAAGAGCTAAGGGCTAGGAGTCTTGTGGCTTTCAGACAAATGCCCACCATCTCAGATCTTTTCTTTAGAGGGGTGAGCTCCTTCAAGAATATCTGAAAATCATTTGCAAAGATCACCACAATGTTCCATTACATCTTTCTTGTCCTGGTGCGAGAGTATTTGATGTTAAAGCAGGATGTATATAGGAACATATATATGAGGGTCCTTTACATTGTACTGCAAAGACAGGCTACTGTCCCAAATAACCAGGTCAGCTCACACACAAAGCAAAATTTTTTGTACATGTTCCACCATGTCTCTGAGAAAATAGTATTAGTGAATGTCTTTTAGACACAGATTATTGACCAATAACAAAAGTGGCAGAAGTGACAGAGAGATCAAGCAGTCTGCAGGACACCAAAGAACTGCTGAATGACATATCTGTCACAGTTTAAAAAAGTGGAACTATGAACTTGGATGTGTGAATATGATGACTCTACAGTTGTGATGCTTGACAGCAATCTAGCAATGTGCCCTTTTTTATTATTATTATTTTTTATTTTTTTTTACAGCCAAGTTTGTAATAAAGCCTCATAACTGGATGTACCATGAGGATAGTCTAACACTGGTCTATAAAATAAAAGTATTATTACTCTTGGTTTATAGCTGAAGATGATTCAATGATCTCCAGATTATGAGTTTCCAGCGGAGAAGGTACAAGGGGGTCTGCTCAGCAGTAAAATGTCAATATTAGCTTTGGGATTTCCCCAAAGTAAAGAGAGAAAGAACTGTTCTCATGTTGTACAACAGAAATGCACGCTTCTTACCTTGTTTCTCTAGGGATCTTAAATCTAAATTTATTTTATGCTGATGCCTTTAATTATGTTTTGCTTTAGAGTAAAACATGTTTGCCAACATGGCCAGTGCGCTTGGATTTATTCTTTCTGCATTTAAATGTAATTAGTCACATGTATTTATGAAATGTCAATGTCATAGCCCAGTAGTCACAGTGTTAACATAAAATTCAACCCTAAACTCTGACTCTCTGTAATTCGGCAAACATGCAGATGTGAAAGTTGTGATGTTGAGATGTAATAAGACACTAAAGCTGTACAAAGATACCAAATTTTTTTTTACATGAACAATGGTGTAGCAGAGAGAGAGAGAGAGAGAGAGAGAGAGAGAGAGAGCAATAAGCGAGCAAAGGCTCTTTTAACAATGTAACAGTAGGTATGCATACTGCTATATCTCTTCCAGGTTTTTAAAGGATTCAACGATAAAGCCAGAGGGTTTACATGCACTGAGTATGGGAGTACGATGACAATGTGCCAATGTATTTCCAGGTTCTAGGACTTATAATAGTCAATGTGTGATTCTTGACCTGAAATGAGTTGCCATAGTAATGTAAGGACAGCAAGATGTTTAACAGTACTAAAGCAATCAGTGTCAGTATCAGAAATAGATACTAGCTTGTCCTCAATGCTTGACTGAATAGAAACATGAGATGCCATTTTGTCAAAAAGGGGATACAACATTATTTTCAGTTGAGAGGGAAGAAGGTGGGTGGATGGGTCAAGATACAGGCAAATTTAATGTACTTGTATAGTAAATGAATCCCCCACCTCCACAGACACTCCTGAATACCCCTAGTTACCCTATTGGTCTGAGATGCTGTGACTGAGAGGCATGATCAGTCAGATACCAATGATAACCATCCAATCTCTTGGAAAAATCCTGAAACAATTTCATTTTTTTTTATACAAACAAATTTGCAATGAGGTTCATTTTGGGACATTGTACCTTGGCCCAGCCTTTGGGAGTTCTGCTGCTCCTGTTGCTGCTGCTGTCTTCGGGCCAACTTCTTCATCTGAAAAAACACAGATAAAGGCACAATAAGAACACTTCGGGACATCCCAAACTTTGTCTTTTTCGTCTTTTCTAACTTGAAAAAATTTGATGCTCCTTGTTGTTCACCTCTACTTGAACTACATAGCCGTCTATCTGAATACATTATATTATCCTGGGGCTTTTGAAGATAGCATCAGAGCTAGAAGGTGGTTTCAGACACTAACATAAGAATGCGATGGATGTTAGTGCATCACTCTTTCCCTTGCAGGGAGTTTTTTGTGGAATGCAATGAGAGGTTAAGCCCGAGGCAGATTACAGCTGAGATTTGCTGTCTATATCCCCACTAGCACTCTCCCTTTTGGCAGTACCTTTGTAGGGCTTTGCTTTAGTGATGTGGTTGGAGAATTACTCGCAGATTGTGGTATTATCTGGTCTCAGGATATGCATCACTGAGTTCATGTAGGTAATACATTGTAAAATGGATGGGCAGAGTTCATACAAAGAGGGCTCACCTTCGCTCTCTGGTTCTGGAACCACACTTGAACCACACGGACACTCAGGCCTGTTTCAGCAGCCAGGGTTTCTCTCACCTGCATATGAAGACATCAACATGACAAATCCTTAAATATCAAAGGATGTTATTTTTGGTTAAGACGTCAATATAAATCATTATGTTTTGTTCGTCGTTTAACAATGGATATCCCACTTACTCTGGTTATCATTTAAACACTTATAACTTAAATTTAAAAATATACATGCTCATGTGTACAAGTATACTGACCCAAAACCATTCTGCTGTGTATTAGAGTAACTATCACAGAGCTCATCAGGCCTCAATCAATGCACTGTGCATACTGATTTGTCTCCTCTCTTTGTGCTTAGTGAACCTTTTCTAAGTGGGCAGGGCTTAACATTCTCTCTCTCTCTCTCTTTCTCTCTCTCTCTCTTTCATTCCATGTGCATGGAGTTTGCATGTTCTCCCTGTGCTTGGTAGGTTTCCTCTGGGTACTCAGGTTTTCTCCCACAGTCCAAAGACATGCAGATTAGGTTAATTGGTGTTCCCAAATTGCCTGTAGTGTGTGAATGCGCGTATGAATGTTGACCAGAGATCCTACCACTCACCGGAGTAAAAATTAGAATAAATACAATGGTCACAAATGGTCATCTACACGCTTTTGTTGTTGTATTGCAATTTTACCAATGATTGCATTAGATTGTTTTTGTAAAAAAAGAATAAAAAAAAAGTAACAAGGTTGCTAATATGACCTCAAAACCACACAATATTACCATCAACCAAAGAAAGGTTGTTTAACCTACCAGTGTACACTACCAGTCAAAAGTTTGGGCACACCGTCTCCTTCAGTGCCCTTTCCTATTTTTTATTATTTTCAACATCGTACATTAATACTGAAGATATCCAAGCTATGAAAGAACATGAATGGAATTACATAGTAAACAAAAAGTGTTAAACAACCAAGGATATGTTCTATATTTTAGATTGCCTGAAGTAGCTATATTTGCTTCTTGGTGTTTAAGCAGCAAACATATTTCAACATCCACTGTTCAGAGGAGACTGCATGAGTCATGACTACATGGTCGAATTGGAGCAAATAAACCATTACTTCAGAAGAACAACAAGCAGAAGATACTCGCTTGGGCCAAGAAGCACCAGGGCTGGACATTAGACCAGTAGAAAACTGTCCTTTGGTCTCATTAGTCCAAATTTGAGATTTTTTATTCTAACCACTATGCCTTTGCTAGACATAGAGAGGGTGAACAGATACATCCTGAACAGCTTGGTTCCTACTTTAAAGCATAGAGGAGGAGATATGATGGTGTGGGGATGCTTTGTTGGTGCACATTTAACCAGCATGGCTATCACAGCATTTTGCAGTGACATGCCATCCCATTTGGTTTGCAATTAGTGGGACCATCGTTTGTTTTCCAAGAAGATGTAAGTGCTATTTGTCCAAGAAGGAGAGTGCTGCATCAAATGACCTGGCCTCCACAATCACCCAGTTCTAATCCAGTTGAGATGGTTTGGGATAAGATGGACCAGAGAGTGAAGGAAAAGCATCCAGTAAGTACTACACATCTCTGGGAACTCCTTCAACATGAGGCTGACTGAGAGAATGCCAAGATTGTGCAAAGGTGTAATAAAGCAAATGCAAAAAAGTACTTTGAAGAATTGAAAATATAAAATATATTCTGGGTTATTTAACACATTTTTGTTGGAACCATAATTTCATATTTGTCATTATATATTAATTTCTGTCAATCTTACATGTCCTCATGTCTTTCATGTCTTCAGTATTAATATACAATTTTGAAAAAAACAAACAAAAATAAATAAATAAATAAATGAATAAGAAGGTGTGTCCAACTGTCTGTATTAATCAAATACAACCTACAACTACAACATACAACTTTTTTCACCAGGCCTTGAAACATGTGGGCAATATTAAATACCCCCTTACTGCTACCACAGGATTTAGGAGGGCAAGATGCAGCTAGCTGCTGAAAATCAGCCCCTGAATAATAATCAGCAGGTGTGCATGAAGTTTTGGGAGTTGGCTGTCTGAAGCATTCAGGTGTGTGTTAACACAATGCTAAGAGGCAATAGAAGCAATTGTTGCTGAACATCAATCTGTAAAGGGTTATAAAACCATTTAGAGTTCAACATTTTACACTGAAAAAGATTATTCACAAGTGGAAAGCATTGAAGACAGTTGCCAGCCTTCCCAGGAGTGGATATCCCAGAACATTCACCCCAAGGTCAGCCCTTGCAATGCTAATAAAAATATAAAAAACCCAAGATGTACTCTACATCAGGATCTTTACCACAAAGCTACATCTCAGACCCTACAGGCTTCACTGAGCAGGTTAAATGTTAAAGTTCATAACAGCACAATTAGAAAAAGACTGAACAAGTATAGTTTGTTTGGAGGGGTTGCCAGAAGAAAGCCTCTTCTGTCCAAAAAGAACACAGAAGCATGACTGTGGTTCGCAAAACTCCATCTGAACAAACCACAAGACTTCTGAAACAATGTCCTATGTACAAATGAGACAAAGTGGAGTTGTTTGGCCTTAATGCCCAACACCATGTTCGCCAAAAGACATACCCGCTGTCAAGGACTGCAGTGGAGGGCTTGTTTTGCTGCCACAGGACCTGGTCACCTTGCAGTCATTTTATTGACCATATACTCCTCTGTATACCAGAGTGTTCTAGAGGCAGCTGGTTGAAAATGGGTCATGCAACATGACAGTGATCCAAAGCATAATAGAAAATCTACATCAGAATGGCAAAAAAAATAAAAGAATCAAGGTTTTGGAATGATCTAGTCAAAATCCAGACCTCAACCCAACTAAAATGCTGTGGTGGGACCTTAAAAAAGATATGCATAAGCAAATGCCCCAAAACCACAATGAACTGAAACAATAGTTTAATGAAAAATGGGCCAAAATTCCTTCACAATGATGTAAGAGAATGATAGTCATACAGGAAACAATTACTTTAAGTTATTGCTGCTAAAGGTGGTACACACGCTAATGAATAATGGGGGTACTTAGTATTGTCTCCCAAATCTTCCTCCATATATTGACTCACTGAGGTTCTACAGTGGGTTATCAACAGAATATTTTTACTGCCATTATAACAATGCAGTATAATAACTATTGCAATTAATTTTGACCAACTGTATTTTTGTGGCACAATTTGTTTGACAGAGCCATATAGGTTTATTCACTAGCATCAGGAGTTGATTCCATGATGAACTACTGGCTAGTATTCAGTACTCCATGGGTGGGGTTCTATTCCCTGTCAGGGAAACAACCCCTACTTATTCTAAGAGTTGCACAGACCAGTGCACCCGTAGTGATGAAAAAGAAAAAAGAAAAAAAATCTGCTGAGGATACTAGCTTTTTATCAGCTTTACCTTCTCTAAAACCAGCACTATAATAATGTATGTCATTTGTGTAAGGAGCACATTGCCTAAAGATTTCCTTCGGTGAGATTATTTGGTTTAAAAATCCAAAAACATTTTCCATGATTTGTATCCATATAGAAAGCATTTCTGCCTCTTAATGCCAAATGCAGTGGCTCACCTTCCGGCAGGGTTTAGAGGACACCTCAAATGAAGCTTTAAAGGCTCTTCTCTGCTGAGTGGTGAGGATGGTACGTGGTCGTTTGGGTCTCCTTGGATCCTTCCCATCATCCCCTTTACCCGGGCCTCCAGAGCACTTCTCCGGCTTGATATCCAGTTCTTCATCCTCGCTCTTCTCTGGGGAAAGATCCGTCATTCACAGGAATCAGCACATTTCACTGCAATTTTTCAGACAGCCTATTGATGAATAGATGTTTTTGTTCTGTTGCATTTTCTGGAGATTCAGACACAGTACATCCATAATGAAAAGAGACACATGTGGTTTTAATACTTTTATCAATTTATTGCTGAAAGAATAGGCCACATCCTCTTACAAGGCTACAGATGCATTTTGTAAAGCACTATGAAGTATGCACATTTGTCACTGAACTGGACATTGTGTCATTTATAATTAATAACCCGCAGCTTTAGCTGTTTTGCACTGAATAAATCTTTGATAAGACGCCTTAACATAAAGGATGCTATACTGTAGGGAGAATAAATATGTGGAATTTGTGCACATATGGGAAAAGATGTAAAATAGATAGGCTTCTATCCTTTAGGCTTCTAATCAATACCCATGACCATACACATTAAACTTGTAAAAACAAAATGCAAAAAAGGTAAATAAAAAAAAAAAAGGTAAACATGTTTTTAATAAAAGCTTATAAATGATGTATTAATATTTTAAGTTATTGTGGAAAATGCTTGGAATTAAAGTTGAACTTTGGCAGCCAACTTTACTAGTGATAAAAATCTTTACCCAGCATGATACCAAGTATCCCTTATCACATTATTACTTTTAAAACTAAAATATATAATGTTATTCAATCAACTAATCACTGTGTCTCAATTAGATGGTGATAATATGTGTGATCCTCAGGCGGTCAATCAAAGCCTTCCCCTGTCATGGTAATCTCTTCCAGTAGGTCGTACTAATGTGCCATCTAAATGAAATGGCTCCTGGCTCTCCTACTGTAATTACAATAGCCAAGCAGGGGATTGGCTTTATTGTTCAGTGGAAAGAGGTTTCACCTAATAAGACAAAGCAGCTTATGTGTGATAGAATAATAATCATAATTAGAAAAGGGGCTAAACTCCATGACATGGCAGAGTTCAAAAGTTAAAAACCCATGTAATGGCTACAATCCCCGAGTGACAGTTTCCTGAAATGAAGGGCTGCTGCAATTTGGTGCAGCAACCCTTTAGTGCCCTCTGCGGCATCAGCAGCAAGTGCCAATTAGGCTAGCAAACACTTTGGCCCTTTTTAAAGCACTGTGCATATGCACATTTTACTGTGGAACAGAGGACTGATAGGAAGCATCGTTCTGCTGCTAAACCTGAAGCCATAAACCCCTCCCAATCATTCAAAGGGATCTGCTGTTATAATTTCTTCCAGCAGCATGCCATCAATATGCTTTAGCTGCTCTCTGCATTTAGCCATTCATGTTTACCTAGCTATATGTCTGTAATATTTCAGTGAGTGCGCATAATTTGCATTTTTTTTTTTTTTTGTATGTTGCGTTTAAAAGTGCACTCACAATGTATCCCAATGCAAATAATAATTTCTTCTCATGGAAGCATTTCAAGACATTTTTTGGTGTTTGTTTGTGTAACTATGAATGACATTATGATAAATTTGAAGACTTTTTCACAGCCTGCATTTTCAATTTGCTTACCTGAATCAGAGTCATCAGGGCTGACAGATCCAAGCAAATCTTTCTCCTTTTCATAGTCACTCTTGCACAGCAGCTGGCCATCTTTCAGTACAAATTCGTCACCTTTGCGCAGCTGTCGGTCGCACACACAACAGCAGAAGCAGTTGAGGTGGTATACACACTCTAATGCCCGCATCACAAACTCTGTTGGTGCTATCTTCTCCAGGCACCCACTGCATTTAGTAGCAAATAATCTGAGAAGACAGAAACCATGGCAGGAAGTCATTATAAACAGCATTCCATTAACAGTTCTGTTAATTAATTTATGCTTAAAAATTGTTTCCCACTACTAGAGATCTTGGAATACTAGTTTGCAGTAGTGAGAAATGTCTCTACATGTGGTTGTCCATCACTGTGCTGTGATTTAGGGAGGAGGTGGGTGTGTGGCTAGGACCCTGGGTGATCTCTTTTGACAGCGGCTCATCTGTTAAAGCACGCTGGATAACCTTTCAACGCCTCAGCAGAGCCCAATCAGAGGAAATGCATGCTTGTTGCCCTGCTCCAAATGCACCAGCAAACCTCAATCAGCACCACAAATCACTGGCTTTACCACATTCAGTGCAGTGATTAGATAGGCCTGGCTGATGCTGGAACAATATACATCCGAGCCATGTCTTATAAGATCATGTGACCAGCTACCATAAGTGATATCTTGCATGTCAAAATTAAAATCATTTAAGTGCCTAAAAAGAAGGCTGAGCTTTCTTTTTTATTGCATATAATATGAAATGCTAATTCGACCACTGGTGGATAAGTTGTGAGAAATTGACTTCAGCAATCAAACTGGCTACCATATAAATGTAACACTGGTTCAAATGACCAATTTATCTTTCTATAGCTGCAGCAGCAGACTTATCTCCAGTTGCTAGGTAAAGGGATCTCACCCATGCCCTTTGATTAAAAAGCACACAACTTACATGCTTATCACACAACACTGGAGAAACCCAGCTGTTGTCATAGCCTTCATTTCCTCTGTACTTAGATAATAACTTTTTGCTGAGACAGTTCATCCTTGTGCATAGGTCTGAAGGCATACAGCCAGAGCTAAAATGACCTACTAAAGGAAGTGAATGAGTGAGATACTGTCCAGGCCATCATAGCTGATTTATTAGCTCAGACTCCTTTGTTTGCTAGGACTGCAGGGACAGCTGCTGCAGTACTTGTCTATATCTATGCTTTGCGTCAATGGCATTGTGCACTATGAGAGAGAAGGGGAGAAAGCCAATCACCATCATCTACTGATACTGGACAGGGTTGGCCGACAGTGATGAATATGGGTAAATATGAGGCCACATGAGGGGGCAGTAGTGGCAGCCTTTGTAATGGTAATGCCTTTGTAAAATGTTGATATAAACATTGATATTCCATCTATGGGGCACACTGGGTTTGGTGGGCAGCTGTACTGATGTTTGGGAAAGAATATCGGAGGTATTATTGTTGTGGTTTTTATCATGTTTGTCTTTTGTGACATTTGTGGTAATTAATCCCATGTGTATGTGTAAACATTGTTTAACTCTTAAATGCCCTTTTGTTATTTGTGGTATCATTGTATGTATGTTAAATACTGAATGTGAATAATTACTTTATTTACAGAGCATTTAATTCTCATAAATACCTGTGACATCATTTAAAGCTTATCCAGGCAACAATAAGAACATGGGCATTGTGAAAATTTAGAGAAGGCAATAATCTTTGATTATTACACACACACACACACACACACACACACACACACACACACACACAGATTAAGAGAAATGGATTTGGGATTTAGATTTAATTATGCAGACAGGAATTTTTTTAATTATATCTATCAACATACAATTTGCTCATAATATTATATATTGTTTTTTTTTCTTACCCAGGTAAATGTACAGTAAAATTCCTACATGATAAACAATTACTAATTGCCCCAAAGTCCTATTTTTATATTGCCAAACTCGATATATTTATACTGAAAATCAACAAGGTAAAACAAATGAACAAATGATCAGATGGTTAATAATGCTGTAATGTTGAAACCAAATGCATACATTGTCCTGTATTATGTTTGGACTCAATAATTGAGCCTCTACACCAAAATACATAAAATATAAAAAAAAAAGAATTTTTCCATTTGATTTTAAATGAAGTATTTTTAACCAATGAAATTAGACAGACATGCTGAACCTGTCAGACTTATGGAGGATGAATCTGTAATGATCCCATCCACACGTCCAATTCAAATGTTTATTCAGTGATGCAAATCCTTGCCTGAGAGATCAACTTCGGAAAACAGGGATAAGCTGGAAATTACCATTTTGAGCTGCTGTGGCACTTCCTGGATTCGCTTGCTCATCTCTCCGCTCCATGCTCTCAAGATACTTATTGTCCAAATGAAAACATTCTTTTTCATCCCTTTATTTTGTCTCCTCCTCTCTAACCCTCCTGCACTAATCTTGTAAGCCATTATTTTTCTATTTCCCCTCTCTGTCACTTTGCATTATTTTTGCTGCTGTAATTCCCATTCGTTCCTTCTGAAGTCTTCCTGTCTGGCTTTGTCCTGGAATCTAATCCTGACTTCTTTGGCTGTTCTAAGCCCCGCCCCCAGGTTCGACATTCTTAGTGGGACTTCAGATGAAATAGCCATGCATGATGCCCCTGCTATAGCAACCACACCCTGGCAGGAAGACGATGGCTAACTTTTCGGATGGCCAGAGAAAGCCTTTCACAAGGCTGGCAGCAGAAGTAAATCCTTCTTGGAGGAACAAGAGGAATTAGCAGGGAGCAGTGGAGTAGGGATTTAACCCTACCCCTTTTTTCTTTTTGAAAGGCACAGTCACTTCAACTCCCACTGCTATCCACAATCAAACAGGGCAAAGGCAGGAGGTTGCAGAGAGAGAGAGAGAGAGAGAGAGAGAGACAGAGAGAGAGAGACAGAGAGAGAGAGAGAGAGACAGAGAGAGAGAGAGAGAGAGACAGAGAGACACAGAGAGAGAGAGAGAGAGAGAGAGAGACAGAGAGAGAGAGA
>JAQMYJ010000040.1:19923184-19949157 GCA_030014305.1 Clarias laeviceps | reverse complement strand
CTCTTCATCTAAACACACGGGGGGGGGGAGGGGGGGAGGGAGGGGGGTCAGACTCTGGAACAACTCCAAGTTTAAGTTAATAAATGTGGACGTGCAGCAGTTGTTGTGATGTTAAAAATAAATATAATTATTTAGCTGAAAACATTAGATGATAAGATAGATTTTAAATGTTAAGATAATTATTTGGGGTGAAAAAACTTTAAAAAATGGTTTTGTTTAGACTAGATTGACTGTAGGGTTAATTAATAATAATCTTAGTGATAAAATGTTACATTTTCATTGACTAAAACAAGAGCAAACAAAAATAGAATAAGACTAAACATAATAAAAACTAACGGGGACATTGATTAAGGACTAAGGACTAAGACTAAAGTTGAAAATAGCAGCCAGAATCAACACTAGTGTGTGTGTGTGTGTGTGTGTGTGTGTGTACCGATTCGATCAGTGGACTGTTGGGTTCAGAGTCGATGCTGAACAGAGGAGAGGCGGAGCCAGAGTCAGACGTGGGAGGAGTCATAACACACACCTCGTCCACCACACACACCGACTCTGTACACAGAGAGAGAGAGGGTTATATATAAATGAACCACCGTACTGAACGTGTGTGTGTGTGTGTGTGTGTGTGTGTGTGTGTGTGCTCACTGTGTTTCTGACTAGCCATCTTCAGCGCCAGGTTCTCCTGCCTCAGTTTCTGATTCACCTGCTGCAGGTACTTGATGTAGTCGATTGCTTTCCGCAACACTCCAGACTTGTGCATCTGACACACACACACACACACACACACACACACACACACACACACACACGTTACTCACTGCTCTTGAACAGCCGTATCAGTGTGAAATGCTCCATACGATCCCCACCTTGGTGTCGTTGCCCATGACGAGGTCACGCAGCTCCAGGATTTTGTCGTTTATTGAAGAGCGATATCTTTTCTCGATGATGTTGTGCGTCGTCCGTCTCTCTCCCTCCTTCACCACACCCCCCGGTCCCACGGTACCCACGGAGTTCTGCTCCGGCACCGCCCGGGTCATGCTCGTGCACTGGGTCGGGGTTGAGGGGAGCTGTTTGATTGGCAGCTTGTCCCCACCCCCCATCATGACAGGGACAGTGGTGAGGATGTTACTGCCCACCAGGGTCTGAGACAGAGAGAGAGAGAGAGACAGTGTGTGTGAGTGTACACCTATGTGTGTGTGTGTGTGTGTGTGTGTGTGTACGTACCGGAACCTGTACAGCAGTTTGTATGGGCGTAGTGAGTGTTGTAATTCCAGTGGGATTTTGCATTGTCGTCAAAACCAGAGAGTCTGTCTTCAAGATCTGGGGCTGGTGCACCAACAGCTAACACACACACACACACACACACACACACTTAGATGTGACATGATCACTGCAAACACTAAATGTTAAATGTGTGTGAGGGTCAGAAGTACCTGCTGCACCTGAGGTGCCATAGTGTGAACAGTGGTGGGTGTTGAGATGGTCTGGATGGTCTGAGCAGCAGGAGTTAACATGCGCTGGTGCTGGATCGTCACCGGCTGAACCTGCGGTGATGTCATGATGCTCGACACCTGCGGGTGAAGAACTACGAGACAAAGGAGACGACGTTAAGAAGTAGATTAAATTATATGCAGCTAAATCAAATTATTATTTAAAAATCAAGTCTATCTGGCGGAGCGGTCGTCGAGGGTCGAGGGTATCTGGGGGAGCGGTCGTCGAGGGTCGAGGGTATCTGGGGGAGCGGTCGTCGGGGGTCGAGGGTATCTGGCGGAGCGGTCGTCGGGGGTATCTGGGGGAGCGGTCGTCGGGGGTATCTGGGGGAGCGGTCGTTGGGGGTATCCATGCGAGTGGTCATAACTAAATACTTCACAGTATATTTTTCTTACCCTGAAAGGCAGCACTGGTGTTTTGATGGCAGATGACCGGATTCTGAATGAATCGTTGCTGCGTGGCAGTGGGCGTGATCATCACAGTCTGCGCTTGAGTCTGCAGCGTCTGCGTCTGCATGGGAAAACTCGCTATGGTCTGAGTCTGCAATGGAACTGGAGAGGCTGCCACCTGGAAGACGACAATAAAAGTGGGTTGAATGACTTTCCTCTACCACCGCATGACTGTACAGTAGTCATTCTTAAACGTATTGACACCTGGGATTACCTGTATGTGAGTATGTGGTTGTGGGCGGGGCTGCAGTAACGGCGTTGTACGGCTCTGCTGATAGACTGCGATGCTTTGTACTGGGGCATGCGTGGTGGGCGTGGTCACTGCTACTGGAGCAGGAGTGGTGGTCGTCACGGTGATGGGGTTGGTCGACTGTACGGGGTTCGCCGGTGCATTTTGCATGGGGTCGTCGAAAAGATCAGAGAACTCCGAGTGATTACTGACAAACTGCAGCATCTCTGTAGAGACAGACAGAGAGAGACAGAGAGAGAGAGAGAGAGACAGAGAGAGAGAGACAGAGAGAGAGAGAGAGAGACAGAGAGAGAGAGAGAGAGAGAGACAGAGAGAGAGAGAGAGAGAGAGAGAGAGAAAACGCCAATGAATGACACAAGCACTGGATTGTGGCAGAGCCACTAATCCCATTTTAATACCTTTCCAAGTTCAGCGCCAAAAGAATGCTCTTTAAAAACAACGCCACAGTGTGAGCAGGCGAAGGCCAACTGGGGGGGTCACTACTCTCAATCCCCCGTAACATTACCTGATTAACAGCCCGAGGCCTGAGTTAGCAATAGGGTGCAGCAATGCAAAGAGAGTCCAGACCTCCTGTTAGCATTGCTGCTACATGCATAGCTGCAAAGCAAATGTCATAAACAATGGCATAAACAAGGTCAGTGTTGTCTCAGATGCCGTGCCTGGTCTGGAGAGGATTTCTGTCCTGTGGTTTGAGATGAAAGCCATAAGGGAGAGAAGAAAGACAGAACTCCAGTGGAGCTGCTGCTCTTTGGGGCTGGACACAGGCCCACATCTGGGCCTTTTTAAGCTACTCTGCTCTACAAACTCAATAAGTGCATACACTGCTACTGGACATACAATGTAAAAACATATTCAAAAGATTGAGAGTTACAAGTTCTTATCTCAGTTTGAGATCACAAATCACAAAATATAAAACCTATCTACATGCAAATTCAGTGAGCATTGTAGATGTCAAATTTTAGTCATGTAGAATGTCAACTGTTTACTCGAACAAAACCATATACTGTATATGACATTACTTTAACAAAAACACAAAATGTTGAAAATAACATATTGAGGCAAAGTATAGAAATGTAAAGTGACAGGAAAATGAAATATGGCCCACCATATATTTACAGTGGCGATGTATGTTGCCCCACCAACATCTGAATGCAGAGATTAACAGATATAGGTCTCACATTTGGATCAACAGGCACAATTCAGGCTGCGCAGCCCCAATATTGATTCAAGCGTTCCTAGTCCAGGACCCCATGAGTAGAATCAGAGATAATCTCCGAATGCTTCCCAGGAGATCATTATCAGTTTCCAGTCACTCAGCCACACACACAATAAATTGTCATTCAAATTATTTGTGCTCACATGCAGAGACTTACAACCTTTCCCAGAGGAATGTCTGCTTGTGTTTTCTATAAGTAAGAAGAGTACTGAAACTCTGTTTACACTCCTTTTAACGATGTAAAAAATTGCACATGTAAAATTTTGTGTCTATAAAATATGTATTTAATTAGATATAATACCTAAATGGCTGTTGTTTCCTGATTGAAATGTGCGAATAATGTTTTTTTTTTTCTTGGCTACTGGGGCAGACAGAACAGTTAACAAGCTTTGTTAGATAAAGATATTTCTCGAAGAAAAAAAAGCAGCAAACTGGGAGTTGAATACCAAGCTCAATGGCTCTTCAATCCCTCTGTCTTGCCAAAACCTAGCTCTCACCTTCCAGTTCCTCTTTCTTTTCTCCTTTAAACCACAAAGCAGCCTGCTTACAGGAGTATGTGGTCTTCCCTTTGAACAGATTATGAGCAACTTAAAGTGTGACAACATCTTAAAGCTTTCACCACATGTTGCCAATGATTTCCCTACCACAAAAGACCTTCCTCTGTATGCCTCTGCCTTGGTGATAAGGATCACAGACCAGAGGGAGATAAAAAGACAAGCCTGGAGGAGGGGTAAAGAGGTGGGGGCAAGCCTGGATAATTGGCGTACGTTTAGCAACACATGCTTTTCTCCCCACCTAGTCTCTTCTCACTTTCTGCTGAACATGCATGAGGAGGAGAACATAACAGTTAGAGTCAGAGAAATGATAAGGATTAACCAGGAGGAAAGCTGTAAATGATCGCATGGAACACCTTACAATTGGCTTCAGTATCCAAGCCCCTGGATTATGTGTTCAGTGCATGACAATCATAAAGATATAAGTGATTTTCAGGCAGATCAGGGGGAAAATTCTTTACTATCATTGAATAAATTCTGTGATCTTAAAGCTAATTGTATGGGAATTTTAATAGTAGTGTTGTTTGTGAGAGCACCCAGATGACTGACGGAAATCCTGAAGTTTTCATGAACTTAGTGAACAGAGAAGATCTTGAAAAGGGGGTAGAGTAATACACCAATGTAAAACAAAAAAATTGCTATAAAATATTTCATTTTACACACACACACACAGACACGTACACACACACACACACACACACACACACACACACACACTACAAGATTTTGTATCATAGGAGTTAGAAGTTTTAGTCATAGAATATTATACACATCCAAAGCAGAAAAAATATAGTACATTGCAATTCAACATTGTAAAAATTAAAGACTCCATTTTACTCAGGTAAGGTTGGAAAGGTATATATGTTTTGTGTATATCGCTGCTGCTCAGACAAATACATGATGTCCAACAGATCTCCATATACAGGAAAAATTACCCTTTTTAAAAAAAATATATATATTTTTCTTTTCTCAAATAGCCTTAGACATAAATATAACACATTGAATAATAACATATTGAAATCACTCTCATGGATCAATTGGGAAGTTGTTTTCATGATTACAATGGATTTTAAGAGGAAACATGACAAGAACATGACAAGAACATCACATTACACTGTTGCCAAACTTATTAACAGATTCAAAAAGATTCAGATTTTTGGGACACCCTGTAGTTTAACGCTTCATAAGCTATAAGTTTTAATAGAAAAATCACTTTCACTTTGCTATCCAAAACAAATCCATTTATTTATACCGACTTTAGTGGACTTTAGTCCACTCCACTATGGACATTTTGGTTTCAGTGTATGAATCCTCAACTGTCTCACTACCTCTATAAGACATTTTAGTAGAATCAAGCAAAAGAATGTCATTACACAGAACAAACATAATTAATGGAAGAATAGGTGGACCCGTGGTTGACACTTTGGGTTAGTGATCAGGTGGTGGAGAGTTTAGATACTGCCACTAACACAAAGCCAATATTGGGTGGTTAAGCAAGATCCTTAACCTACAACAGTTCAGTTGTATTCTGTGTAAATTATTTTTTTTTTGGTTTTGTGTCAGCAAATTATCTAAACATCAATAGGTACAATATCTGACAAAAATGAATTGAAAAACATTATCAACAAATATATTCCCTATGTAATTTTTTATTTTTTTTTTATAAAAAAAAATGTTTGTTGTATGTAAGTCAGCCAGCTGGTTAGTCCTACCTGTACTACCCTGTGCATTACACTTTATTGCCTTCTCTCACTCTGTATTAATTTATAGAAACTTTATTTGAACAAAAGTATGTGGATATGCATGAGCATCACACCCACACATGGGCCTTCCCTAAACTGTTGCCACAAAGTTGGAAGCAGGCAAATGTTTAAAACACCTTTGTATTCCAGAATTAATATTTCCCATGGAAATAACATGGCAAAATGTGTCACAGTATGAAGAAGCGATTGATTTACTGACATTGAGCCTGACTTCAACCCCACTGAAACACAAATTAAAACAACTAAAACACAAATCTGGTGTGGCATTAATTGCTAACTTTATAGCCAAATATGTGTGGACACCAGACCATCACAACCAGATGTACTTGTTGAAAATTCTATTTCAAAATCAAGGCCATTGATATGGAATAGGTACCCTATCCTAATACCCATAGTTTTGAAATGGAATCTTCAACAAGTACATCTGGTTGTGATGGTCTGGTGTCCACACATGTTTTGCTATGCAGTTAGCATTTAATGCCACACTAGATTTGCCAGAGTAATTTGTATTGAAAAACACAATTAGACTATCCTTTTGTGTGTTATGTGCATTGTATAACGTGTATAAAAATCTGTTCAAATAAATCTATTTAAAATTGTAACCTATCTAAATCTTATACAATGGTAAGACTGAATGGTTTGTTATTTGTTTGTATGATTGTTCTTCCATAATAAATCAAGCCTCAATGTTGGTCAATATTTAGCAATCATGCCCATTTTCGTCTTTATGCTGCTCTGTATTAACCTAATATTCCAATCCTATACCCTTTGCCTTTTTATTATAATGATAGATTTTACACTCTGCCTTTCAAAAAAATAAAAATAATTAAGTGTCTGTGTTTGTAACATTTACGCAAAATATTGACACAAAGTCCATGGGCGATAGAAAAGACAGAAAATAGCTTGTAGTTATCATTAGAAAATAACTTGTAGTTATCAATAGTTATCATTTCCTCACATATTAACGTTTTGCCATTCTAAAATCACAAATAAGAATAATGTTATCCATAACCAGTTCCGCTATATTTTTATACCTATAGCCTCTAATAGCATAGATTCTGTTGATTAACTGCAGTAAATACTGCAGCATTTTCAGATACAATTAAGGCTTGGTTAGTTAAATATGTCCTTACATTACGCAGCAGGAATAATATATCTAAGCTTGGCCTGAACTTTTTAGTTGAGACCCATTTTGAAAGGCCACATTATCAATGCATTAGATCATAACTAAAGTCCTTAAACTTTAACCACACTCTAAATAATGCTGTTTCATTAAAATAAAAAGATACTATATTAATTAAAGCCAAAAAACTTCTGTTTAATAATCCATAAGGAAATTGGCCCCCATTAATGCTTAGTATCAGCATTTCTCTTCGGTGTGGTGAGATTACAGTGTAAAGTAATGAAGCCAAATAAAGAGTTGCCATGTCTTTCCCATGGTCCCCAGGGCAAGCTCGAGTCAGCTCTAAGAGCAGCTTAATCGCCTCCCCCTCTTTACTAAATTAGCATAGTAATGAGCTTTAAATTGAGGCACTTTGTTTTTTAATTAAACTCCCAGCAGGTAAAAGTAAAATGCATTAGAGAGGGGAATGTGCACAATCACTAACGGTCCAGAGTTGCCATTTCCATCAGAAAAATCTTTGGTCTCTCTCTTGTGCCTCTCTTGAGGAACACTAAGCAAAGGTCTCAGTAGACACTTCCCATCCCTCACTTTGACACTCTTCATGTGTTGGAGAAATATCTACCAAATTATGCGCCCACAGTTTCCATAGAGTTTGGGATGATGATTACATCCCTTGTGGCTCACAAAGTGTCATCTAAACCTCGACCAGTGTCTTGCTATGAGTCATCTTGGTAGAGAGTGTTCTTCAACCATCTTTTTCAATCTGATGGATACAGTACAATTGTCTCTACAAATCTGCTTATTCTGAATGAGCAGTATTGTCCTCTGTGTTTTAGTATGCCTTTAGTCATTAATGTAAATAATGACTGAACCCAATTATTTGGGGAAATCGTTTGTGGTTGACATCAAACAATTTGTAACCTTTCATAAAGGTGTCATAACTTTTGTATTGGTACTTATTCAAAAGTAATGCAAAGGGGGGCATAACTGACATAGACTGTTGGTATTGTTGGCTATTACTTTATACAAAGGTGCTTCTCATCATAGTCTCCATCACAAGTGATGCATTTACATCATTGTTGAATGCAACTCTTGAATGAGATGACACCTTGACAGAGCAATGTGCACAGATGGATAAAGAACTTAAAAGAAAAGGAAACCAGCATTGAAGACAAACCATGCGGTACAGTCTTACATTGTGTATCAATTCATTTTCTGCTCAGAATGTCAAATATGACAGTTACATAAAAATAATGATGGACCAGGAATAATAATTATGCAGCTATTATCTTGAAGAAGACAAGTGATTTTTTAAATTTAATGGGAATTCAGAAGAAAGTCTAACTTTTTTTTTTCAGTAAATATAAATGTGAACTCTGATCAAGTCCATTAAGGGTTCAGGAAATTTAAAAAATATTTTAGCATTTGCATTGTTTGCTCTAAATCACAGCTTAAGATAAAGCAAAACGTTCTTTCCTACTGAACTGCTATATAGTAATGATAAATATATAGGAGATTATGATATTCTAAACAACCCCTGTTAAACACCCTCCTCCAATCACCAGTGGCTGAAACAGAAACAGGTAGAAAAAAAGACAGCAGGAAAATAGCAAGTTTTTTTTTCTAATCAAATCAAATAGAAGGTCTCATTAATTAAAGTATGTTCTTTAAAATCATACTAATGATTAAAACAAACCCATTGTTCGGTCAGTAAATGAAAACTGAAATGACAACACTGAAGAAAGAAAAGGATAGCAGGGTGGCCTGCGGTGGAGATGAGCACACAGCTGAGTGGCAAGATCAGACAGACAGGTACACAGAATTTGTTTGATCAGCTGTACTTCTCCAGCAAGCATGGTAAATGCCGCACGACAGTTCCTATATGTGAGGTGACAATACTGAAAAGAAAAAAAGGAGAGAGAGAGAGACTGTGTGGGTGTGAGGTGGTGATTGTGAAAGAATAACATGAATGCTGTAGAAGACTGACGTCTAAATCTTTTTTTCCCTTTGCAACAAACAAATAATTCTCCAAAGTCTCAATGATAATTCATAAAAATATATAAAAGTACAGTAAACTGTAACATAAACATACCACAGTGGACATTTAAAAGAGTTTAAAGCCTACAAATTTAGTTCCCTTTTCTGATATTTCCCCTGTTGTAGCATCTACTGTATGGACTATAAGAACCAGTGACATGTTTACAATGTAAGAGCCGAGTGCACTTGTATGTAAGAGACTGAGGAGTTATAGTTGCCTTTCGTCGGACTGCTCTGCTTCTTATCACTCTCCTCTGGTCTGGTAACCCTAGCCTGCAGTAATGCCCATCTCCTCTACAGCCCTGCTGGAGACTAGACATCTTTACATGAGCACTCCAAATAAGAGAGAGAGGGAGGGAGGGTGAGAGGAAAAAGGTAATTATTTTTAAACTATATGGCCAAGTGTAAGTCACTAAATAGGGCAACAATTCTAAATAAAATACTTATAAGAGGAATATAAAATTCAACAAGGACAACAACAACAGTGTTTCAAAGGTACACAAAGATTGCGGGGAAAAAACTAAACAAACAAAGAAAGACCCAGAAAGTGCAGCACTAAAAACTCACCAGTACTATACCTGTTTTATAATGCTAATAATTCTACAACCCTTCCAGCCCAATATAAATGATATCCAACAGACTTATGCCTTTTGCTGGCAACTGGTGGTTCAAGTAGACATAACGTGGCCCTTTGAAATAGCTAGGGTTGGTTATACTGAGTCTAATAACTATCAGATGTATGCTATGAGCCATTACGTCTTAAACATACACAGGACACTGTACAGATTTTCTGAAGTTTGTGTTACCTCATATATAGTTCTGATAAATACCATTACAAAGTGGACTGGGGAAACGGTAGAATACTGTATTTATACTGTTAATACAGTATTAATATACTGTATGAATATACGGTAAATATACTGTATTTCTTATTACAGTATATTAATATAAAAAAATATGGGAGTAAAACATTGAGAGACATGAGATGAATTTCGAATTTCCAGCATTAAGTTGGTTAAAAAGCAACATTTCAAGTAAGGAGCCTTATAATTACTTTTGACACCAGGAAGTCTTTGTCTGAAAAATAAAACAAACAGTAATATAAGGTATTCTTCAATGAGGGCTCAGCAAATATGCAAAGAAGAGATCTGGTAAAGAACATCACATGCAGGCTCCTTTCACTGAGGCTTAATCTGTGTGCCTGCACAATATTAAGATGGCTTTGGGGCCACTTGTGACCCAGCTGTTCACTAATGAAAAATTCCTCAGCTCCATACAGGGGCCAGAGGAGACTGCCCCTCTCCACCCGCAACCATGCCCTGTCCATCTTGAGAAGTTTACCTTGGATGAATAGATAGTGGATTACAGAGAAAAGAGACAGGAGTAGAGGCTAGAAAATAAGCTTTGCTGTGTTTGTATGTCTGCCCCTGCTACCCCTCTTCCTCGCTGTCTATTGATATTTGAAAGAGGAGGCGTGTTTACCAAAGTTTTAATTAGTAAGGATGACCCTGTCATTATTTGGATGCTACTGCACTAAGGTGGGGGTTCTGTTTACCTGACAGAGATTAAGGCTAAGCTTAAAATCAAGAGCCTCTTCAGCATTAGCAGCTCCAGCGATGTAAAGATGAATCCAAAGTCGTCTGTTTGCTCTGCCGCTTTCTAATCTCCCTCCTTTTACTCTCTGACTAATCAAAAAGAGTAAAACCTTACCACACCTGTCAGATCAGCCTGGAGGTTTAAGAAATTATAATATATTTATTTACACATAAACTGTATATATTTTTAAGTAAAATCCATCTTTTTTTAATCTAAAATCCATCTATTTACTATATAACATGTGATTGCAGTGGGTGGTTTAATGAATATGATGCCTGATGTGACAGAAAAACAAAACAAAACAAAGTGATGAAGTGATGTAAGGTTCCTATTTGTTTTCAAGGCAAGTTTAAATTAAACACACATCTCTTGCCAATCAAATTTTTTTGTCTAAAAGTTCATAGTCCTTCATTTAGCCTCAGTCTAAGGTGCAATTTAGGCTTGACAAGGTATATGACTTAAAAAGAAAACAATAAAATGAGAGTTGTAAAAGTCACTTTGCACTTTATTCCCATCCTTCTGCTTAATAATAGCAGCCCCATTTAGCATTGTATATTTCAGTAAGCTTGACAAGCACATTCCAAACTGATGGACCCCCTTCCTTGGCTGTCTTGTCTCTGTCTGGCTAAGAAGTGGCAAATGCCCATTTAATAGACCTGTTTAAAGTCGGTAGCTAGCTGTGAAACGGCAGGCTCGATAGAGTTATAAAGTCAATAGCCGCACTCTTGACCCCTTGAAGAGCTACTGAAGAGGCCCATGTTAGTTCTCTGGGCAAAACAGAAGTTATGGAAGTATGGAAGTAGTGAAAAAAGAGGCACATAGAAAAAGCACTCTGTAGGACTGAATCATATATAAGGTGTCCTGCCATCCTGGATTACCTTCGTGAAAAAGATTTTAAAAAATGCATTTTTTTGCACACACAAACAATCAGGTCTTTTACAATTATTTTGTAATAGTAATGCTTGCCCTGTGGAGTAACACCAAGCCATTTCCTATTACAGATAACAAAACTGGATCACTAAAGAGATTTCGATTATTATTCTTAGGTTTGTGCACACAGAAGGTAGAGCTCTTTATTTCAGGCACAGGGTTTGTATTTCTGTTACCAATCCTATGTTGATTTGTAAGTATGTTTTGTCTCTATCTGTAGGTAAGTCTGAACCTCCTAGCAGCGGCAAACAGGTTTTGGTCTAAAATACCGTGATTGGCAGAATTCACGAAATCATCTCCTGAACTCCTTAACCGCCAGCCAAAAAAAAAAAAAACAGGCTCAAATCATCAATGATAAAACTCCATATTTAACAGTGTTTATCAAATACTTTTTTTTTTATGTATCCAGTCTCTTTTTTGTTACCAAGCATATATATAAACTAAACTTCGCAAGGCTAAAACTGCAACATTCTGGCTTTTCGTCCTTTTGCCCCTTGGTGTGAGCAACTTATGCAGTTGACTTTTAAAACTGCATATTCACTCTCATTAATTTTTTTTTTCTTTTTAAGTCATACACCTTGTCAAGCTTATATTACACCTTGCTAAATGAAGGACTACGAACTGTTAGACAAAAAAAAAGTTGCTTTCCAGGGAGACGTGTGTGACCTGTGTACATTTTTTTTTTTTTTACAAAAATGAAGAATGCCACCAATTGTGCTGCTCTAAAACCACAATTACAGATCTGTGTTTTTGGATGACACGATAGGTTAAAACATAACTTAACTACTCCACCAAAAAAGAGATAGATTTGTGAGAAGCCTCGTTGCCATGGTAGCACAGCAGGCATGCTAGTGATGTATGAGCTGAAGAAGTAGTTTTCTCTGCAGTGTGGGGAGAGCACACATTGGACTATGACAGATGTGCAAGACCTAGCAGGCACATATTGTCATGGTGGTGTCTGGGAGACTGGGATTCAACAGCGAAAGGTAAAAATTAGTAACATTTGCTCCAGGGGTAGAGGTTAAAGGTCACCACAATCTGTTGCTGAGACCAGCTAAAGGGAACACTGATGCAAGTAAAATACCATCCATTCAATGTTGGGCCAATTTCTTACACTTTGTAAATGACGAGGTAATCATCTGAATCTTTAGTAGTGATGATTCTCATTAAGGGGAATAAATGGAGATGCCTATTACTAATATTTACCTATTAAAATAGCACTTCCTAACCCTGCCTTCTGTTTTCAATTTATGTTTTTTTCCTCAATATTTTGGTTACAGAATACACAATAATATTTTAAATTTTCTCACATTATATACGCTATGGAAAAAGCAGGTGCATCAATGCAGTTTTTTTTTTTTTTTTACAAGTCTTTATAATTTTTCTTACCTATTCTATCTCACATTGATATTATACAAAGATCATTATTAAGTGTAAACTATTTGATTTCACCCAACCTTGTTACCTTGCTCGAAGCTACAAAAAGATGCCATGAAGGGTGGGAATGTGAGATAAAAAACTAACAACCCTTATTTGTTCACAGGATGTTTTAGAACCCAAAGGTTAGTGCTTACCAACAAGATTAGCATACAGAAACTATATTTGAATTTGTGATCAGAAGCTCCCTTCAAAGAGATCAGTCAAAGATTAGGTTGTGTTGTACTGAAAAGCATCCTTTATTGTGCAATGGAGTTACACTAGCCAAACAAAGATGTCTGCAGTGTGTGGAACTGGTGCAAAAATGTGGGCATGTCACTATGGCAACAATGCAAAAAAAATGAGAGAAGTGATGCTGGAATGTGCGCAAGAGACGGGGACAATATCCCCCAACCCCCTATACACACACGGGAAGAACACTCCCCTGCTGAGATCACACACCGTTTACACACTGCAGCCATTACTACAAAACACAGCTTATTCAAAGACAACAAAAATGGAAAATGTAAATTTTTTAATATTTCTCTACATTGCTTAAGTAGCAGGTCCTAGTGACTGAGTGGGTCCATAACAAAGGTTTATGAGAACAATACATGAACTATGAAGGCTGAGTGGCTCTCTTGGTGGAAAGCTTGGCTGTTCTTTCCAGGCTACAGACATTTAGAGGAACTGGCTGGGTTCCCCAGGGCAGTATCTGTTGTGGATATGGTGTTCAGATTCCCTGGTATTAGAAAGAAGGAAAGAAGGAAACATGCTACTGTGTGAAACTGGCAACAATATAGCCAACCTGCAAAATTAGTACCAGCAAAACATGGGCATTTCTAACAATTAACAACGATCTAAACATTGTTTGCTTTGTTTTGGTTTAGCTGCAATTTTCAAACGATGGATAATTGATATTATAATTTAGTTATAATTTAGGGACTGAAATAGTTAGGATTGTGACCTAAAACCAGCAGAGATGTTTATGTTGTACCTTATATACCAATATATTTAAGAGTTCACTTTTGTGTATTATAGAAAAAAACACAATATTTGCTTGAACTCAAACAGTACAATGCTTTAAAAACTGTAACAAACATTTGTTTTGAAAATAACTTTGTGTGCTGAGATCTTAGTGAAAAAATGCCTTACATTTGGCTCTGGTAGGATGATGTGAAAGTCCCTGCTGGCACAAACTGGCAGTGGAGCAAGGATGCAGGGATATCACATGTCACATGGGACGGGGCACGTGCCAAACCAAAAGACCACCCGTTCAGTTAGCTTAAAACCAAAGGCTCTCTCTTTCAGCCAGAAAGCCATCCATTCCATGCACGCACACACACAGACACACAGACACACACACACACACACACACATGGCCAATAAAGGAAAAGTTGGTGATTTTCTTATGTTTATCTATTTTTTATATCCCAATATTAGTAAAAACATGAAAAATGCTCTAAAATTCTTTTTGGAGCTTTAACAGTTAAAACATAGCACCCCGAATCCCCCTGCCAAAAAAGTCTGCAATAAATTATGCATCTGCAATCCACAATATAAATCATTTAAATGCCAATTACTACACATTAAGCTTGAATTATAATGCCTGAATTTTATTATTATTATTATTATTATCTAGAATTTTTGCATGAACAGTATCTATAGCTTATTCAAAATGGTTCAAAAATAAACAAACAACCAAACAAAAAATCCAGTGAGCAGCTGCTCTGCAAGCAGAAATGTCTTGTTCATGTGAGAGGTCAGAGGAGAATGGGCAGAATAGTTTGAGTTGACAGAAAGACTATGGTGGCTCTAATAACCAGTCTTACAGTACAACCATAATGAGCAAAAATACACAACATGTCAATCAGGAGGATGGGTTGCACTCCTGTCAGGCAAGAAAAAGAACCTGGTCCTAATGTAGGAACATACTTTCAGAGACTGGACAGCTGAAGCAGGGTGAAATAAAAGCCAAGCAAAAACTGCTACTTAATGGATGTTTATTGCTTTTTGCACCATACTGTATAAACTTTACAGACGGTTGGGTGTGAAAATCCCAGAATACCAGCAGTTTATGAAATACTTAAACTAGCCTGTCTGGCTCATGTAATACCAACACCCTCGTCCCTATTTTGATGTTTGATGTGAATATTTACTGAAGGTCATGACTTGCATCTGCATGATTTTATACATTGTGGTACAGCCATATGTTTGGATGATTTGGATAACTGCATGAGTATGGATGTGTACATGTTTTTAAGTGTTTCAATTAAGTGCTATTCTAATAATTCAACAGAATGCAGTCAAACAGCAAAAAGTCAGTGATCATTTTGGATATGTAGGTCAATAACAATTATGCACTTTCACACTAACATGAAACACAAAATTACTATTAAATTAAAAAAAACTATGTATTTAATGTGTCTTCTCACAATAAATTTTTAAGCTGATATAACATTTCCAAACTGTTCTGCCACTGGTGTGTTAGAAGACATTTTGGCGGTATTGCTTGGCTACAGCCTTGCAGTATGTTATGTGACCTACATACCACATAACATCAGGACTCAACCCCTCCCTGTGTTTGATATCCACATGTTAATTTGTCATTTCATGGATGAGTACTGTGGACTATATGCTGTCCTACCAGCTGGCTTAAGCACATTGTGCATGCAAGCCAATGTGTGTAAACACACTGGTACTGATCAGATGTGTAGTCTTCATTGTTACACACAGACAGCACACTCCCTTCACCGCCTCTGATAGCTCTTTGACCAAGGGAGGGTGAATATATTGTGTTACTAGACAGCCTTTGGGTGTGCATTGACAGAACAATTTTACACACTCTGGCAGTGCATTGTGTGAACAGGAGTGGGCTTTTCTCTACACACAGCCGGTGGAAAAGGCAGCTGGTTGTACAATGCGGAGGCAGCACTCCAGGACACACAATGAGTAATGATCAGGAGAATCAGAGGACAGGGAAAAACACCCCCTTTGCTTCTTCAACACACACACACACACACACAAACACACACACACACACACACACACACATTTATACACAGAAATTTGGGCATCAGTAAAAGTGCAAGTATTTGAGTGCTTTCAAGATTAATTGATGAAGCCTTTCAGATGACTAGCAAACTGTTTCCTACTCAAGTTTGCTAAAGAAATGAAGATGTCATTATTACTATATGGCCTGAAAGACTAAAATCCTTTGAAGGATTTTAAGAATTAAGACAATTTATAATTAATGGTTCAGCTCCAGCAGAGAGGCTCACATGGAGCAGAAGAGCCCCTCCCAACACATCCCACCAGCTGATGTTCATCCCCAGGGCTACCATCATCCCTTAAACCAACAAAAATCAACAGAAAGAAAGCGCCTCAAGGCCATATCCCAAACCTCACACCCCCACACCCTTCCCCAGGTGCATGTCAGCAGGGACAACTGCACCAAGACACCATTGAAAGCACTCCCTCTGTCTTCCCCAATGCATCTCTTGCCCTAAGGCCTGTCTTTGATATGATCTGCCACCATGCAATTTGCAGAGGGCCCATTGATAATGGCCATTATATTGTCTCAATTTATTGCAAGTAAACTTTGAGTAATACCACGATGCCTTAGCCAGTGATTTCTCCCTTTTGGCCTTTGAAGGGAAGGCAATAATGCTGACAACAAAGCTCCACTTCACGTTAAATCAGCCTCTCTATAATTCTCATTCCTTAATTCATGTTAAAACACAACATGTAGGACAAGAGCCATGTGTTGCTAAATAGTCCTTTATTGTGATACAGCCCCAAAATGCACTTGGGCTTTGTCGTAAAGAGATATAAATTCAACCTAGAACTCTCCTGTCTGAGATCATATAGATCATGCAAACAAAATCCCTTTTTTTTTTTTACAAAATTGTTGTAAGAAAAATGCATGTAAAACTGGTCTGTAACAAGGTCATGTCTTTTGTGTGTAAACTACAAAAGCACTAGTGAGACTTGAGACACAGTTCAGACTGTGCCTGAAAAAAAGTGTGTGGAATACATAATTTATTGACAACTCCGCCAAATAAACGGAGTGCTAATGACAAATCATGACAAACAAACTAACTAATAATTACACAAGGTACAATAATTATTGAATGTATTTTAATTATGCATTAAGAATTTTTATGAATGTATGAATAAGCAAATCTATTACATGCAAAAGAGCATAACTGTACTCACCAATCTTCTTAACAGGAAAAAGGTCACATTTTAAGAGCTGTTGTTTGCAAAAGGCACCAGTATTATGTCTTAATTAGAGAGGATTAAGAGCTAGCTTTAAGTGGAGGTTGTTTACAGTGTATATCCACGGTGTGTGCAATGCAATTATTGCCTATGTACTTTATCTTGGGCCAAAAAGAGATGACACAGTGTTGGAAACTAATGTGATAAAGGCTGCTGCTATCAGGCCGGCATTCAAGGATTTTAAAGCTAACAGTTTATGACAAGCTAATAACATGGCATGGAAAAGTCAAGGCTGTAAATTGGTTAGTTAGGAGCATGATGGATGAGGAGCACACTAACCGTATTTTCAGTAGTGCCTCTTGATTTCCAGACCTGCAGATAATGAATATAATTAAATTAGCTTCTTCCTCATCTAATTAAGAAGGTAAAAATCTGACCCCGTTTGTAGCCCCCCCACCTCATTGCCAAATGTGGTGGGATTTTAAAAGCAAGCAAACAAACAAACAAGCAAACAAACAAACAAACAAACAAACAAACAAACATTAAAAAAAAAAAAGACCAAATACAAAGAACCAAAATTCTGTCCTCAATAATCTTTGAACATTTCACATCTAGTTGTTCCACTCCAGAAAACAATTCAAGTTCACATCTTGAGCCAACCTGTCAGCATCAGGTATGCTGGCCTTACACTAATTAACCAGGCATGTGATGTTGACAGGGGAAAAGGCCCAGCAAAAACAGAAACCACAAATGATGGGTTTCAACCACTCTAAGATCTGGCCCTCCTAGGTTTGGAGACCCTGTGTTTTTACAAGGCTTTTCTTTTTTTTTCTCCTGCCATTATTTATCTCTATTTATACGTAACTTGCTTGGGTTGTGTTAAGTTTCTCAAACTTTATGCTGAGATAACTTTTTTAACCAGCTAATCTTCACTCCAAGGGTTTACAGATGAGCACTGAAGGAATCTCTTCTAATGTCATTCAATCACTTATTGCCCACTGTTGGAGTCTTGAGAAAACAAACTACTTACGTATGTTCAGTAAGTGCAACGCTGCAGATCCAATTACCTGGAATACACTCTTTTGTTTATCTCTCCACTGGTAATTATCTAAATTGCCGACATATCATTAGAGTATCGGGCTGTGTGTATTATTGTGTCAGTGTACAGTGTGCATTTGTTCAAGCTCCTAATAGTGCCCAAAGGGAGGGAGCTGTTGGGGGTGATTAGCCCTCTGTAGACTGTATCAAAATGGCTTTGCAACCATTTTAAAGACTTGAACATATCGCTTATGCAGCTCACGCAAAAAGAAAATGGACTGTCTAGAGACATGGAATGTGTCTACCACTGCATTGCCATAGATGATTATTTGGTAGGAAATATCCTGCACCTTGTGTCACTAAACATAACTGTTATGTTTAAGAGTAATCATAAGCAAAATATTTGTATTAAATTTTACTTAAATCGACTATATAAACCTTGCTTACATTTTTTTTCCTATGTGCCAAAACTTTAACTTAGTTAAAATATTCTAGATGTAGCATTTTGTAATTTTGTAAAAGACACAAAACAAAAGAATATATAAAAAACTATATTATATTGTAACTCACACTTACTGTAGCTGACTACTACTTGTCTCATATCTTAAGACTCTATATATAAAGTCAAATTGCTGCAGAGTTTAATGCCAGCTAGCAAACAGTGTTATATCTCATACGGAGATAAAAGCTCTTAAGAATTAAACCACCATGCATTGGCATTGAGCATCATTCTCACTGTGAGGTTGTTTTCTTTTTTCCCCCCTTGCAACCCATGCCAACATTCTTCAAGTGGGAAATAAATTATACAAAAACTCAAATAGAACATCATATAAGAGATGTGATAGAAACTTGAAATTAATGACTGATTAATTTCAAGTTTTCTTTTTTGTCATTTGCAATGATTTATCATTTTGTCACTTTTAATTTAAAAGTACAACAAAGCAAGCCATGTTACACCTTCCTTTTATAATCATGTGATAGTATTTGGCCCCAGATGAGCTAATTAAATGTTGTTAAATTAGTTGTAAAATATATTATTATTATTATTATTATTATTATTATTGTTGTTGTTGTTGTAATTTACATTTATTGAAAAAATGTTTATGCTCATGTCCACACTAAGGTGCAGAAAATAGTGTTATCTTCCAGACAGACAGTTAGATTAGAGAGGGAGACAGCCAGACAGACAGAAATCAAGCTGTATTCCCCATGTCCATCATCTGGCTATAAAGCTCTTGTGTCAGTAAAGCTAATTTAATTCCCCCAGATCAAACACCAAGTGTCACTCAGAAGTGACAGAGAAGAGGCAGGGAATGATGGTGGGAGAGGGAGGAAAGGTTGGAGGAGGAGAGTGCTGAAAAGGAGGCACTGAATAGTTATGAATCGAAGAGGCTTAAGCTTACAGGCAGTTAATTTGAAGAGCAACATTGATGAGTAGTGTGTGTGTGTGTGTGTGTGTGTGTGTGTGTGTGTGTGTGTGTGCGTGTACGTGTGTACAAGAGAGTGCGAGAGATCGCTTATTTCCCAGGGGTCTCCCCAAAGCCATTGTGTGAGTATGAAGAGTTTAGAGCAATATTCTGTCTGTTAGCAACCATATGACGTACTGACCCCGTCAGCCAGCCCCGGCGACCGCACCTGCCATCATTGCTAATTTGTTAAACAAATCAATAGAGCACTATTGGCTCTCTCTCCCTTTCTACCTCCCTCCCTCCTTCTCTTCCTTCCCTCATCCCCATTCACAGATGTCAATATTGTTTGTCAGAAAGCAAGAGAGAGAGCAACTGTCCATAACAAACTCCATACTAATATTCATAAAAACAAATTAGAGCAAATAAGTCATACAGAGGTACAGTAAAACATCAATATTTGATGGTACTATGTCTGTGGGTATCATATTGAGAGTATGTATCACTACTTAAAAAGACTTCTCTGATACCCCAGAATTTTTTTACACCATAAAACAATTCAAAATGTATTTTTTGAGGGCCACACTAATCTAGCATGGCTTACAGAAATATCATAGCATGCTGCACCCAAGTCAGAACATAATAAATCAAAGGCTAAATCTTTTCTTTTCTTCACGACAGTTTTCCTCTCGCAAATGTAATCATATTCCTCAGATATGGCAGCAAGATCAAATTAGTGCTAAAAGTAGCTTTGGGGAGAGTGGGTGAGATGGAGAGAAAGGGGAAAATACTGGAATGGCAAAGAAAATAGAGACTAAGGGTAAAACAAAGACTTAAAGAAAATGGACAAAATGCACAACAGAATGGAAGAGTCAGAGGCGGGTAAAAATCAAAGTGACAGATTCAGGTACAATATACCAGCTATAATCTGAGAGGTTATGGAATATGAATTAAGACAGAAAACAGGGATAAAACAGACTCCATTTCTTGTTTCTTCTAATTCTATAGCCCTTAACTCTGGAACTCTAGAAAGGAGTAAGAGAGCTTTTCTAATTTAGTTGGAAACCAAATCTCCTCAGCATGAGTGACGTCCCAGCATGGTGTATGTCACTGTGTGGAGAGGAAGATGTGGGCATGGCAGTGGGCACCAGAGGCCCTGCTGGGAGGACCTCAAGCCCACATCTGTTTCCACTTTGCTACCAGCTAGTTCCAACAAGGAGCCACTCTGCCAAGAGCAACCAAAAGCCTCCGATTCTCTTTGGCTTGTTCTAATTGTCATTCCTCGTTATGGAGTCAAATGTGCTATGTCAGGACAAAAAATATGAGGTAAAAAGAAATCACATAAACAAAGGAAGAGACCATGTACAATTCAGACTGAAAGGTCAAAACACAGTAAACATTTTCTCATTGCCCTTTTCATCACAGCTTGAATCCACAGTACTGAGATAAAAAAAAATTCCACTTTGAAATCCTTTAATAAAAGATAAGGAAAATCTTTCAAATTCTTTATCTTCTATGCTTTATAGAAGAAAAAAAATCCAACAGCAAAGACAACGATACTGTCTTAGTATTGCTTGTATTTCTCAGCAGTGACCATTTCTACCACAGGATTTTAGAAAGGAAGAAATTAGATGGCTTATCTTAAAGCTTATGACTAACACTCAGCAGTCATTAATAACAAGTTTTTATCTTGATTTATCTATAGTACTCTCTCTCTCAATCTCAATCTCTCTCTCTCTCTCTCTCTCTCTATATATATATATATATATATATATATATATATAAAAAACCAATGCGTATATATTATATATTCACTTGAGAATTCCTTAGTTTAGATTTCAGGCATTTTTGACCCCGCTTTAGAATGTGCAAGTATCAGTCGTTAACGTTATGACCACTGAAAGTTCAACTGAACAACCAACAATACACTGACAAAACGCAGCAGGATCATAGGCACACATGGATCACCAACGCCTGCAGATGAATCCCAGCATGTCCAACCGTATCACACAAAAAGTCAATGCAGCACAAATCAACAAACAAAGTCAATACTGAGCAACATAGTAAGGTGCCAGAAAACCAAATGCACTGCAGCTCCCTGCCCATGTGCCCAGCAGTGCTGATTGCTTTTTCTTTTCAAACACATTTTAATTATTGTATTTATGTTGTATCATTTATTTTATTCTCAAAACATGCATTTAAATAAAATTAAATTTGTGAATATTGTAAAATAGTTACCTTCCCCTTCACATGAGTGCTTAGACATAGTTAGTCTTTGAACAGGGTAATTTAAATTTCAATTGCAAAAAGTTTCAGTTACTCCTATTAAAATAGTCATTACAACTGGACAACTTACATTTTTTAGTACAATTTTATAAGATAATTTACTTTTTAAAAATAAAAACAGAAAAGAAAAGCGCCATTGACAGGCAGTAATCCTACCACTATGTGGTGCCTTTGTTGTTTTGGCTGCTGCTATTTTGTGGTTTCTCTTTTTCTTCCCCTCTCTCATTGTATTACAGTGTAATAAATGGCAGCTTCATGCAGCAGCTATCAGGAAAAAAAAAAACACACTCACATAACACTTAAATGCAGTGTTCCTAATAAGTCTAAAGGTTGACTTTTACCACAAGGTGTTAAAATAGCCATCAACAAAGAGGCTTTCAATTACACCTAGTTAATCCTTCAAGTAATGGCAGGTATATATCAGGTGAGAACAGGTTAAGTCACACACACGTCCACACACACACATGCACACACAATGCTGACGGGCAGGGACACTGCTGCTCTTTGATGTGTAGCTGGCTTGAGAAACACACTTGTACTGCTGTGACGTGCCCGACATATCATCTCACACATGGTATGTGCACCGCCGGCCCTGTGCTGAACCCGATACACACCGGCACACACACACACACACACACAGAGCGAGAGAGAGAGAGAGAGAGAGAGAGAGAGTTATCTTTACCCATTTTAGCTAACATTTTGAGTTAGCTTACTTTGAATATTTTATGAAATGAGGCTAGAAATTTTTTTGTTTGGAAAATTTGTATTACCATATGATTTCCCTGAACATCAAAGTAAGCAGTATGTCTGTATACAAGCTCTGTGAGCTGTAAGATGAACCCATCTGTATTGTTTTGAAATGGTGTGCAATTATTTTTCTCTATCACTATCTCTGTAGACCAACATTTTTCTCTGTTGTAGTTAATTCCCAGCTCCCCCTGCAGCCCCCCCACCCACCACGCTTCCCTCCCTCCATTCTTCAAGCATGCCATCAGATTAGCCTGATCTCTGGTTTCAACACTAATTGTGCTCATCCACTCAAGAACCTGACAGACTCTCAAGTGAGGAAAGGCTCAGGCTTGGGTGGCTTGCCTCTCATCCATCATCGGCTAACAGATCTCTTACAAGGGCCCTGCACGTTAGCGATATTAAAGCTAATACTGAAGGATCCTCTAATGCTAGCTCTAGTACCCGAGTAGCTAGTAGCATACAGTCTGCATGGTTTAAATCACAATCAGACTAGTATGATACAACCAAGTATTTTTAAAGCCCCTGTCTTCTGTTGCTTTATTATTATTTTGCACATACACTACCAGTAAAAAGAACTTATAATTCTAGCCTTTCCCATATTTTTTCTTTCTACATTGTAAAATAATGCTAAAAACAATGCTATAAAAGCATCCAAAAAAATGCAATCTCTTTGAACAGCACATATTAATATGTGTCTGCTAATCGCGCTCTGTAAACCCTTTATAATGGATCTAATCTGAAGTGCTGTAAATTGGTGATTTTTGAGGCTGGGAACTCTAAACGAACTTCTTTTCTGCATCAGAGGTAAGTTGTGCTTTCCTGGGATGGTCTTCATGAGAGCCAGTCTCATTATGATAGTACTTGATGGTTTTGTAAGTGCACTCGACAATACTGTTCTTGCAAGAACTATTGCAGAACAGCTGACATTCATGTTTTAACATCTGACTGTTGTTGTTGTTGCCAACTAATTACATAATTCCATATGTTATTTCATAGTTTTGATATTTCCAGTATTGATGTAGAATACAGAAATCCAAAATGAATCTTGTGTCCAAACTTTTTGCCTGGTACTGTACCAAAAATCTTCTCAATTTTACTATCTCAATTCTACCCTTTAATATTTCTTGAGTACCTGTCAATAGATGTGTGCATCAAGATTGGGATCCCATGTAGTTAATGACATATGAGAATGAAGGGACAAATACATGCCAGATTCATTATTAAAATGGCTTATTGCACATGCCATCGCACTGCAAAATGTATTTACCATGTTCAATTATTCATCTTTATTAGCTGCTTTTTCTGTTTTTTAAATTGTGTTATTTATATTTTGGTACGAAAAAAAGTCAATATGGAAATGTGGGTGCAAAAAGCACGGGTAGTCAGGATGGGTCACAATTCCTTCGGAAACATGCATTTATTATTATTATTATTATTATTATTACTACTACTACTTTGAATGTAGTGCACACACTATATACTATTAATTGTGTATGAATTCTTTAAAGCATTTCAGTTGTTTCAGGCCTACTAGTTCTGTTATTATTCACCAAAATATTTGCTAAAAATGATGCATTTATTTCAGATGGAACACTTTTTTGTAGTAATATCATATTTTACAATTACCAAATAATAATAATAATAAAAAAATAAAAAGCAGTGACAATTTTTAATTAAAATTTGAATGACTGGATTTAAAGTGAGAGGAGAGACAATAAAAGCAGAGATGTGCCCATCCACCGACAGATTACCATGTTTTTATTTAAGACCTGCTCCAGTGCGCTAACTGCATTAATGATGTTATAAAGAATTATGAGGTGAAATCAAATTTGCCTCGCCACTTGAGCACCACTAAAATGCCAAACAATAAACTACCAGATTGCAAATTAGATCAGTAAAAATATCAAACACATTGCAGTGGTGAAAAGAGGAGGGGGGCTTCCATAATTGCATTTAGTGTCTGAACCCTAGGGAACAGAGACACTAAAGATCATCAGGGCTCAGCGCATGAACCTGCTATTGACAGTGCACTAAAAATCGACAGTCTAACTAAATAAACATTCCCAGGTCCATTAAATATTCAACAGTTCAGATTTGACTAAACTGTCTATGTTTCGTTTGTTTAGGTCCCTGTGGAGTCGCTACTCACTCTGTTGTGCACCAGGACACTTTTTCTCATCTTCCACCTTTTATTTGTCTCTTCAACCCTCCACCCCTTCCTGCATCCCCAACACACCCACACCCAACGACCCTCCCACTCAACACGCACACACACACACACACACACCAGCTCATCTTTTTTTCCCCCCATCCCTGACTTTTGACAGCAATAAATGATGTGCAACCTGAGGGTCTGACTCTAAAGGGAAGGGAAAGAGGGACAGGGCCTGCCGAGAAAAAGCAATACAGCAGAGACAGCAAATAACCAATACTCATCACACTGGCACTAAGGCAAAGATCAGTGACATTAAACAAACATCCCCAATACTTTGTGCTGCAAAGAAGATCAGTCACACAAACACACACATCCACATAGCCTCCCCAGCATACTTGGTGCCTTGAGGAACCTAGATTGATGTGCACATTGTAAGGCACCAAGACACAGTTTGATGGATGTTTGCATTGTTGCATTGCCTGCTGATCACAGGGATGCCATAGTGCTTATATTAAATAAGCTATTGGCACCTATAGAACACCAGCTCATGTTTCAGCCATAAACAGATCCCCCAAATTTGATTTATATTATTGAAATATGTTTTATATATATTACACAGTCAGTTTAAATAGATGGATTCTCCTTTCTGAAGATGGACTAAAAGAGAAAGCAGAGGTCTTGTGGCTCTCGGCTTCTGTGCCTTTGCTCACCTGCTTCCCTGTGAGGGGGTAACAGCCCTTATGCAAATGCGCGGTGACAGTGTTATTGTGGAATGAATATCAATGGAGTAATTACAGCACATGCAGCCCTCCTTTCCCCACCACTCCTGCCTGTCTTCATCTCTCATCCCAACTGCAGATCTCCCTCAGGGTAAAAAAGACGGCCACCACTCTTTCCGGATCCAAAGCTAATAATGGAGGCTCTGGTGTGGGCACTGAGGGAGGCAGCCCGCGGGTCCAGAGACGCAGACGTGGCTAAATGCATTTGAGTACCCCACTGGAGTATCACAGCTCAGGTCAAATGATTAATAAAGAGAGAGCGAGGGAGTGAAAGGGTGTGTGTGTGTGTGTGTGTGTGTGTGTGTGTGTGAATGAGTCAGAAAAAAGAGAAAGGATTTTATTATCTAAATTGACAACAAAATTGAAAAGATAAAATTTGAGGGAACCTCAGCAATCCATAAGTTTAACTTCACCTCCTAACCTCCTAAACCAGTGAATAAATATTCATATTTCTATTTTTATATATACATACAAGCTTGGCACAAGTTTCATGCAAGCAAGGATACTATATATATA
>JAQMYJ010000040.1:19896578-19917847 GCA_030014305.1 Clarias laeviceps | reverse complement strand
GTAGAATGTAGAAAATAAATCACTAAACAAAAAAAAAAAGAAATTTGCAAGTGTTCTAAAACTTTTGAACGGTAGTGCATATCTTCTCTCTCATTTAAAAAAACAACCTTGATGCACAAACACAAACTGACAACCTAATGTATACAGTCCTGAGAAAAAGCATGTTGCAAAATACGAACAAATTAAAAAGTAAATGAGCAAATACTTTACATGAGATAACTTCCAAATCACACTCAAAGCCTATGTGCACACACTGAGAAAAACATGGTGCTAAGCAAGTTGTCAGCACAATGCTTCATGTGCAGATGGAGGTGGGGTTTTTAAACATGCGTGTAGCCACAGGTGGTTTGGCTTGATGGCCTTTCCTCTACTGTGCACAGACACAGAGGCCTGAAAGGTGGACTGAGAGGAGCCTGCCACATGCTGTACTGTGCAGTCTGGGTCATGGCACCACCGCCGTTCCAGCTGAGATCCGAGTGACATGCTCCGTCTCTAGTTTCATGTTCAGGGCCTGGGGGGGGTCAAGACAGCTTCCCCCTGCTAACAGAACACTCCTCATGGCTGAAAACACACAGAGGCCCACCTCAGGAGAAGGGGATGCTCACATACTCGACAGAAACAGCAGGACTGGACAGCCACGCTGTGGGTAGATGGATTGGTCTCTGTATATAGCAAACATTGATATTGATATGATGCCTGCTTTTTGCCTTTTTGTAGGTTATTCATATGCTAAGGAAAACGGGGAATGGTTATTAGGTTCTGGTGGTACAATGTTGCAATACAGGTAGAATGCAGCAAATTTATCATGAATTAGGTGTTTTTTTTTAGAATGCAAGTACTGGTTTCACAGTTTGTTCCAAAATGGCACAAATCTCTAGAAATAGTACTCAGATATCCCTCTAGTGCTTGTATACATTGAGTGTAATTTGTTTAGGAGCTGACTGAGTATATATATATATATATATATATATATATATATACATATTTACACTTTTTTAACCTTGAAAAATTTGACAGTGCAGTGCTGGCAAGTGGTGGAGTTTCGTTCAGCAAACAGCTAGGAGGGATGAGAGAATTAGTTCTGGAGAATTAGCAGGAGAAAAGGCAAATAATGATTGGTATAAGCATTTCAGCGCTGGGATGTTTTCTTTCTTACATTTCTTACCATATTATATTATTTCTTTTTTTGTAATTTACATTTGTTTCTGTGTTGTCTGTCTTTCCGGCATGACCTACATGGCGACGCTTTGTCGACTGGTAAAACAAGGATCTGAACTAAGGCTGACATCACACAGAACATAGCCAAAACAACTCTCAGTAGAAAAACAAAATCCTTTAACTTGAGAAATTATCCCATTTACTTGTAAAATTAATAATTCTGTGCTTCTATCACTACTATGATCTCATTCTTGTATCAAATGATCTTTGACTGGCCTGTGTGTTTCATTCTTATAAAACCTTTGGCCAAGCACTTTTGTAAATCAAACATCTGTTTAGTTGTAAAATTGCTTATCACTGGCATAAGGTCTCCTCTCTCCTCCCTCTGCAACTCATCCTCCTCCTCTCATCCTCCCATCACTCTGCCTCCTGTTGACTCCTCCACTTCTACTAACCTCTCTATGTTCCAAATATTTCCCTTTCCTGCTTTTTGAAGCTGCCATGGGTCAGCCGATTCACAGTACAAATCATTTTAGTCACTCATTGGGGGGGCACCCTGCCCCACTGAGACTAGGAGACATTGAAACACAATACACTCCAGTTTTGCACTTGCATTTGTTTTTCCTAGTCCAGTTTCAGATTGACTGATTGGCAGCATATCCCCAAGACCCGCCAAGAAAAGAACCCAAGGGTTGGGGCTTTTGGGGTTTTTGGGTTGTCACTGATGTAAATGTTGTTTATTGCAGTTTATTTAAACCTTGAACCACCTCTACTACCAAAGGCCATGTTAGAGGCATAGTTAGAGCTATTGGACAACCTGCTGTGGTTGGGGCTCAGGATTTGGCCCCAGATGCACACACTGAGCACTCTTCTTTGGCTGAACAGAACACAACATTTCCTGGTTCTGAGCCTTCCAACTTCTTTCAGACATGATCAATTTTATTATGAGGAAGTAGGATCTATTATGCCATAAAAGGTATGTATGATAAGAAAACTTCAAATACATTTGGGAGATTTGCTATATGCATGGTTGTGAAAGTTTTAGAGAATCCATACAAATGTTTCAAACAAAACGAAACATGGTACAGTACAACCATAGGAGGAATTCAAGATCTATATTGAGATTTCAAAATAAGCTTTGGACAGATACATCTAGGTCACTTTTTGTGTTTCTTACTGTAGGGTGCACACCGCTGAAGAGAAGAGCCAAAACTGTCCAGCTGCTGTAATCACATTGGTTTCAGTGCATCTGATCCTCAGTATAACAGACTTCCAACCAGTTGAATGAGTAAATAAAGAGCTGTGGAGTGTTCCAGCTGGAGAAAGATTATTTCTCGCATTGGGGGAGAGTGCTGCACAGAAGACATTAAGCCCAAGATAAAGAGGACTGATTGGACACAGAAATGGTGAAAAAAGGGGGCTTCCTAATTCCAGTCTGGGGTACTGTATTATAGTGTTTAGATTTTGACAAACAAAAATATACATACATGCTGTTGTATAGATAAAGACTTAATAATCTTTTTCATCGTATTGCTTTAAAACAAACAAACAAAAAACTCAAAATAGACACATGAAAAAATATTTGAAAAATAATTTGTGCTCACGCGTAGAACTTTTAAACACCATGTGTTCCTTAAATGGCTTATGACATTTAAAATCTTTCATTTGCTTTTCACACATGAATGTGTGTGTGTGCATGTGTGTGCACGTGTAAATGTCTAATAAGATCTCTCTCATGCTCACTTGGCTATGAGAGAGGGCTTAGGAAGCAGGACCATTGCAGTGGTATTCCAGAGGACTTTCCCATTCCACCCTTTTCTTGCCTCTTTTCTCCCCCGATACGAATAAAGGGATTAGAGCATACAGCTTCCGCCAGACCCTCCATTCAGGACAAAGCAGACGAGGGCTTAGTCAGACAGCCTAGGATATACAAGCAGGTCTCTGTCACTCAGACCAGTCACTACTACTGCACAGAATCTAATCTTATTATGATATTGGAAGTAAAGAGAGAAAGAGAGAGAGAGAGAGATGTGAAAGTGGGAAAAGCTTTCATCACCAAATTCATACTTGACTTTGCATGCTGCAATTCAAAGCCCATGCACAAGCTCTTTAAACTTTCAAGTTATAAATAAATGGAAACTCACTGAGGATTCCAAAACATGGCAAAAGTGTGTGTGTGTGTGTGTGTGTGTGTGTGTGTGTGTGTGTGAGCCTGCATGTCAGTTCATCTGTTTTGGCTCTTTTAACATGTGCTTCTGAGCAAGCATGTGGGTTGGAGCTGTTAAGTACCTTGTGAGGACGTGACAAGACAGTGTCAAAGTGAGCCCCATGCTTGGAGCTACACCCAAACCCTGTGAGGAGCCACTGCATGTTCTGTTAGAATGTGGAAGTATGGTGCTAAAGCACGACCTGGGCAGGCCATGTGCCCTGGCGGAACTTAGTACCAATGTGAAAGGTTTTTCTAGCTTCCCTGTTAAACGCCGGGGTGCAAGAGAAATACACTGGAAGCCTGGGCATTAGCAGTGCATCAGCCTGAACCACAGCTAGAGATGGAATGCTGGGTCCCACTTGTCAGAAGCCCTGTACATTCTACAGTCCCTTCTGAGGAAAATTTCTGGAAGATAATCATGCCCACGATCATATGAGGACAGAAGCAGAAGAAAGCAACAATAAAAAAAGAAAAAGAAAGGATTACTATGCAATCGTACCACTGTCCGTGTCACGTCAGTCAGTTGATAAAAATAATGGCATTTATATGCCACAAAGCAGCCCAGCAAAATGCAATCTATGGGGGATTTTCAAAGGGAAAAAGCAATTTGTTTGTCAATTTAATGTATTTTATCTTAATGGCAATTTAAATTCAATTATCCAAAATAATCTACTACATGTAATTTAAAAATTGCACAAGATTACATGTAATGCTACTTAACCAAATTAGGCCAAGAAAATTCTGCGATCAAGGTAAATATGTAGGTAACAAAAAATATATCAAGGAAATATGCTTATACAAACAGCACATTTTGAACATATATTAAATGCTCTTTGTAGCAACCTGTGCAAAGTTAGGTACAACCTGTAATGCATTTAGTAGTGAAAGGTTTCATTTTGAAAATTTCTTCACTGCTTTAGACTACTACAATAATTTTTTGCATCTCTTTTTTTCTAGAAATGCCTCTTAGTTTCAAATGCAAACATGATCACAATACAGAAACGTAAACATGTGCAAAATAGAAGAAATGCTACATGAAAAGCCAGGGGAATGTACAATAAGACTGACTGACTGAGCCTCCTCCTGCAGCCGAGAGTAGCTCACTGAGCTGGGACAAGCCACAACAACATTTAAATACTCATGTTCTTTAAAATGTCTGTTTATTACTAATGTTCTGCTAGAAAAATTTTAAAGCATTTGCCTTTCTTTGTCTTCCTCAATGTTGTGCATACATGTATAACATTTCTGTCTTACTGTAATATAGATCTGCTCTATTCAAGACAAAAAATACAGTAATAGCTTGTATTGCTATTTTTTAAAAATTATTTAAAATGCAATAATTAGATTGTAAAGGCATTGGGGTGAAAAGCAGGTGTGTGTGTGCTTGTGTGTGTGTGTGTGTGTGTGTGTTGGGGAGGGGGGGTGGTTGAAGGGAGGATCTAAGGAACCAGATCTCTGGTAATCCAACAAATACACAGCCAGCACTTAAATCCATCCTTGTCAGCTCAAATGCTGTGTCCCATGCACTGAGCAGGGCTAATTAAAAACAACACATGGCAGGAGGACACCCCTCAGCACTAAAATACACCCATCAGCACACCAGGGGACAGTATTCACACCTACACGCTTTTATAAAAAAAATGTTTGTGGAGTTAACAAGTCCATTCCAACCAACATCAAGATTAAAATATTATATCATACTACAAGTTAGTTTTAAACATGCTTACTAATGAAAACTCATCATTGATAGAAGGAAGAACAGTTCATTTAAAACCTGTGCATCCTTTTGTGTATAAGTTATCCAAACACATATAAACCAACCACTTTTGCAGCACTGCAGGGAAAACCTGAATTACAAAATACTGCTCTGGGATACTAACCAAAGTCACAACACTGAATCAAAATTCTCTCCTACGGGTTACTAGCATCTCAGCGACTCTCTCGTTCTCACACACATATACACCATACAGAGAGAGAGAGAGAGAGAGGTAGAGAGAGCGATGCAGATCCCATCCCACCTCCTTGCCTGCAACAGGTTGCAATACACAACCTGGTTATTTTAGCATATAAAAATACTATATTATTCCTAGGTTTTAGTGATTCTTATTCTTGCTGGTGTTGTATAAAATGACATGGTGTAAATATGCATATGTGGGAAAATAAAGAGTTTAATTCGAAATAATGAACGATAAAAACACGCCTGGACCAATTAAAAGACAGCATGTCGAGAGGAAAGTCACTGCAGATACTGAGAAAATGTGCTGCCTTAACTGATCAGAGAAGCGCTTTTTATTTATAGACTATTTAAACTGGCGTTATATGTCGACGTCATTAACTAAATAGTCCTGTAGCATAGTTTAACCTTAATAACGTGCTGGGACGTTACAGAAACAAGAACAATAATAGCATTTCTCATTTAATAGTGCGCTCATTGCGCAGGGGAGGAGTCATGTAATATTGCCATTAGAACATCAGTTGCAGTGCTAATTAATCATGCAGCTGATTATCACTGCCCCTATCCACTGAAATATTAGCCCATTTAGGCCTATTTAATTGGCAGCAAACCGATATTAAAAAAATATAAAAAATCAAGCAAACAAATAATAATAATATAGTTATTATTATTATTATTATTATTATTATTATTCGTAGTAGTAGTAGTAGTAGGCCTAAGCATAATATTTCCATTTTTTTTATTTAATTTTTTAAAACGTGTCATTATTCCGAAGTCAGTCGTCTTGCAAGGTTTTTTTTTTCTTAATAGCGATGAGCAGAGATGTTGAGACACAGCCATAAATCCTCGCCTGTGGAGCTCGACGCTGTAAAGAGCAGTCTGAGAGGTGTGAATATGACCGTTTGCCCACTGTTGTGATTTATGGTGCTCATGATTACAGGGCATGAATCAGTTTGATGCTGGAATGTCATTAGGCAGCGTTCCAACCAAACGGCCAGGACGCTTCGCTCTGAGCCACGGGCGCTCTGCGGGATGACAAGCCTACAACCTAAATGGATGCAATAAAAGTCAAAAAGGTGCCAATTACATCTCAAAGTAGTCGGTAACTGCGGATAAATAAACAAATACGTTGCTGCTACGTGGGAGAGACGCGTGCGTGTATGTTCGTGAGATCGTGAGGAGAGATCCTGGCATAGCGCGAGCGTATGTGGTTGAGAGAGAGAGAGAGAGAGAGAGAGAGATATTATTATTATTATTATTATTACTAATACTAATACTTTGCTGTCCTATTACCTCGATGTCCACAATAGCACACAGCCAGTAAAATCTACATATTCAAGCAAATAGCCTACACACACACCTTGCACCAACAGCCTGCTTTCAAATCTGTCGGGAGTTAAACTGAACGTGTCTTCGCACTGCTAGTATCTCCAGGGCGATGGAAAGCAAAGCTTCAGCTATGAAATTCCTCTTGTTACCGCTCGCTACTCACGGCAATGTTAGAAGAATGATCCACTACAAGGTCATGCCATACATGTAGTCTATTGTTTATTGACTGGTAGAAAGAAGAAAGTTGCACGCAAATCCGCTTAATGTGCAGCGAGGTATCAAAATATCTAATTCTACAACAATTAAACATATTCCAATAAACCATAAAGGTCTGCCTTAACATCACTTTGCATTATTGCGTAGGGAACGTGCACGGCAAAACTGCTCCTTATTTTTGTGATGTTATGTGACCTGTTAAGCTCGCACGCGATAGTAAATAAACACCAAACAATAGAGGCCTAGCACTTCAGGTGTAATATTTTGTTAGGGGATAAGATTGAATTATTAATCAAACTATAATTAATCCCAACATTTCAGTGAAAAAAAGGGACAGGTTGGGTAGTAATGTGGGACAATTAGATTTGTTATCATAATGTCTTATTTAATATCTTATTTCTGTCACCAAACCTTACAGACAACGTGTGGATGAAGCGGTGGTTGTAACGTTACTGTGATTAACACACCAAAATGGAAGTCACGGTAAGGTTAATTACAAGATTTTGCTCATTTTAATCGCAAAGGCATACATCTTACGTCATATGCCATAAATTATATGACTATTATTTGTAATTAACCTGGACGTATATAACAGCAAACCTATTAAAAACAATAATAATAATAATAATAATAATAATAATAATTATTATTATTATTATTATTATTATTATATTTGACACTAAAATTTTATATTTGACTAATTTAAATAAAATTAGGCTATATGTCTTTTTATTGCTCCACTTACTAAGACACAGTATAAAGACGTTACAACATTTAAGCGACTCTATAATTTAAGATTTTAAAAGAAAATATTTGCATGCACAAGTTATTGTTCAAAATGCAGTTAAAATAAAAATTTTTCCCTAAGTATTAATTATGATTTTACATATTTAAAAGGCAATTAAACTGCAAGTAGCACTTTCCGTATTTAATATTAAACAATCCTAACATAAACGAACAATACATTTAAATTTTATTTAATTCTAAAAATAAAACGCATGAGTAAAACTAGCGTTTAAAACCAGAAAGTAAGTAAAATGTACACAGTGATATTTTGTTTAAGTTTAGGACTGCATAGCCAGATGAGGGATTTCCTAATCCTTACATCAGTGCAGGGGAAAAATAAAATAAAATAAAATAAAGAGTATTTTAGCTAAAATGTGTGTATGAGTATCATGTCTTATTTGATTAGACAAAATCAGGGTTACTTCAGGAATGCAAAAAAAAAAAAAAAAAAAGGCAAGAATTGTCCAAGATTACCCAAGTTCATGGGCTCTTTGAAAACCCTAGCCAATAGTTCACCGTAACAATTTTAGAAACAATTGCAAACCACAGGAAGGGCTATGCAAAAACAAACAAACAAACAAACAAATAAATAAACAAAACAAAAGCAAACAAAATCTATGCATTACTGGGCGCGAACCCAAAAGAAAAACTGTATCAAACTACGTTATTCAAAAGCAATATATGAAGTCATTATTGGTTCTAAGATTATTGTAATTTTATATAAGATATTATTTTGTATAAGATACTAAAATGAATACAGAAAGTGTTCATTTCAAAAACAGTCCTAAACTTGTATAATCAATTTACCGCTAATTTGTGGACAAACTCTTCCCTGCTGATCAAGTGGTCAAATAATCGGAATTCACCACTCAGCGGGTCAGAAAAAAAGAAGTCAAAATTTCCATCTCTCGACCCGCAAACCTAGACATACTCATTAAAATCGAAATGCTCCATATTAATTATACTACATTTATATGAAACTAAATTTCTATAAAACACATGTAGAATATATTAACCCGTCTAAATTTTTTGAACAAAAAAATCACTTCATTTAAAATTCTTCGAAGCATTGCAACGACCTTGAATTAAGTAGCTACGCTAATTCAGCCTATTTAAATGATGGCCAAATTAGAAGATTTAGGCAAAAAAAATGTATCCAGTGTCATCAGTAAGTCATTCGACTTAAACAAGCACGCAAACAAAATACATGGTACTTTTATCACACTCTGAATGGTTTTAAGGGTGCTTTTCTTCAGAAATAATAAGCCATCTGCCCTTACTGTTGGTAGTCATGTTTGCAGTAGAGTTTTCTGTCTCGGGAGTAGCAGCTGGTGGTGAGCGGCTGCTGACACACGGCGCACTGCAAACACTCTTCGTGCCACGAGGACTCGTTGACGCGCATCAGGAAGCGGTCGGCTATGGGCCGCTGGCAACCCTCACACACCGCCTGCTGATGGCACTCCGAGCCTGCACACACATAAACACATACACAACCATAGCGCAATGTTAGATCGTTTTCCCCCCAATGCATCAATCTCAGTGAAGGCACGCACATTTCGATCTGAAGATCAAAGTTGACTTTCACGCTTTCACGCAAAGTTGCGATCACGCTGCAAATGCATTATGGTATTCTAATTAATAAAAAGTGTAAGGTGCAAACTGTAAGTAAAGTGGCCTATATTAAAAATCCTTCCTAAATTCAAATAACAATAATAATAATAATAATAATAATAATAATAATAATGAAGACTCTAAACAAGCCAACGCTAAAATTGCGCTTTAGACGTGTGCATTTTTTTCTGCGAAGTCAGTTTATGTATATTGCTGTTACCACAAAAAAATTGGTGTCTTAAAATGAATTAATAATTTAATTAATTACAACGTGTAGATATTATCAGCAATTTGTGTTACGAAATGCAATTTTAATCAATTTATATATTTAAGCAATTCCGACAAAATGCGTAAGTTTAAGAAATGTTGCATTAAAATAAGTTTGACTTTAATAATTAAGAGAGATGATGTGAGGATAAGTTTCAATAGTCTTCGAGTTTGACAGTGCTAAATAAAGAAGAATTGCGCATAAAGTTCTCACGCATCAACGCAGTGCATAGATTCCATATAGCAGCCTACAAAGGCTTACCTAGCATAACTCCAAGAGTGGCTGGTCCCGTCCGGAGCGGATGGTCTTCAATTTTGATACCGTCCAACATACTCGAGCGCTGAGACTATTTTCCCGTTGAGAAGCGCCTCTCCTGTGGCTCAGGACCTGTTGCAATATCCGTAAAAATATTTCGTTAGACCTAATCCGATATAAGGCCACAATATAATTGCTTATCCTACATAATCGTAACGCAATTGTACATGTAGCTCAAATGATCAAACTTTTTAAAGTTCCCAGTGTAGGTAGCAACGTCAACATTATTGCTGGATCAAAAGCTGACATGATTAAACAACAACAGCGACAACAACAACAACAACAACAACAACAACAACAACAACAAACGTACGACGAGAACAACAAACTTGATAATCACCTGTTATTTAGGACTGCTGAAAGTTGCGCTTTTAGTAGCTACAAAGTTTGTATCCGTGCCGCGTTATGGCGAACTGCAGTAGGAGGACCTTCTCGTTTTGCACTGCGCAAGAAAAGTTGCATCGACACACTAGAAATATGAAAGAATTAATAGATTAAGAGAAAATATCTGATAAAATATCCAAGGAAATTTGTCTAAGATGTCACTGTGTGGACAGTGTGCCATTCAGATCCGTAGCGCTGAGGAGCGCCCTAAACTGAGGTAGAAGTGAGGAAATACGCCCTCCCCTTAGTGGCCGCGTCACGCCTCAGCCTATTTACTGCCGCCAGGACGCGATTGGTGCCGAGTCGAAACTAAAGCCGGTCCGCCTCCTAACGCGCACCACCAGCGCTAAGAGCCAGCGAAAGACGGGAAAGACGCTAAAATGTGAAAGCAAGGAGGAGAGAGAGAGAGAGAGAGAGAGAGAGAGAGAGAGAGAGAAAGATAGAAAGAAAGAATCTGGAATTCCTGAGGAATGCTGTAGGCAGAGCGGGTGAGTCTAGTGTGACAATTTATAGGTGAGTTTTTTGTGAAGTGGATTTTGACATCTACAGCACATTCAGTGACAAAATATATATCGATTATCCGCATTAATCGAGGATCTTCCACTGGCAACTGAGAAATAAAAGGAATTCTTTGCACGATCTATAAAATCCATTAGGGCTGAGAAATAATGATCAACAGAATAAAAACGAGCAATTCCAACATTACCACTACTCCTAAACTACTACTACCAATAATAATAATAATAATAATAATAATAATAATTTATTATTATTATTATTATTATTATTATGATTATTATATAAATCATGATCACATAAAAATATGGCAATATCATAGAAATGGACCACTGGACAACTGGACTCTCTATTAACTGGTAATATTTTGTTGGATTTTTCAAGCTGTGCCGCAGTTATATATTTATTTAGTTTCTTTCGACTTGAAGTCTTTCTTTGATAATAGGTAGTGGAGCACCGTATGGGCCGCTCGCTCGCTTTCAGCCTTTGTGTGCGCGTTATGGAGCCTCGAACCTTCTGACCTTCTGTCTCAGACGCACCTGGCGATCAAGACTGATAAACGTTCGGGTTGGAAGGTGGGGTGGGGTATGCATTTAAAAGGCATACAATATCCCTGCATAATTGAAATATTATATTATACATATAATATAATTAATACATAATGAATGTATGCTATATATCATATATATGAAATTGTTTTAGTAACAAAACAAAATTAATAAATAAGCTGCTACTGAAATGCTACTAAAAAAGAAATAAAATTCCAAATAAAATATGCCATTATTACAAGAAGCAATGACTCAACATAGTTTGTATCAAACAGCCCAATTCTGTACAAAACTGGATGAGGCTTGGGCTGTTTGCTTCGATAGAAATCCTTGATTTTAGGCTTTTTTAATTATTATTAATCGCATTCTCTTTTGGATTTCACTTTCGTTTGTTCTTTCTCTCATTCATTGATTAACCTCTACCGCCCCCCAAAAAAAATAAAAATAAAATGACAACAATTTAAGGTTTATTTAAATGTTAGAATATTAAGATGTTATTATTATTATTATTATTAGTAGTAGTAGTAGCAGTATTATAACGGGTTTATGGCGAATATCATGGCTTTAAAGATATTAACCTGTTATATGCAACATTGCCTTGACCTTTAACATGCTACAAAAAAATTTAATTTACATTTCTTTTTCCCCACAAACTTCCATGTCTCTGACCATCATACTCGCTATAGCAGCTTATCCATCACACGATTCCACACTCCACACTCAACCTAGTGCACTCCACCATCTCACTCTGCCAGTTACACTTGAGAATCACGCACTCATCCAATCCGAGCTACACTCTACACTCTCACAGTTTCACACATGTCACAGGCTGCCCATTGCATTCCTCCTAGACTAATCTCTACGCAAAGTAGTTGCCAAACTTTGTTCTTTCTTTATTCTGAACCTCAAACAAACAAACAAACAAACAAATGAAAGCCACATTAAGAGACGAAACAAAAAAATGCATGGGTCACATCTCATAAAACCAAGGAAAGAAGGATCCAGGGTAATTTCTTTGATTATGTGGTATTATTATCACATGTTTCAAATCCAGTGAATAAAATGTCAGGAAAACTATATGCAAGAAATTTTTTGCATCAAAAGAATATCACTGTCATCACAGGAAATTATATTCTCAAAATCACAATTGCTTTAATTATTTGCTTAGCTTAAATTACGTAAATGCATTGTTTCTATTAAAATACATTTTGGAGCTTCGTGTAGGCATATAGCTTGATTTCCTTCAGCCAAAAGAAAAGCGGGCACTAGCCTTTTTTGTTTTCTTACATATTTAAAAATAAATCACTGCAGTTTTTTTTATTTATATTGCAATGACTTTTAAGTCAATATACATATGTAAAAAATGGAAACATATTGTGCTGTTTTTTTCTAAAGGGCAACAAAAAATAACTGAAACAGTTATACCAATAATTTTGCTAAATACCTTAAGTGACAATTTTGAAATATTATCATCTGTAAAACATCATTACACGTAATTAGAAAACGTCTCATATAGGCTAACGAGAACACAGCAGCAACTGCTATTATTATTATTATTATTATTACTGCGTTAAAACGATTCCAATATTTCAGAACCATAAGGGAAATACTCGAGGCCTGACAATAGCCTACACAAGAATCAACGGCATATATAATGTGACAGTTAATTAGGGGCGAAAAAAAAAACATACAGTATACTGCCATATCAGAAGATAGAGAGATCGTTTACCTTGCTGTCATAAGTTCACTGGGTGTCCTTTGTGAAGTGTGTGAAAAACCCTGGAGCCGTTCCATTATCTAAAAGCCGCTAATGCTGCCTTTCCTGTCTGTTCAAGTCGCCCCCTTGCGTTTAAAACACAGCTTGTTTAGGGTTGTGAAGCAGTGGAGCAATGTACAAGGATACACTAGGTATTTGGGTATGTTGCTCGTACCCAGAGTTAACAATTATACCTATTCATCATGGCATCAAGTGATAGTCACATTAAGCTCTTTGATACTGAACGGCGGCACCAAACGTTTTGCTATCCAGTATTTTGCTATCGTTAAATCCGCGCCAGGAAAGAAATATAAAGAAAAGTCGAAAAACATGTTGTCACAACCCGTACCGAATTACGTCCGACGCCATCAGCAATGTGACTTGCATGTAGCAGTACAGCCAAATGCCCGTCTTTGAAACCCAGTCAATGGTTTACGAAGTGTTTCATAAAGACAGGCCTCACTGGATCAGCAGAAAAACAATAAAATCAAACGCCTCACAAAGGCTTGGCTTTCGTGACATTCTTTGGCCTCACAGTCGGTATCCCTAAACCCTGCAAATATGAGCTCTCTCATTTTGATCGAATAGTATAAACTAAGCACACTGAAACTGCACACAACCATCAGTTCAGGGAATGACATTATTAAAAAACCTTTTCCTGTGCGCCCCCTTCCCCACAAAAAAGGCAGCTAAGCTGCAGGTGTGTGGCACGTGAGCTACTGACACCAGTGCACGCACGCACGCACGCACGCACACGCACGGGGAGACAGGGGTGTGGAGAGTAGGAATGGATGGGTCTAATTTACACCCAGTATAGACTTAAATTTGTCCATCTTTAATATGGCAAGGCGGGTTCGGTGAAGGAACTGAATTGCTGAGCTACAAGGTAAGACCTTATGCATGTACTTCCACTGAATGATTTTTAACATAGTCTTATAATTGAAAATGTACGACTCATTAGGTCGCTAGGGGCGGGGTTTATCTTCTTACCTTTCTTACGACTTATATAAAATCTAACATCATCGAACTCGTGACTGACACAGTTCGTACGATTTCGTGTGAAATCGTGTTCAGGTAGCCTATATTAGAATTAAGTAAGGCTCTAGATATAAAATTTCGTTATAAAGAGAAATCAGGTAATAATGTTTTTACAAAGAAACGAAAAGCTCCGCCTAAGCAATTGTATACTTTTATTTATTTGTTTATTAATTAATTTGTTTGTTTATTTAAATGACTAATATTCTCCCTTACTTCATCTTCGTCGTATCTTTTCAATATTAATATTTTAAAAATCTATCTATCTATCTATCTATCTATCTATCTATCTATCTACAAAGAAAGAAAAAAGAAAGAAAGAAACTTGCGAATTACTCGGCTACATATTATAAAGAACATTCTAATATTCTATTAGCTATTTAAAGGCGCGGTTTAAACTTCCAATTACGTTTGATGCCACGACAGGTGAAATAGCTAGAACTTGCTGCTTATTAAAAGAAAACTATTGTACGACTATTACTCGCTAAATTATTTGCAATTATAGCTTCAGTACTTATTTTTATTATTATGCACATTATTTCATAAACTTAAAAATATTCAATACTTTTGTATATTTTTACAGTTTTATTCAAAGTTATACACGCTCTTTATAGTTATTAGTTGGTACGAGTGAATGCATTGTGCCTATTTGTTAATTTCTTCGTTTCCCTGTATTGCCGTTTATTTATAAATACGAATATCCGAATTAAAAACTAATATGAGGCAATACATCCTTAAGAATAACGCAAAGCAGTGGCTCGTGCAGACACACAGTAATTTACAATGGCACTGACTTTGATGTCCGAATGTACTTTGATCTTTTAATGAGTGTGCCTCTGAAGCTCTGCACTCGCAGCTACTACTAAAACATGGGATAAAAAGGTGCTTTAGAGTCCATCTATCTAGACTTTAACACTGCGCATGTCTAGGGATGTTTTCAGCATAATTCAGGTCAAATGATGATTAAGAAGTACAAATAATCTTTAACAACAATCATAGAGACAATGCCTTGATATCAACAACAACATTGAATTATGCACACACGCACACATTCATATATAGAGAGTATAATTGTTGTTATTTTAAATTATTATTATTTTTCATGTTTCTATTTTTTTTCAGCGTTTACTTGGGTGTAACTGTCGCCCCCTTGTGAGAAAGCAATTTTACAGGCTATCCTTAGCCCCCGTCTTCCTACGTTGCCTAATAAATTCATGATAAACAGACCTAGTCGATGCTTACTAATCATGATCATTTGAAAAGGGCCAATTCGGCACTTTGACAGAATTTTTATGCAATTAGAAAATTTATTGTACTGTCTGATATTACTGCGCGCTCCCGTTTAACTTGGGGACTGCACATATTTCGAGATTCGATCAGTAATTTAACAATAGGGTATTTCAAAATCTACGGAAGCCTGGATATGTCACAAAGGGACTTTTTTTTTCTTGCACACAATGAAGGAAGACATGAGATAATTGGTTTATTGTTTATACGGGGCGATATATCAGAGCTAGGATGTCAAATTTGGGTTTCTGCAGCTGAACCTACTCACAGCTCCATGCTCTATCCTACTCCTACACCCTCCGTTAGTGTGAGCTTTTTATATTTCAGCTGGACTTGCCCTTTTTCTACATGCAGCCTTTTTTAGAACTCCTCACTACTCTCACTTGTATTTTTGATGTCCCTACATTGAGACCCAGGAGAAAAGCCAGGAAGAAGACCCAGGAGAAGAGCCAGGGCTGATAAAGGATGTACAGTGGGGTGGGGCAGGTGGGAACTCATTTAGGCATACACCTATTCAATTAAATTCAATTCAATTCAATTTTATTTGTATAGCGCAATTGGCATTAACAATTGGCATTGTCCCAAAGCAGCTTAATACAATCAAAAGAATTATTTAAGTTTCCTACCCCTCCAAATTCCAGCTAGGTGCTACTTACTAATTGCATGTAATTTTCATGCAAAGTATATACACTTTTACCAGTAAAACCAGCAATGTTTCCAAAAGAACTCTAGTTGGATCATCCCTATGATTAGTAAAAAGTCCAGCTAATTTCCTCAGAAAAATGCACAAATGTACCTAAGCTTACGTTTTTATTTTTCTTTCTTTTTTATGCAAATGAGTGTCATAGAATTACACACAGAATGTATTTTGAATTGAAAATGTGCTAATATGGCTATGGAATATGTTGGTAAAAAAACAATTTCTTATGTTTTTTAACTAAATTGTTGATCTGACTCTTGGAATTAATCAGTGAAAAAAATTGCAATGCAATAATTTTATCATTAATATTTTAATTCTGATCATGCATTCAAAAATGAAACAATAATTGTGTTAATTTTTTTGCTGTTTCATACACTTTATGTCATACCAAATGAAATAATGAAGTCTTATTATAAGTTATTTAAGTGTGGAGTTGTGGTCAGTAAAATAGAAAGTGTCAACACATAAAACCCCAATCTAGGTTTTTTAGATTTAATAAAGATCATCCAATCAATAGTTTAGCTGCTAGCTGTTTGCTGTTTTAATATCTCGGTGGCAGGTCACACACAACACATTCTTCAATGGGGGCTCTCCCTTTCACACAAATCTCATCTCAGCTCATCAGCACAATCAGCATTACCTCTGCTTCAAGTTGAAAGGCACAATGACAACACCACAGTATTCCCACCTTGCAGTCTGTATGGCGTGTTTCTGTGTGTGTGTGTGTGTGTCTGTGTGTGTTTTCACATGTGCATGTGTGTGTGTGTGTCATGTTGACATGTTGACACAGTTCCACATGCTGCAAATCTCCAATTCTTGTCGGAATCCCAAAGATGTCGGATTCAGGTCTATGGTCTATGAAGAGCACAACTTGTGTAACCAGTTTCATATGATATTTGCTTTGTGAAATGATTCATTATCATTAATGATCAAAGATCACTAAAACATTTGGTGTTCAACAAAAATCGACAGTAGAACTCAGTAGAACTCACAGATGTGTGATGATAAGTAAGATCCTAAGAAAACCTAATTGGGAAACAAGGCATCAATTTCCTAGGAAGCTTAAAGATTGGAATTTAAAGCAATGAAATAATAATGCAATCTGATAAGGCCTGTTATCCTATATTCTAGAGCAATGAGGGCATCAGGGTAAGAAACAATGTTATGCGACAATAAAATGAAGTTTCAGCTAATTACCTGAATGTAGTGAATGACCAGGTTATTCAACCAATTTATTTTTTTTTTCCTCATGGGACAGGTATATTCCAGGACTCAGAATGTTGGACTGGGTCTGGGAGCATGAGGAATACATTTTACACATAAATTGCCCACCAGATTGTGTGCCGGGATCAAAGATGGTCAAATGAATATTTGTTTGTTCGTTAATTTTTTCCATGCAGTACATTATTAATACTAACCTTGTATAAATACAAAGTGCAATATGGGTATATTATAATATTTGAGCAACAACAAAACAATGCTTGATTAATAATCATATATATTTAATATATTATAAATAATATTAAAATATAAGCATACTATAGTTTCTTACTATATAAATAAATGGAATATAATAAATGGTACATTTACCCAAATTTAACATATAAGCAAATTATTATTATTATTATTATTATTATTATTATTAACAACAACAACAACAACAACAACAACAATAATAGTAAGAATAATAATAGTTTTTTCCCCGTGTTGCCACTTAATTTAATAATGATCAGTTTGGCAGCTCCTCACCGGTAATTGGTGAATGAGGTGCAGTCATGTAACATCCATGAGAAAGCAGCTAACCATGGAGAAAGCTCAGCACTGTATCACCAGCCTTAAAGCAGGTGGTCAGTGGGGAAGCAGCACTGTAATACTTTTACCCACTCACACACAAGATTAGTGTCAGAAGTGCAAATGACAATTTTAACAGAAAAACTGGAAAACTGAGCAGCGAAAATGAAAATCTCAGCAGCAACATTGCATTAAAGAATTTCATTGCTATATAATGTTTAGTTTATTTTGCTTAGATTTTTTGATTTGCAATTATTTTTATAAATTTTATTATTTTTATTCATTTTTTCATTTTGTATTTCATGCTGTAGGATTTATCCAGTTATAAAAATATCCATTGTAAAAATCCCAGAGATCAAATCTTTTTCCCACATTCTAGTGGTCATGTTGAATGTTTTCTGATTATGCACTGTTATAGTAATAATGCAGATAATTGTCTGATTAGATAATTGCATGAATTAAAAGATTACAGTTGTATTTGTTTGTTTGTTTGTTTGTTTGTTTGCCATCCCTGCCATGGCCTACTTGTAAATACTCATAACTTTGCTGGCTGAAGTCACAAAATAGTACATTGATTTGCACATTATGGAGGTGATGAAGACAGTAGTGAAAAGGCAGAAACAAAGTAGAGTAAGCAGTGAGCAAGTGCTGTGTTATTCTTATATGTTACAGTATTTGCTGTAAACTAGCTAAATATACTAACTAAAGAACAGAATGTTTTTGTTAATATTGGGGCTGCAATGCAGGTTTCTCTATTTTCAATGCAACTTTTAAACATTTAAAAAGTGCACAATGTCTGGATAAGTTTATGTATTAAGTTTATAAGTTTTATGATTAGTAATCAATCCGGGGCAGCATGGTGGTGTAGTGGTTAGCACTCCCCAGGGTCTGTGTTTGACTCCGGGCCAGGTTCAATTCCTCTGTGTGCATGGAGTTTGCCTGTTTTCCCCGTGCTTGGTGGGTTTCCTCCAGGTACTCTCCTGGGATAGGCTCCAGGCCTACAGTATATACCCTGTATACAGGGTCGCTGGGGGCTTGGACAATGAGTTAGTGAGTGAGTAATTAATCAATCTTGATTGTAAATAGGTAAAAATAATGGGTATCTTTAGTTTTGGGAATTTTCTAGACATCAGAACCTCTCATATTATAGCTCATAATGCATACAATATTTAATAACCATTACATTAATAAAAGTGCTTGTTAAATAACATATAAAACAATATGTACTGTCAAGGAAATTTGAATACAATACATTCTTGAAATGATTGGGTTGGACTACTTCATTAAATTTATTTATTGTTGCATTACAAGATAGAATGAATAGCACGTATGTTGCATAATGCCCCACATATGCATTTAACTATGTCAAGGATGGATGGTTCATCATCAATTTAATGAATGCAACAATTTTGGTCCTCATGTCATACTGTCCAAGTGACATCTGCTTTATGCATTTTCAACAAACAGATAAGCCTTAGTCATTAAGGAAAAGTTGTTACAAGGGACCTCTACTGTATGGTTCTACAGGTGTGTGTGTGTGTGTGTGTGTGTGTGCAGAGACTATCCTCCCATATTGGTCCTTTCAAAGGCAAGGCTATGACTGGATGGAGCAGCTATTCAACATTAGGTTTGGTGGCTGGAGCATGGCATTAGCACAGGACTGGATTCAAATATATGGCCTGGGTTGGATCTTGACATGGTTGTTAGGTCAGAATTTGATAGAGTAGCTTGATTGGTGGTTGATACAGGCGCTGGGCCAGGCCTTGGCACAAGGATGGGCTGGAACTTAACATGTTCATGGAGCATGGGCATGGGGCCAAGGTTTGTCATTGGCATGGGGCTGGGACTTGGCATTAGAATTAGGTGTGAGCTGGAGCTTGGCATAGGCACAAGGTCAGAAGAGGAGATGCTGCTTCATAGGCTGTGTGGAATGCTTCATGCCAGTACAATGTACTCAAAGTAAGTCATTGGCTAGAACAGCATTCCTGAAACCAGGCGGTGGTGCCACAGGCCAGGAAGAACCAGGAGGATGTGAGTATGTTGGCCGAGCATCACATCCATAAAGCCAGGTAGGACTAGAAGCACATTGTTCTTAAAGCCAGAGTATCCTTTGCGCAAGAGGATCCAGTTAGAATTGGCTGGGATGGTACACAGCCTAGCTGGGACCATCCCAGGCCCAATTGGAGCACCCTGATGCTCTCTGCCAAGTGCCAGACGACCATGCGAAGTTCCAGCTCCTTGCACGTGTTAACTCCCATCCTGTTCTAGCTGTTCTAGCTATCAGGTTTAGCTGCCTCCCCAAATTTCGTTAAGGTGACTCATATATTTTTACACTAAATTCCAAAGGCTGCAATGCTAGTGTGAGACTAGGAGCTGTGTCCATAAATATGCAGGTGAAACCTGAATTCTAGGAAAAAATCTCACGCTCCACCCTCCACCACGGTCCACCAAGTCAAGCTCCACCCTGTCATAGGCATTAGGCAAAGCCATAAGACTCAGAAGCTCCTTTTGGGGGAAAGGACTGAAGCCAAACACTAGCATTCCCAGCCTGGCATCAAAGCCTTCCTCATAGTTGTCCACTGCATCCTTGAGTAGTCAATCTTGGATGCAAGCAAAATTCGTTCTTTAACATTATAAAAAACAAATATAAAATCCAAACAGAAAACTATATGGTTATGAAAACTATAACTATGGCTGGGCTAGAAATGCTATGCTGGACAATGCTAATGCTAATGCTAACGAAGCAAAACAGAGATACAACAGATAACAACAGTGGTGATGATATGGTCTATCAGTCTTGAAAGATGGATAGATCAATGTATGTTTATCCTTCCTGCAAAAGTTAAAACCAGTTTGTCTCATATCTTTCAAAATCGTAGCACTAATAACAAGCAGTAATATGAAGCACCACTTGAGATAAAACACAGGTCATTATAGCAAACATATTTGCAGCAGCCCAGTGTGAAGGCATGTAAAATATCCAAACTGAGAGCCCAGTGTTAAAAAAAATCAAGATGTTGCAGAAGTTATGTGCAGTTATGTGCCAGATTATGTCACAGCCAGTGGCGGCTGCTAGCTTTTGAAACAGGGGAAGCTCATATTAGGCGTTCATCATAAAATTCATTATGTTATTTGTACGTAAATTCTGCCCTCCGTTCCATTTGCAGAAAATGGTCTGTGACCCTGTCGTACCAATTGGCCGTCTTTTCCAGGGACTTAACCAGTTTCCTCTCATTGGCCAGGAGAGTTGAATTTTTTTTCCTGATTTTTGCACCAGATCAATCTTGGGCATTGGTCTGCCCTGCCGTTTAATTCTGAGTCTCTCCTCGTAAGGAAGACTACTAAATGGTTTTGCCAAAAGCAGGTCAACAATATTAGCACCGTCTGCGTCTGCCATTATGCACAG
>JAQMYJ010000040.1:19797586-19810250 GCA_030014305.1 Clarias laeviceps | reverse complement strand
ATATAGTGGAACCTTGGATTGCGAGCATAATTCATTCAGGACACATGCTCGTATATCAAAACACCAAAGCGAATTTCCCCATAAGAAATAATGAAAACTCAGATTATTTGTTCCACAACCCAAGAAAAAAATACATAAAAATAATTAATACAAAATATAAAGTAAAAATAAAACAAATTAACCTGCACTTTACCTTTGAAAAAGATAAAAATAAATCGTGTTCGTGTGTGTGTTCTCATCTTACACAGTAACACTTCTCCCTCTCTTATTTGTGCAGGACGACTTTCACAAACACACACACACTAACAGAAACACTGCCTCATTGGGAAAATTAACAAGAAACATCTCTGACACTCGAGTGTGCGCACACTAACAGAATCACTGCTGTAAAGTAAAAATAAAGCAAATGTATATATTTTGTAAAAATAACACATTTCAAGGTTATTCCTGTGAGCATATTGATGAATTGGGCGAAGCAGTTAAACACAGGAGACAGTTGACAGGACACACATGTAAGGTCAAGTTCAAGTACTTCCTACTTACCGGGTGGAAGAAACGGGCCCTCTTTTAAAGCTGTGCAGAAGCTGGAATCAACAACCATTGATAAAGCTTCAGCCCCAGTAAGTTCTGTTGGCACAATGTAGTTGGGACACCCTACTTTGTCCCCGCTGTGTGTGTCCAAAAAACAACCTGCACTGTGGACTGTGTGTACCGCTGTCACAATATGTAGAATGGTTTTATGTAAAAAAAAAAATGGCAGCATACTGTATTTGTCAGGAAGAGACAAAATTATAGAGTTCAATACAGCCGTGACTGAAAGCACAGGTGTAGGAGTTGATGACCTGGAGTTTACTGATGAATTGCTCCATGAATTGTGCCAATGTTTCAAAGTTCTACCAGAGTTGCATGAGATCGATTTAAATTTGTGCAAAGTTGACTCAAAACCTAGGCATTGCTCAAGAGAGCCTCTCGAACATTAACATCTTCTGCTGTGTCCATGTTTGGTGAGGTATTCTGTTAGCAAAAAGTGTTGGGAGAAGCAAGTGCAGTTGAAAGGTTTTAGAGTCAAGTGTATCCAATCAATGACAGCAGGCAATGATAATTCAAGATCAGTATTCAGAAAACAGGTAAGGGTCAAGCAATTTGCAGCGAGCAAATACTAGGTTAGGCTAAACTCAGCAAATTGAACTAACACATGAAGGCAATAGCAATGATATGCTTAGTAACAAACTGGAAAGAGATGCAGGTAGTGTATACCTCTTAACAATGATGTTTCTAAGATTGCTTTTACTGTGTGTCTGTTTACGATAATCTTGATCTCTAATGAAAGCTAAGCCCTCTGAGGTTTCTTGTGCAATATTTAGATTAAATGTAATAAAAGTAATTGTGATAAAGACATTGATAAAAAAAATTGTTTTATTAATGTTGCCTACAATACAATTATAGAAAATGTGCAGATATGAAAGCAAAAAATAGACTCTTATTTTGAAATATGTAGCCAGATTGTCTTAGTATCACAGATTCTTGTAAACCTCTTTCTCATGCCTGAAAGAAGTGCCAGGTCATGGCAAAAGTTATTTGTCACTGGCTCAAGTTGCAGTTACTCAAATTAGTCAGGCTGAGCTGGTGTTGCTTTACATAAGACAAGCCTCAAAGGGTTCAATGCCATGTATCTAGCCAAAAGAATCTTTTAGAAGGCAGTGGAGTCTAGTCTAGTGAACATCAAGGAATATCAAATAGCACATACTGGGCCAAATGTGGGGTAAAAAAAAAAAAGGGAAGTAAGAGCAGATATGGAGTTTTATTTTAAAATTTGAGAACTTTGACTGCAGTCATTTGTATAGAAAAAGAAGAGTAGAAGGGAGAGCAAATATCATAGCACTAGTGTTAATTGACTGTGTCCTAGACATGAGTTTACCCAGCATCCCCTGTTGCCTCCTATCAGTCAAATCCACTGACAGATATGGGCTGGTACTGGGAGTTGATTGATCTTGGTGTGAAAGGAGTCTGGGATTATACATACATCTTTTTCATAAATTGTCAGGAGTGAACAGCCAGAGGAGGGGAGGGGGTTCTGAAAGTGCTGCAGATCGAATGGCTGATGTGAAGTCATTGGAAGGTGTTAAATAGGGGTGTCAAACGTGCAGTAAAACTCAGGTCATAAGCCAGATGTTTGTTTCCTACAACATGGGGGATGGTCTCCTGTAGCAGGTCAGGTTCTGAAGGCCTCTCCACACTAATGCAGGGTTGTTGACTGAAACCAGTTTTTTCAGCTTTTCTGAGTTGCTTATTGTACATGATTCCTCCTTGGCATGTCAAAGCTGCTTGATTTTTTTATTTAATCCAGAATTTATTGTTATTGTATGTGCAGAAGGTCCTAGTGGGCACACATACTGTATACTTTCGCAGAAGTTGATGTAGAATGTCACAGTGTCAGTTAATTTGTCAAGGTCAGAAAATGCGGGCTCGAAAACATTCCAATCTGTGCATTCAGCGCAGACCTGTAGCTCCGGCTTTGCTTCTCTGGCCCACCTGTTCACAATTTTAGCTGCTGGCTTTGCAGGTTGGGATAAGATGAACCATGCAGTGACCAAAGAGTAAATAAAATAGTTTACAATTAACGAAGAGAGATCCTATATGAACATTTCATGTTTTATCCTAAGCACTGTGATGCTATTAAACTAACTTCCATTAATTTAGAAGATGATTCTACCTTCTCTTAATTTCTCAGGAAATATCAATATGTGAACAGCGCAATGGAGCCTAAAGCCCGGCAGACATATATTCTACGGTCGAGGAGTCAGGTCTCAGTGAAGCACAGAACAGAAGAATAGAGTGTGAAAATTTTTATTTAGTCCTGCTTATGAGTTGTTCATCCATGTTGTTGGCAAGAGAGCGCAGGTTCACTAGATGGAAAGACGGGAGTGACATGCTGTTTTCTCTCTTTCAACGAGTCTGTTCCACATCCTACAAAGGACTGACGCTCCTCCAACAAGTAGGTCCACAATATTGCTTGAGTTCCTGATTATTGGAAGAGACAAAGCTCTACTGACTTGTTGGATCTTTAGTTGTGAATCTTTTGTAAAAATTACTCAGGCTGGGCTAAATAAAATCTGAACAAAAAAGACAGAAACAGCAAAAGCACAAGAGAGCAACCCAGGCTGTCATCTGCAGCACCAGCTTGGTCTTTGTCCAATATTTTACATGTAGTGGTTTATTTTGGATCAAACAACATGATCCAACATGAAACTATTCCATCCATCAATATATTTTACAGAATATAAAACAATATGACAAGGGGGAACTATCCTCAGTGGCCACCTTTGATTAGTGGAGATAAAAAAATCATTAAGGGAAAAAGGTAGAGACTGATTACTTATTTATTTATTAAACTTTGTACAGACTTTGATTAAGTTATAGCTGCATGGCTTTAACATGAGGAAAGACACACAAACATACATACAGTAGAAGGCAATTGCCTTGGCACTGTAAGTTAGATCAGGATGAGGTAACCTGCTTTTCGTTGGAACATCTTGTTGGTTTAGGCTTGAATCTCAGGCTGTCAGGCTGTAAGTCCTGAGGTACTTGTGCAAATGGCTACACTGTAAAAAAAAAAAAAAAACACATAAAATTATAGAAAATTTGCACACAAAAAAAGTTGCACAGATTTTTTTTTTTAAATAAATTTACTGGGCAAACAAAATATTTCATATTGCTGTTTAGTTCACACCGAGTTTAAAATATTTTGTTGACTTAACATTTACTTCAAATATGTAAGTCAGCTCAATTAGTATTGGTTGTGGGCTCAATTAATTATATTTCTCTAGGGTTGATTTAGCCCAACCTTTCAACTACTCAAAAAAGTTAGTTATTCCCATTGTAGTACATTGATGTAGTTGGTAACATTGGTGTACATTGGTGATGTAACAACACTCCAACAATTAAAACACACAAACATTATTCCAAAACTAGTCTAAAACTAAGTTAAAACAGTGATTTGTATGAAACAAAAGAATACAGGGTTTATTTTGCCTAAAGGTCAGTAAAATACCTGGAGAACATCAGTCTCTTACTTACTCTTTCATATTACTATATCATGACCATTTTTTTTAGACTAGCAAAGATGAACAGTATTTCTCTTTTTCCCCAATGTGTCAGACACAAAAAAAGAGTTTATAGCAGCAAAAGTTTCTGAACATGGTCCTGATGAATTATGGATGGCCATCATATGGATGACCTTGTGTGGGTGCGTCGATTACCTGGGGAAGAGATGGCACCATGATGTACTATTTGAAGGAGGCAAGCTGGTGAATGCAGTGTGATTCTTTGGGCAATGTTCTGATGGTAAGTCTTGTGTCATGACATTCATGTGGATGTTACTTTGACATGTAATACCTACAAAAAAAAAGTTTTTTTCTGACCAAGTACACCCCTTCATGGAAACAGTAATCCCTGGCGACATGGGCCTATTTCAGCAGGATAATGCAGAGAATGACGTCACATGCAGCGTGTGCTTCCGCTCTTGGCAGATAATGTCCTTTACAGTTAGATGACCAGGCTTACACCATCTAATGTTAACAAACAGAACAAAAGAAAAAAAGAGTCTTTTCTCTAGGTGTAGAGTGAAAGGAACATTGCCAATGTAAGGTGAGGTCGTCTTTGCCATAAAGGCAGCAGCAGCAAGCGGTCAAGTTGGGCAATGGGCCAGGCTGGCCAAGGCTGAAGACAAAGAAGGAAGAGATGGTTAAACTTTGGCCAGGTCTCCTATTTTGCAGTTTTCCCTATTTCAGGAAGGCTCCGGACCAATCTGAGTCTGTAAGAATCAAATAGAAAGGATAATTTAGTGGTGTTTGTACCAGGAACATAGCACTCATCAGACTGGAATGTGTGGAATGTCTTTTTAAAGCTGGTCTTCGACTCCAGCACTGTAAGTGAATGCAGTACCAGCCATGTAAACATGCCTTTCCCCTCTGTTTTGTTCAGCGGCGCTAACTGTAATGCTGAATGTGCTTCATGTTTTGGATGAGCACAGAGCTATCATGTGATACAAGGCACTGGCCGCAGTCTGGTCTCCGAGGTGTCTGTGTGCACCTTGAAGTGCTGTTCGAAAACAGGGTTGCAAAGAATGGGGGAGCTGGTGGGTGGGTTTTTAACAGATGAAATGTGCATTCTGTCTCTGCCGTCCATTTCACCTTCTTGAGCTGTCCTTTTCAGAGAAAATCTGAGAGGGTTACTAAGAGATTCAAATAGTTAGGCAGAAAGCGTCTGTAATAAACAGCTAAGCCTAAGAATGCACGCACCTGTTTTTTTGTTGTGGATTGTTATGTGCACACTGCCTCTACCATTCTTTCCAGGGGCTCGAGTTAACCGTAGCTGATACAGTACCCAAGGTACTGCACTTCTGTCAGCCCAGAGTGGCATTTTTTGGGTGTGTTATTAGCCCCACTTTTCAAATCTGTTGGAGGTGGTGTAAATTATCTTCCCAGCTGATAAGCAGCGCCATAGAGGGCCTGATTATAGCCTGCATTTCTTGTACATACTCGATCACCAACAAAATAGGCTCCTTTCCCCACATTGAGCAGACCGCGTGGTCTCCTCCTGAACAACAACTAGAACAGCCTGAAGCTTGTGGATGCCTGAAGCATTTCTCTGACAATGAAGAGGACATATGGGAGCAGCTGATCCCAGTTTTGGCTGCTATAATCCTGTGAAAATTTGCCCTCGTGCCCCACATGATGGGACAGGGAAAGATTAGAGAGTATTTGGTTCAACTTCAGCCTTAGCATCCACGCTCTCTTTGTGGGTCTGTGCCATCCATGCGTGATAGGGAAGTGTTGATCCCTTCTGTGTCTGTTTACAATGTGTGGGTGACTTTTTCTTCTTTATCTTTTCTCATTTGCTTTTTGGACACAGCTCTGGTACTGTAAATCTCTTCTGAGCAAAAGAGAAACAGGTAACTTAGGCATTATCCCCGGGCTAATTTCATGTTTTCTTACACAGTGATGCTCACTGCTGGTACCTCCCGGCAATCACCATGTACACATGTCACCGGCAGAGACCTGCATGGTGTTGCACTCCAGGGATTTATCAAGGGATGAGCACTTACAGCACTTCCTCTGTATAGTAGCCCCTCTGCCACAGACCCATCTAGTTGGGATTGGTATGTGCTCACTGTGGATGTGGCTCCTGGCCCAGAACCCTTGTGCAAATGTAGGTTTTGCCGGCTGCAGGTGTAAGGATGTAGTTGTGGGGAAGGGCAGTGGGCTTTGTTCAGGGCCCCTGCGCTTTTCCGGTTCAATTGAGAGAATGAAATGGCACATTCTAATGCCTCTGTGGTCACCTGTATTCTCAGTAATTTCACACATGCTGAGTGTCTCTTGCTGGAACCACTGCCAGGTGATTCATTGCAGGCAATCCAGCTAGGCCCATGAAGGTGTTTGTGTGTCATAGACCCAGCAATGGAATTCGGACGACACCTGGCACCTGGAAAGGCCACATCAAGGTAAAATCCCGCTTGTTAAATGTTCATTATCATCAGCAAAATTAACTTTTCACAATATTCAAATTTTTGGAAATGCACTAAATATGTGTGGAAATATTAGAATATTAATCACGAATATTAAGATTTCCCAGCCTCCAACCATATATTATTTAGTGGAAAATTATATTGCAACCTAAGTTTGACTGCTTGGATGGTAATTAAAACTGCAGGGGCCTTTGTCAATTAGAAAGTTCTAACGCTCCTGCTTCTTCTACACCTGTCTTTCACAGTAGTCATGAAATCTGTGTGTCTAATTATGTCTTTTCAAGAGGACTATGAAAATGTGATAGTCTATACACCATCTACTTTTAAGTGGTTAGACAGTGTGTGGAGTGCTCCTAAAAACACAGCTTTATTTGTGGCAGATATAGACAGATACCTGACTGTGTGTCAACATGGCAGCCTAATGACAAAGATCTATGCAAAAACCAAAAGATGCCACAATTCAGATTTATTAATCAATTATTTAACAAATGAATGTACAGTGATGTGAAAGTATTTGCCCCCTTCCTGATGATTTTTTTTGCATATTTGTCACACTTGAATAATTAAGATCAAACTAATTTTAATATTACACAAAAAATACAATATAACCCAATTAAATACAAAATGCAGTTTTTATATGATAATTTCATTTATTAAGGGAAAAAAGCTGTCCAAACCTACCTAGCCCCTATAGCTAAATAATGAACTGTGGTTTTTGGACAGCCTAGTTAAATTTCACTTGCTTCACCCAGGGAGGATGTTTACAATTAAGGTGCATTCATGAACATTGTTAACAATTTAAGGTGCACTAATGAGGTAAAAATTGTGTCAAATTTAAGGTGCATTGAAGAGGTAGAAAAATGCTATCAAATAATATGAATATGGAAATACTGCTTCTATACATGAGAGGCGGGAATGAAATTGTGCATAAGGTGCACCAGCAAGTAGTAATGGAACAGCCTTAATCATGCAGCTGACACTCAAATGAAGTGCAGCTTGCAGTGACTGAAATATAACGCAAGGTACAAGCTGGGGCTAGGTTTACAGGAGCTACTGTAGCAAGCTAAAATTCATATCTATCTTTTCTCCACTGTTGCCTTGACTTTTGAATGGCTATGCACTTGTCTCACGAAATTTTATAAAAAAAAAAAAAACATAGTTACTTAACAGTAAAGGAGTAGTGGCATTTCGATTTAGTGATATAATAAACATTGCCATTTTAGTTTGGCTTCAGAGTTGCACTAATGCTCATTTACATAGATGAGCATTAGAACTCTGAAGATATCACTAAAGCTACCGAGTATTAAAATGTGACTACTACTTTACTTTTAAAGATACCATCTTTATATTAGTTAACTTATTTGTATGAAAACTGCATTTAGTATATACCCAGTTAATTTAATGCCCACATTAATACAGGCAGACAGTGGCTAATACTAATCTGGTGACATAGCTTCCTGTTTTTGTATCGTTTTGTATCGTTGCCGCGAAAGTTTCGCGTTTGTATCAGCGTTTAAATTATATAGCCTTTTCGTTTATACAATAATAATATTAATAGCAACTAGTTTTTACATTTTCATACTATTTGGCTTCGCCTTTTTTCACGTTTTTTGCGCTTTTTGGAAAACGCGCGAGTTTCTTCTTCTAAGAACAACAAACGGAATTTAGTTCCAATCAACTAAACTCTGACTCAGGTACGATATAATGGATAATATTCATCTTGTTCAGTGTGTAGAGTGTAGGATGTTTAGACATTCTTCCTCCATCATTAGTGGTAATTTTACTTATGATAGGTGTGTGTTAGTGAGCACTCTGACAGAGAAGTTATTAGCATTAGAGGAGCGCATCCAGACTTTAGAGAGGGTTAGAGAGCGCGAGAGTAGTGTTATTCCCATAGCGGAAAGGTTGTAGACGGATTGGCCGCTAGGGGCTTTAGCCTCTAGTCAGTTTAGCCTCTAGTATGGATTAGCCTCATGTGTGCTTAGGCTTTCGTGTGTTCGTTTCCCCCCATGTAGGTTCATCTACTAACAGCTTCATGTCTCCGGAAAGCCTCAGTGGAAGCTCCATGTCTCCGGAGAGCCTCAGTGGACGCTCCATGTCTCCGGAGAGCCCAGCTGAGGACCCAGCCAAGCCAGAGAAAGCCCGCACTACGCTCTCCAGCTTCATCCGCAGCCGCCCGGCTTCAAGGGAGGAATCAGTGCTGTCTCCGCCGCCCAGCGGCGATGACGTCGTGCTTCCGCAGCCACTTGAGTATGAGGGTGGAACCAGAGCTGCTTCCACTGCTCGGCTGTGACGACATCGTGCTTCCGCCGCTGCTCGACTGCGAGGGTGGAGCCAGTGCTGCCTCCGCCGCCAGTGCTGCCTCCGCCGCCAGTGCTGCCTCCGCCGCCAGTGCTGCCTCCGCCGCCAGGCTGCGTTGACAACGAACCTCCACCGCCCGACTTCGAGGGTGGAATCAGAGCGTGCTTCCGTCATCACCTGGCGTCTAGGGAGGAACCAGTACTGCATCGGCCGCCCGGCGTGAGGAAGTCCCAGTGCTGCATCGGCTGCCCATCTTGGAGGGTGACTCAGTGCTGCATCCGCCACTCAGCAAGCGAGAGCGACACAGCACTCCCCCCCCGCCACCCGGTCTACACCAATGATCCAGCACTGCAGCACTGCCTCCACCGCCCGGCCTACAAGAGCGATCCAGCACTGCCTCCGCCACCCGGCTTCGATGACATCGTGAGTCCACTGCTGCTCAACCCCAAGGACGAGCCATTGTCGCCTCCGCCGCCCAGCTTCGGGTGCAGGCCGCTGCTGCATCCGGTGCCCGGCTTCGGTGGCAATCTAGTCTCGCAAACCGTCCCACCCTGCTCGGGGAGCCTGCTCATCGGCGTCGCAGTCGGGTGGAATGACTCGGGACATTGGGGAGAGTACTCAATACCTCCGTTAGCGTTTTTAAGGGGGGGAGGATACTGTGAGGGTTTCCACTAGAGGGCTCTGTGCCCGGAGTCTTGTTTGTGTAGTTTTGTGTTGGTAGACTCAGTTTCCCAGAAGGCACCTCGGTCAGGTGATGAGGGAGCTCACCTGAACCGAGGTAGCTCATTAGATCTTTCTATAAATAGCTGTTAGTTCTGGGAAACTGGGTCGAGCATTAATAATACTTTGAGGTTGTCATGTGGGCATTTTGTTTTGTTTTGTATTTAGTTTAAGTTTTGTTGTGTATGTCTAAGTTAAGAAGGCTCTAGTTTTGTTATGTTTGTTTGTTTGGTGTTTGATTTACGGAGCTATTTTTGTTAGTTTGTCTCTTGTCTTATGTAAGTAATGTTCAGTGTGTCTATAGTGTCTATGTTTAGCTCACGTATGTTTAGCTCAAGTATGTTTAGCCCTATGTATGTTTAGGCCCATGCATGTTTAGGTCCTGGTCTGATTAGTTCCTTGTCTGTTGTAGTTCCTTGTCTGTTTAGGTCATTGTATGTTTAGTTATTTGTAGGGTTAGCCACATGAGTGCTTAGCAGCTAGTAGGTTTAGCCGCTAGTAGGTTTAGCCGCTAGTAGGCTTAGCCTCTATTCGGATTGGCCGCTAGTGATTGGCCGCGGTTTAGCCTCTAGTATGGATTAGCCTCATGTGTGCTTAGCCTTTTGTGTGTTCATTTCCCCCCATGTAGGTTCAGCTACTAACATGATGAGATACTAACCCAATTAGTTACTAACCCGTTAGTCCATCATCCATGTCCACAATAACCAGATTAGCCACTAACCCCACTAACTACTAACCCATTCAGTTTCCAGTCTTGTCCTTCTAGTCTTGTCTTGTCTCTAGTCTCGTCCTGTCCCCAGCCTCGCCTTTGGTCTTGTCTTTGGTCTTGTCTGCCTTCAGCTCCAGGTTTAGTTGGTTTGTCCCACTCTTAGCCTTTGTCCCGCTCTTAGCCTTGTCCTGCTGAAGAGCCTTTGTTAAGCTAAAAGAGCCTATGTTAAGCTTTGTTAAGCTAAAGAGCCTTTGTTAAGCTAAAGTCAGCTCAGTCAATCCCATTAATTATAATTTACAGACCTCCAGGCTGTACTTTGAATTTCTTTGTGAATTTGCAGATTTCCTCTCAAACCTTGTCGTTTCTGTAGACAAAGCGTTAATTGCTGGAGATTTTAATATTCATTTTGAGAATCCAGAAGACCCTCTGAGAACAGCATTTATGTCCATACTGGACTCAGTAGGAGTAAATCAGTGTGTAGTAGGATCCACTCATAAAGCAGGTCAAACTTTAGATTTAATATTATCCTTCGGATTAAGTATAAGAAATATAATCACAATTTCTCAGTCTGAAGCTATCTCAGATAACTATCTTGTCTCAATTAAAGTGTGTCAGAGTAATAATGTACGCACAGCACGGTGCTACCGTATTAAACGTACATTCTTACCCAGAGCTTTATCAGTAATCTCCCAGAGTTACCAACTTTGATTGGATCCCTGTCTGACCCCATAGAACTCGATCAGGCAACTGAATACTTGGAGTCGACGTTCCATTATACCTTAGATAATGTAGCTCCAGTTAAAAGAAAAATTATTAGAGATAAGAAACTTACTCCCTGGTATAACGATCACACGTGCACTTTAAAACAGACCACTCGGAAATTAAAACGTAAATAGCGTCAAACTAATTTGTTAGTATTTCAAATAGCATGGAAGTAAAGCATCCTGAACTATAGAAAAGCTCCTGGTGTAGTTAGATCAACGTATCTCTCCACTCTTATCGCAAATAACAAAAATAATCATAGATTTTTATTTAATACTTGTCATGTCTGTGCTGGGGTAGAAACAGCGGATGCAGATGCAGGTAGAAACAAAGTCTATTTATTGACAGAATAAACTCCAAAAGAACCACAACGGAAACCAAAAAAATGCCAGAAATGGGCTCTCTGGGCTGAGTCTGCAGGCGGGCAGGAACTCCACAATTTATATATTTTCTAGCAAAGTTCATTCACTCTATGATTTGGATGATTCACGGTTCATCAGTCCATGTCCAGCCTTGAACACTCATCGGCCACCTGCCCTGTCCTGCAGACACCTTTCACTCCTGGGAGAGGGAAGGAGAGTCAAAAACACGTACACAAACATACCATGAAACAGGCTGGTGCACAACAGTGAACAGACAAAGGGCTACGGGCCCGGCTGGTATATATAGAGACACACAGGGGTAGACACAGGTGAACTTGCTTTGGTGATTAGACAGACACTGGGGAACAAGTACACATGTAGACACACTAGGGGGAGACAAAGCGGTGGCTCAGTAATCCGGCGACCCAGGGGGTGCGAGCGCTCACTCCGCTTGATCGGAGGGAGTCGGGACCTGAGGATGTTGCCGGCGGGCGGGTCGACCCGGTGGTCGCGGCGCTGGGCGATTCGGCTGAGCTTGATGGAAATCCGTTATGAATTCTTTACTCATAATGTCTCGGGCCGGAACCCAGCTCCGTTCCTCCGGGCCATACCCCTCCCAGTCCACCAAGTACTGGAGGGAGCCCCCTCTCCTCCGGGAGTCTAGTAATTGTCTTACTCTTAACGCGGGGGCGCCCGTGATCTCCACAGCCCCGGGGATCGAAGGCTCTGCGAGTCCTCCGTCTAGGGGTCCCCGAATCACTGGCCTAAGAAGGGAAATGTGAAAGACAGGGTGAATTTTCATATGACGTGGGAGCTGTAATTTAAAGGTGACTGGGTTTACTTGTGTGATGATGGGGAATGGACCGATGTATTTGGGGGTGAGTTTTCGACAGGGGAGGTTAAGGTGAAGGTCCCGTGTCGAGAGCCATACTCGGTCCCCTACCTATCTATGAACAGCTTGGGAGATCTTGGTGTGTGCCTCCTCCCATACTTTTTCCGCTCTTTTAAACCACTGATCCACCATGGGGAGATCGGTGGGAGTGGCATCCCAAGGACAGAGCGGTGGCTGGTGCCCTAGCACACACTGAAACGGCGTCATGCCGTTCGCGGAGTGACGTAATGAATTTTGCGCGTATTCTGCCCAGATTAAACAGTCTGCCCATTCATGTTGTCGGCTACTACAATATGCTCGGAGGAACCTTCCGAGTTCTTGGACAGTCCGCTCTGCCTGCCCATTAGACTCGGGGTGATAGCCTGACGTTAGACTAACAGTGGTTCCCAATT
>JAQMYJ010000040.1:19627647-19644279 GCA_030014305.1 Clarias laeviceps | reverse complement strand
AACGGCCAATTTTATATATGTCACATATATTAAAAACCTATATCAAAACCTATATTAAAACATATATGTTTATATAGATTTTTTCCGTGTGGGCAGAGTCTGGAGAAAAAGTGGAGTTGAACAGAATACAAGCATCTTGAAATCCAGTGAGAAGTTTCCATAGTCTGTGATAATTTGTGTGCTGTGTCATCTTCTAATGTTGGTCTGTGTTATATCAAATCCAAAAAACAAACAATAGTCTAAAAAGAGATTTCAGAGCACCCTTTTCCTTTTCCAGCAGGACTTAGCAACTGTGCACCGTGGCAAAAATACCACTAACTGGTTTGCTGACCATGAAATTACTGTGCTTGATTGGCCAGGCAAATCATCTGAACCACACAGAGAAAGAAGAAGATGTGAAACATCTGACCCAACAATACAGACAAGCTGAAGCCTGCTGTCAAATCAACCTGATCTTCAATAACACCTCAGTAGTGCCACAGACTAGTCACCTCCATCTTATGCTGCATTAATTCAATAATTTGTGCTACAAGAGTCTCAACCAAGTATTGAATGCATAAATATTTTATATAGTGAATGTACTGAATTTTTTTTTTTTATGAGCTGTAATCATCAAAATTCAAATTTAAATATTTCACTTTACATGTAATGAATATAGAAGACATGAGTTAATCGTTTAAACTGAGTGTCAAAAGAAAATTTTAAACTTCATTCACAATATACTATTACTAATCAGCAGGTGTGTAGACCTCTATAAAAGCAGAAGTTTTGGCTGTTTGCTGGATTGGAGCATTCAGGTGTGTGTTAACACAATGACGAGGGAAAGACATAAGCATTTATCTTAGAGAAGCAAGTGCTGCTACACATCAATCTGGGAAGGGTTTTAAAACCATTTCCAAATGATTTGGATTTCAGTGTTCTACAGTGAGAAAGAATATTCACAAGTTGAAAGCATTCAAAACAGTTGATTGTCTTCCCAGTACTGGACATCACAGCATATTCACCCCAAGGTCAGATTATACTATATAGTCTGCTATATTATATATAATGGATAAAGAAATAAAAAAATAAAAATAAAAAACAAGAGCAACATGTCAGACCCTACAGGCATCACTGAGCAAGTTAAATGTTAAAGTCCATGACAGCACAATTAGGAGAAGACTGAACAAGAAATGTTTGTTTGGAAGGGTTGCCAGGAAAAGGTCTCTTCTGTCTAAAAAGAACATAGAAGCATAACTGAGGTTTGCAGAACTGCATCAGATTTTTTGCCCACATCTTTTTTTTGAGCTTTAGGGTTCCCAATGTACGACCAGGTAGGCCCTTTTGGGTGTGAGTGTGCAAGGCCTCTTGTGGTGTGCTGTCATGTCTGGCACTGGCAGTAGGACATTAATAAAGGATGCTTTGGTTGCTGTGGGATGTGGCCTCTGTGGATCTGTCTAGTGCATACCATGGTACTTGATCTGATTGGGGTCTGGGGAGTTTGGAGGTCGTGTTGGCAGCCATGGGCTCTGTGTCTGCTGGGGTCTGTGCACAGTCGAATGTAGTGCACTGGGTGTGCTGGACCCTTTCTATTTTGTCCAGCACTGATTTTCTTTTGCAATTTGTAGTCCACTGGCTCTTCTGTGGAATCAGACTGGATGGGCTGGCCATAGGTCCACATGGTTGAGCCTCGGGTGGCCATGATCCAGTCACCAGCTTGCTTGTGGTTTGCTAGCATAATTCGTTCCGGAAGCGTAAATCACAGCAAATTCCCCCATACGAATTAATGGAAATACAAATTATTCGTTCAACAGCCCAAAAAAATTATTAATACAAAATATAAAGTAAAAATAAAACAAATTAACCTGCACTTTATCTTTGAGAAAAGTAAAAATAAATCCTGACAGACAAGTGTTTCCATTAGTTTTGTGCATGAGGCTGTGTGTGTGTTTGTGTATGTATGTGAAGCTAAAGTAAGAGGAGAGGAGGAATGAGATCCTCCCCTCTCCCTCTTATCATCCTACACAGTAACCCTTCCTCCTCGTTATTTGAGTTACACAAACAAATTAAGCTGCACTTTACCTTTAACAATCACGACAGAGCAGTGTTTCCGTTAGAGTGTGTGTGTGTGTGTGTGTGTGTGTGTGTGTGTGTGTGTGTGTGTGTGTGTGTGTGTAAAAGCGAGAGGAGGAGGGGGGTGTATCAAGGCGAGGACGGGGGAAGGAGCGATATGTCCAATGATGTGCGCACACACAAAGTTCAGGCTGAGCGAGAGAGAGAGAGAAAGAGAGAGAGAAAATGGTTCTTTAACCTCTCTAAAGACACTTGCTTTAGCTTTACACGTGCGCACATACGTGTTATAATATACAGTACACTCTCGCTGTACACACATACATACAAACACAAAATAAAATATGTTTTACGCGCACATACATGGTCACAGTATTATAGTAAACAGTACACGCGTACAGGGATGTTAATTATACCATTGAGAGACGCGCACTAAGACCGAGCAGGGGAGAAGATTACCCACAATTCCGCAGTGCGCAAGAGAGAAAAACTATTGGCTCAGTTGTGATCACGTGACGCTCTGCATCAAAACAAGAAGTGCATGCGTGCTACATGATACTCGGTATTCATAAAGCAAAACTCGCTCATTGTTCAAGTCAAAATTTATTTAAAATTTTTGCTCGTCTTGCCGAACGCTCGCAAACTGGGTTACTCGCAATCCGAGGTTCCATACATACAGTAGGTAGTCAACCAGAATGCCTATTACCACCACGCTATATTATATATATATATATATATATATATATATATATATATATATATATATACACACACAGCGGCCAAAATAAATCATTCGCATTTCAAAGTGAAATGACTGCCAGTAGAGGTTAATTCATAAAAAGTCATAACAATATATTGTATCAAAGAAATACTGCAGTGATGGTAATTTCCATGTCCGAGTACTTACTACACAAACATGAAAAATCAGAACCAGAGCTATTGACATTTACTGTACAATAATGAGTCAAAAAACATTGGTTCATTGTTGTTTAGACAGACGATCAAGTTCACTAGCTGACAATTTAATTTTAACAAAGAATGAACTGTTATATAGCATATCTCTGTTTGTATCTGGTTACTGTTATTATTTAAAAAAATATGTTGCATTTAAAAAAAAAAAACATTAAATATAGAAATAACTGAAAAAATAGACTTTTAAAATAGAAAATTAGAATAACAATTTGTGTAAATGTTTCATAGGATTTTTGTCAGGAAATTTCTTGTACTAAATAATTATGCAGTATAATCTTATTCTTATTAGTTCTTGGTTGTTGTTGTTTTACTGTGTGTGCTTTACAATGTTCAATTTACAACATTCAAATGCAAATAATTTACCCTTCCCCTCTTCCCAAGGTGTGAACATGTCTCAGCTGTTCACACCTGTACATTCAGATTCCTCACACAAAAACAGTGAGGCCAGTGAGAAAAACAAAAATTCACCTTTCCCCACTTTAAGATAACTCAAGTCAGCTCCTGGGATGAGGATTACTTTTAACCCTCTTGGATCTGAGGGTTTTTTAATCCCTGGAATGGAATAGATGGAGATCATCCTTAACATAACATGTGTTGTGTAGTTTTTTAATCAGTATATACACAATTTTCTTTGGTATTTTCTATTTTAATATTTTAATTTTATATTTTATAAAAATAGACTACTACCAGTGCTGGTCCATTTTTTTATGGAACTAAATTATAACACACCTTTTATAACACTCAGAAAGACTTTTTATTCTGAGGTAAAGTGACTGATGTGCTGAAGTCACAGCTGATGTGCCAACTTTTTTCAGAAGAGCCTTTGTTTCACTGAATAATCCACGACTTTTCATGAATATGTAAGACAGATTGACACTTCTCAGTCTCCACACACACACACAGACACACACACACCACACACTCAACACACTCTGATCACAGAGAGTGCCAACTCCTGAAAAGCAGAGCAAACGTCAGCAGCATGTCCCTCCCCCCAAACAGCTCAGCAATTAGCATTTACTTGCATCGTTTACATAAATCAATGATCAGAAGCTCATGATACATACATTTAAGCAATTTACAGATGTACCTGTTTTACATGGAAATTTACAGGGTTGTCACTGAACGATTTACCCTAACAAAGAGCCATATAATAACAGTGGCAGCTGGCACACCTAAAAATAGATGAAGAATTATTTTTTATAGTCTAAATAAAAATGTTCTTCTAAACTTGGTCTATGTTTACTTTAATTATTTTACAAAATCAGAACATTTTGTCGTCATTGTAGGTGCACTTAAATAAAAGTAGAGTCTTATAAAGGTTATCTTATTTTGTTTTATTATATAGTTTTTCTACAATAATCTGTCAGTAAATGTGGCACACCCACCTTTTCACACCCAGAGTCTGTTTTCAGGCTACGCTAGCATTACACATGATAAAATCTATAAGGTAAAATATTTATATTTAATTTAAATTCTACATTTGTACTGTAATTTTAGTACTTTGATTATGAATTCATTTTAATGTTTCACTAGAATTTATCTGCTACAACGTGACTTGGGACTTATTAGTTCTTGAGAGAATGAACCAAGTCTATAGTTATAACGGCACTTAGCGGTAAAGCCGCTAACGCACACTCCTAATGCTGTTGCTGCGGGACACACAGCGGTAAAACCATTTTTCTGGTTACGTACCATCTGTGTATATAAACAGATCAGAACAAAACGTGGAACAGGAGAAGACTGACATACCTGTGCCACTGTGATGGTGCTTCCCACCCCCTGAAGGCAAAAAAAAATTTATTTTACAGTATTTGATTCCTCAACGGCACTCCACAACCCCCTCCCCACAGAAAACAAATATTGACATGTAAACATTTTCTGTAGAACATGCTCCAGGCTCACATTAGACTTCGTGAAATACCACCAATGTGGCTTCATGTGCTAAAACCAGTTTTTCTCTGTGGGGAAACATTTGGGGGTGGGGCACAACTGCCTTTAGATATAAGTTAGTTTTGTAATTTTTGGAATAGGACATTCAAATTCATTATAATGTTTCATTCTGTCACCTCTAATGCTTAATTTTTACAAAGAGCCACAGCCGCTCACAGTGTGAGTAACGCTCACACCATGAGCCTGAAATATGCCCAACCCTCACATAGAATGCATCTGTGTCTTGCACAGTCATCCAGCATTTTTCAATCTAAATGGCAAAATTACAATTTGAGAGAAGCAGGATGCAATTTCAGTTGAGAGCTGAGCAATAATGAACAGAGCAGCCTGGTGAAGCTTTGAGCGGGAGATCAGAGCAGGCGACTCTGTGAACAAGGAGCAGAAATTGCTGAAATTGCTTATATACTCTCAGAAATTGCTTATATACTCTCATCAAATGTCCACAAAATTTTGGACATATTTGACGTCTATTTGAGTGTCTAGCTTGCAAGAATGCACTAATATGGATACTGAAAGGTATAGCAGCTAACATTGGATTTTACAAACAGTGGTGGGATACTAAGTGCATTTCAAACATTTGAGCAAAGAAAATTTTGGGGTACAGTTTTAAGCTCTTAACCATGCCAACCTTCAAATAATCACAATTTTTATTCAGGCTTCTAAAAAAAATCCTTTGTGTTCATCATTATGAGTAACTACTTAAAAGCACCATTTTTACATATTTACTTATTAGGAACTTTGCTTTATCTTTTGGAGCTTTGCTTAGCCAGACAGTGTCTCTGATTCTTGGTAGATATTTGCTGTCTGTATGTGTAGGCCAGTAGGGAGCTAAATGAAATAGTAGGCCTCACCTGGGATACTGTAATGCTGCATTTTTTAGCCAGTTCTTCTTTGGCCTCTTCACTGGGGTAAGGGTTACTGAGGTGGGAGTAGAAGTATTCATTCAAGATCTCTGTGGCCTGTTTGCTGAAATTACGTCTTTTTCGTCTGAGATATGGTGAGGAAGAAGAGAAGAGAAAGTTGATTATTGAGAATAACAGAAATGGGAGATAACAACACTGGATCAGACCGAGAGGACTGAAGCACAACAATAACAATGTCTTAATCAAAAAAAAAATCATTTTGAACTTGGAAGAGACCCTCGCGCCCCCACCACACCAAACAACACACACAGACACACACGCACACAAGCTGTTTTATGGAGATTGTTTTTTTCACTCTCACTTTTAGTTGTTTACATGTTCTTTCTTGTTCTTTGATGGGAAAATTTTAATAAATTTTTGGAAATCTAGTAAGAGAAACAAAAAAAAACAGAGAAAACAGATCTAAAAACTAAAAGTGTTTAGCTGAGCACTACTTTATTTAATTTATTGATTTGATTAGAGGATGGAATTGTGCTTTGTTGTCCATTCTGAATGCTGCCTCGGCCTTGCTGCTGATAGAGAGTTTTTTTTTTCTTTCACATTGTTTAATGCATTTTAAATTAGTATCAGCTATGGCCAGGAGACATTTGAACATGCTTTTTATACTGAACTGCACTTATTCAACTGTTTGTCTCTTTGTCTTACTATTGACCTTTCTAACTTGCACCAACTGTAGTCTAGTAGATCTTGCTGATGGTATCCTATACAGCAAACACAAATGACTTCAACAAAAGCTTCACATTGTTTCTACAAGTGCTTTTAGGTGCATAGCTTGCCAATACTCAGGCCATCTGTAAAGCATTGCCATAATTTCAGTAACAAATTGAGGTGCTTGTGTTTTGAAGTGGAAGGGTGTCAGAGATTGCTACAGAGGCTACTTGAACTCAGACAGTACAGCAACTAGTGACCAACTCCAAGGGTCAAATTAAAATGCTTAATTCAAAAACAGACCTGGCATCAAGAAACCGAGACCTCAGGATCATGACAGCTTCACAGGTGCTTTGTTTGAGCTGCATCTGGATGGAACTGAACTTGCGATGGATGATGCTGACCATACGCTCAATCTCTTTGGGGGAGATGGGCCGTGTACGTGACTGCTCCCGCAACAGGTTCATCACATGGGTTGTGAATTCATTACATGCCTGGGGAAGGTCAGAGAAATTTGATAGTGATTTTTATGAATTGTTTGTGAGTAATTGTTAGTTATTTTGGTTTGGAAATGAGCTATTGGACTTAAAAAATGTACTTTATTACAACTATTCTGAATTTTGTAATTATACTTTATGGCCAAAAGTATGCGGACACCTGAGTACTGAACATCCCATTCTGATTCCATGGGCACTGAATTGTTCCCCTTTGCTGTTATGACGGCTTTCTGCTAGATTTTGGGACATGGCCATGAGGATTTGTGGCTGTTGATCTCAGAGGCGTGTCATGTGTCATACTGGAACATTTATTTTCCCACCATACTAAAACGTTTAAAAGTCCAACTTTGTGACAACAGTTCTGAAACGGTCCTCATAGGCTGTTATCATGATCTGCAGAGCATGTGAGTCAAGTTGAGAATGAGTGTGGGATGCGGTACAAGTGGACAGATTTTGGACAGAGAGCAAATTTCTTTTTTTTAAAGAATGGAGCAAGTCCCACTCCAATTTCACTCCAGTAACGCTCACACCATGAGCCTGAGATATGCCCAACCCTCAGAAAGAATGCATCTGTGTCTTGCACAGTCATCCAGCATTTTTCAATCTAAATGGCAAAATAGCAATTTGAGAGAAGCAGGCTGCAATTTCAGCTGGTGAAGCTTTGAGCGGGGGATCAGAGCAGGCGACTCTGTGAACAAGGAGTAGAAATAGCTGAAATTGCTTATATACTCTCAGAAATTGCTTATATACTCTCACCAAATGTCCACAAAATTTTGGACATATGGTCTATTTGAGTTTCTAGCTTTGGCACTTGACATTAATCAGACAGAAAAAATAAATATAACTTATTATGTTTCTGATGAATGTGTCTGATCAACTGATCTGTCAATACAGATGCATTAATAATTCTTCGCAGTTATGTGGCTGAAACCCTGTTATGTTGATTGTATTCAATTCAACTGTAGCAAGAATATAAAGAATCAGCTCTTTGTTATTGAGAAACAGGTTATGCCATTCAGACTTGATTATTTGAAAAGACTATAACTGAAAAGGCTGAATTGCCTTTTAGAACTTGGTGGTCTCTAATTTAACTCTAATCCAGAACCCATTAAAAAAGAGCCAGGAACAATTCAACAAGCAAGTTTGTGGATACCTGTCCATCACACCCAGCTGTGCTTTTTGAATATCCTTTTGACTACTTAGTGTCCTGTGGGCATGCAGGCGATCCCTCAGGGTGTCTATAAAAGGTCTTTACAACTCAAAACTCAAAGAGGTCCTTAGGTCATCTTCATGAGAAAAAGAAAATATTACTAATTGCCCTGTAAACACTAAAAATTCCTAAAAGTCATCTAGCCCAATTAGTTCCAGTAAATGGAAATTGTAATACTACTACAGATGTAGTTTTTTTTTTTTTTTTTTTTTTCTGACCTGTTGATACAAAGTTTTTGTATTAACAACATTACAGGACTTTTTTTTCCCCTCAAACAAATCTCAAAAGAAAAAAAGGCTTTTCTTAATACAACTAAAAGCCAACTGCTGGCATGAACTACGAACTGGGGTCACATGCTTCCTCCAAGACATAAGAGGCCAGCCAACCGCAACTTTTTGATCTGCTTGCGAATGCACTGTTAGGGAAGAAGGACAACACTATCTGGGTGAGTTGCAGACACCCATGATTGGCATCAGAGTAAGTATGTCATGTGTCCTTGTATCCAATCTAATCCCAAGACTCAAAGACTCTCAGCTACAGATTCCTGGAGAAATGAGTGATCTCTGGATGATGGGGTGAATGCTTTTCAGCTGTGACATTTGGGAGCAATCACCATGGAATTGGATATCTACAGTACACCGATCTGGCAAAACTTTATAACCACTGCTGGGTGAATTGAATAACATTACAATGAACTCTTACAATGGCTGGAAATAGGTGGGACATACTGATGCAAAAATGGGCACATGTAAGAATTTGAGCAATTTTGACAAGAGCCAAATTGTGATGGCCAGAGGACTGGGTCAGAGCAACTCCAAAACTGTTCATATGTGTCACTTTCCTAGGGAAAAAATGGCCCCGGGATGCACTATGCGAAGAAGACAAGCCAGTGGGGGTAGTGTGATGCTTTGGGTGATTGGATGCTTAGGTCCTGCCATTCATTTGGGTGTTACTTTATGTGGCACCTACCTAAAATCGTTGTATTACTGACTAATGAGGGGTTAATTATCTGAATCTCAAACATCACTGAATGGATTCAGGTGCAGTTCAAGGATTTGGTAACAGTCACCACAGGTTGGCCAGTAAGAACAAGAGGATGTCTGTTTCCATCAAATCAACCAATATTTATTCACATACACACTCATAAATTATGTTTGTTTTGTAGGGTTTAGTGATGTTGACTGTAAAAATAGTGGTTACTGTAATGATGAAACACATGGATCTTAACAATGTGTGTGTTAGCCATAAATATGTGCTAGCAATATATAATTTTAATGCTAATAATAATAATAATAATAATAATAATAATAACATATTAAATATAGTCCTAACTAATGTGATAAGATGAAAATTAACTATAAAAATTAAGATCAGATGTCAGGAATCATTTTCATTAAATGTGGTACCGTTCCTTTAAGAATGGACAAATTAAGGTGCTGCAATATAACACGATTGTAAACATTTAAAAATAGATTACTGCATAACCCACAATGATAAATAATTTAAAAGCACTGCAATCTAGCTAGATACTTATACTGTGTGGCTACACATTTAAACAACTATAAATCAACAAACTTGAACAATATCACAACATTATCTAACATGCCTGCAATAAAGAGTCTCCCAAACTGCAGCATGCTCTAAAACTAATGCCATTGTTACTTGAACTACCTCTCCTTCTGACTAGCATCAAAGATAAACATGGTGTTTGGTGATTAAGAAGTGAATTGGGAATTCTCATTGGCTGTGGAAGGTGAGTGAAAGTTACAGTAGGGAGTAGAGAAACAGTCCTCTCTCATCAGTTGCCATGTATGTGGGCCTCAAGATTAACTGATATTTCTGTACTCTCTAATATAATCCATGACTTGAAGAAACAGGTGATTTGACATGACACTGAAATTAATGTCATTCTGAACACTGCTCAAGTATGCCCCTTTATGAAAACAGTGTTGCCTGAGGCAATGGCATTTTTCACCCTGCTAAACAGCAAAAAAGACTGGTTTGAGGAACACAAGTTTGAGGTGTTCACTTAGCTTCAAAATTCCCTAGATCCAATCGAGCATCTGGGGGATGAAGACTGATCCAAGGTGGCCCCACTTTGCAACTTACAGGACTTGATCTGCTATTGAAAGTTGGAGCCAGATATCGCAGAATACCTTCAGAGGTTTAGTGGAGTTCATGCATCAACAGGTCAGAGGTGTTTTGGCAGCAAACAGGGACCTACTCAATCTTAGGAGAGTAGTCATTATGGTATAACTGATCTGTATATGATCATTGCATCATTGTATAAAGCTCAAGTATGGAAGGCAGCCCTATATTAACAACCGCACAGCCTCTGCATACTTTAAGAGTCAGGTCAGTTTTAATGAGGGAAAGTCTAGACAGCTACTGTGAGGCAGTCTGTACAGTTTAGGCCTTCAATCCATCCACACATCCATTTAAGCTGACCTGCTTAGTGATGGTTGAAAGCAATGACCTCTGACACCATGCCAGTGGTTAATGTTGTAGGGGACATTGCTTTGCTGAGGACCCCAACCTCTAGAATATCCCTTAAAATAAATGTAAAGCAGCTATAGGTTTTATTCTTTGAGACATGTAACAAGTAAGTAAGGATTTCAGTTTTCATTTCCTGATATTTAAATATGCTAAACATCTTGGCACCTTTGATGGTAGAGCACCCAATATTTAGGTGAGCAAAATTATTGGAGCTTGCTTAAAGTACTTTTAAATGAATTCATTAGTCAACAATCATGAAACATGTTTGGTAATTAATTCAGAATTTACATTTATGACATTTTGGTATAACACCCTTATACACAGTGACTTACTCATTATACATCCTGTGCAGTTAAGGGCTAAATGCCTTGCTCAAGGGCCCAACAGTGAAAGCTTGGTGGTGCTGGGGTTTGAATATTTGACCTTCAGATCAGTGGTCCCCTGCTCCCTTTTATTGATCTTTGACACATTCACTATGCAAAATAATTTAGCTCTTTGTGCTTTGTGAGTTATTTGCTGGATTGACCCTGACCTGTTCATATTTCTCCAGCTCTGTATGGTAGATTTGTCTGATCTGTGAGAGTTTGGCCCTATAGTCTGAGTGTTCAATGGAGTTGTCAGTAGGACTTCCTGATGCTGTTGCAGCCGCTGCCACAGTGGCTGATCCACCACCTTTTTCCGGGCCAGCAACACCCTCTGCCAGCAGCATGTTGTCCAGACGCATGAGCTGAGGATCAGGAGGCTCCTCCTCCTGGGCTCCTCGAATACTCAGACCTGGAGAGACACAACCAACCTAATAAATTAACTAGTGCATCTGCTGGAACAAGAGATTTACAGCTGACCTCATTAGGATATTTTCTACAGCAACCTTTAAGTATGATGCACTGTGGCCAAAATAAAGTTGATGATGGATTTAAGTAAGCAAATGGTTATATTTTAGAATGGTTAAATTTTAATTGGATCCTTTCTGCAGTTATTAATGTTTTTCTGCTGGTAATAATTATTTACTGTAACTATAAATGGTGCTCTGAGTAGCTTTTTATTTCCTAACCATGTCAGATAACATATCCCCTTTTGTGTAAAAAAATTTATGGTGTTTTAAAAGGTTCATATTATTGGCCTACCTCAAGCAAAGAAATAACATGATAAGAGTACACTTGGTGAAGTACTAATAGCAGCTAGATTTAATTATGAAAACGAGCGATTCCACACACACGGTGCAACAAGAACTCAGACTGAAACTAAATAGCTGTGTAGGGAAACCACTTAAATAGTTAGGCTAATTTAAAAAAAAAAGCTTCAGTTTGTGGTGATCATAAAGATTGGACTTTGAACCAATGGAAAAAGGCCCCGAGATCTAATGAGTCCAGATTTAAGCTATTCCAGAGCAACTGGTGCTTGAGGGTAAGAAGGAAAGCCCATCATGCATAGCGCCTACTGTACAAGACTCTTAGGCTCTGGGCTTATGAAAAGAATTCAGCTGACTACCTGAATCTATTGGATGACTGGGTTATCCTATCAATAAATTCTTTACAGGCATATTGCAACAGTGCAACAGTGCAAAGATTTCTCCAGCTTAAACTGTAAGAGTGGTTCTGCAGGCATGAGGAATGTTTCTCACATTTGAATTGGCCACCAGAAGGTCCTAAACTTAACTCAAATTAACTTAATTTGAAAGTCTTTGAGATGGACAGAGCCTTTTATGGTGTTCGACTCACCCATCAACAATGAAAAATCTAGACCAAAAAATAAATACAACTCTGGATGGAAATAAAGGTAACACTGTTTGGCAAAACAATTTAAAAGTAAATACAGCTTGTAATCTAAACTAAATGGGATCCAACAAAATATTAGAATATGTGCAACTTTGTTTTGGCCAGGCAGTGTGGTTAAAACATAAAACAATTTATGCAAACCATGCTTTAATTAACAAGGTCATTAATTAACAGTCATGAGTAAAGAATGGCAGACTATAGTAAATGCAAATATGTGCAGTGAAGGTGTTCTAGAGTTCTTGGATTGAAAATCCTGTTTATACACCATTGTGTATGAGCAGACACACAGACCTACTGTAAATGCAAACTTGAGACCTGCTGTCATACCCTAATAAGAGAAAAGAGTGCCTCACATGAGAGTGATCATTTACTACAATAGAGGCGTGTTAAGCATTTTAGGGAGTACCTTGTAACCATCAAATGGAATATGACAATGATGTAAAAATGCTGGATAATATACTTGTAAAATATAGTCATCTCTGAGCCATAGAAATGTACAAAAAGAGGCTTGTTCTGAGGGAGTGCTAAAAGAGCCTCTAGGTATGAACTTGTTTTCCCTCTATTTAACAGGGCTGCCTTTTCCTATTTATTTACCACAACGCAGATACTATTTGTTTACTCACCACCCAGAATGGCAGCAACACACACCCAACAGCAAAGTGGCACAATTCCTCACCAAGACTTTAGCAAACAAACAATCTGTGTGTGTATGCAGGCTGCTTGACCGCTTAAAGACTTGGTGAATTAGGTCTTCAGAGCCGTTTGCTCTGTACATAAGTTAACTTGTGATTGATAGGAATGAGATGGATAGCTTATTATGTTTGCTTGATATCCTTTTTGAGCCTGGAAATTCAAACCACAATTCCAATGTTTTTTAACGAGAGAAAGTTCTGGACTGCAGGCAGGCCATTCTAGTACCCGCACCCCCTTACTATGAAGCCACGCTATTGTAACAAATGCAGAGGCATGTTCCTTGGCATTGTCTTAAAAGCAGGGTCGTCCCTGAAAAAAAACGTTGCTTGGACGGCAGCATATTTGCTCCTTTCAGGAACAATGGTGCCTTCACAGATCTGCAAGTTACCCAGGCCATGGGCACTAACACACACCCATACCATCACAGATGCTGGCTTTTGAACTTTGTGCTGATAGCAATCTGCATGGTCTTCCTCCTTTTTAGCTTGGAGAATCCATGTCCATGATTTCCAAAAACAATTTATATTGTGGACTCATCAGACAACAGAACACTTTTCCACTTTGCATCAGTCTATCTCAGATAAACTCGGGCCTAGAGAAGCTAGATGTTAATGATGCATGACTTGCGCTTTGCATGGTACAGTTTTAACTTCTATTTGTAGATGTTAATTGACAATGGTTCAAAGTGTTCCTGACAATGGTTCAAAGTGTTCCTGAGCCCACATGATAATATCCTTTACACAACATCTGTTTTTAATGCAGTGCCGCCTGAGGGATCGAAGGTCACGGCCATTCAGTGTTGGTTTTCTGCCTTGCCGTTACGTGCTGAGATTTCACCGGATTCTCAGACTCTTTGGATAATATTATGGACTGTAGATGAGGAATACCTAAATTATTTTGCGATTGTATGTTGAGGGACTTTGTTCCTAAACTGTTGGAATATTTGCTCATGCAGTTGTTCACAAAGTGGTGTACTCGCCTATCTTTTAACTTGCTCACCTTTAGAATGTTCCAAATAGGTCTTTTCCACATTTCCACTTTTCCACATTCACATTTTAAAAATGGAAATTGGGCAAGATTTTCCTCAAAGAAAACCAAATTGTAGGTCAATTACAAAGGATCTTTTGGTGATAAGCTGTCTTGTTTTGTGCCAAACTCTCAGGGCACCACTTACGGCTAACTCAATACCACATACATCTAACTAAATAAATGTTCAAAGCCAGTGACCATGCCAGTGTTGTACCTATAAATAAATATGTGACCCCGATATAGGTTTGGGGCCGTGTAGTTTAATGGTGTGAGAGAGCAAGGATGAATGAGGTCATTTGTGGAAGACACAATCTGGCCATTCTAAACACTGTAGTGTCAGCATAAGGAGCCAACAGAAGGAATGATGAGACATATCCATACATGCACGTGCACATACACACACACACACACGCGCGCACGCACGCACTTCACTTGTGAAAATCTTAATGACAAGTCAACTGCCTAGCTAAAAGTACTGAATGACCAGGTGTGACGGCGGGCCTAGAGCCTTACTATCTACCACCCTTACACTCAACCAAGCAGAGTAAAACCCAGCATAGGTTCAGCACCATGGTCAGCTCCACCTCATGCACACAAGGGGCGGGGTGCCTCAACTCCTTGTGGCCAAAGGCAGCAGAGTACCTACCACCATGGTGTCAACAGCACCCTAAAAAAGGGACGAGTCCACACCAGAAGGGTGAGTGGGATATACTGGATGCAAGACTCACATGCCTTCTTTTCTCCTCTCTTAGGCTACGTTTACACTGTCAGGTAAATATGACCCAATTCCGATTTTTTGCTCATATGTGACAAATATCGCATATGTTCTATGTTCGTGTAAACAGGAAAAAAACGCATGCATTCTGATATTTCAAGATCGGTTTCAGGCCTCCTTCATATGTGACAATAAATCAGATATAAATCAGATATATGCTAATGTGATTGCAACTTCTTGTCAACCTGTGACTTTTTCGCGGTTTAATGACGTAATGTTATTCTCCGGTGGAAGTGCGTGTGGAATTATAACATCGCAGGTGACATGGAAACGGAAAAGCACCCAGCAAAAGCATTTTTGTTAATGCTTATTTGCACTAAATAACATTAAAAAATCTGTATTTGGTGAATGAAGCATATGCGCAGGCTGCAATTATGCCGTTTTTTTTTCTTCCTCTGTTTTAAAACCATGGTGATGTTTCGCGAACTTTGCATACAGATGGTAGTCACGCGGTATTCTGGTTTTACCGTCACGCCTCACGGTGGCAGCATTTGGGTTTGTGCGTTTGTTGGCTTCTACCGCTGAGTGGCGCTATATAACTATAGACCGACGCCTTGGGCATCAGTTCATTCTCTCAAGGATTAATGAGCCGCAGCTTCTTTAGAGCTGCACGTAGTAGCGGATAAAATCAAGTGAAACATTGTAGTTAACCGAATTCATAATCACAGTACTAAAATTACAGTACAAATGTAGAATTAAATTAAATCTTATTAGGATCGAATTTAAGCAAAGTAAACGTTAACACAGTGAGCCTATAGATTTTATCATGTGTATTTAGAAAAGATACGAATGTATGTTTTTTTGTCATCTTACAGTATATCTTGTGTTCTTTAAATGTGTAGAGTATTATTAACTGAAATAAACGAAACTAAATGACCATAAAAATTCAAACATTGTCAGGACGTGCTACTGCATCAGCAGATGTCGATGTGTTACAAGTGAAACATTAAACGAATTTAAAATCACAGTACTAAAATTACAGTACAAATTTAGAACTTAAATTAAATATAGGCGTTTCTTAGTTTCATCGAATTTAAGCAACGTAAATGTTAACACAGTGCGCCTTTATATTTTATCATGTGTAAAACTTGCGCAGCCAGAAAACTCTGGTGTGACTCAGAAAAAGTGGGTGAGCCACAGGTGTTGTCAGATTAATGGACAAAAACGATATAATAAACCTATATAAGCTACATAGCCTTTATAAGATTCTACTTTTATTTAAGTGCACGCACAATGAAGACAAAATGTTATTATTTTGTAAAATAATAAAAGCAAACAGGGATACAGCGATTATTCTGTATCAGTTTCTGTGAACTTGAACGCGTCAGAAAATTAACCGAAACTCCGTGTATACTCGCCTAACAGACGTGAAAAAAATATACGTACAGAAAGCTAAATGTCTGCTTTTATATAAACTAATGGGGAAAAATTCTGCTTATGTAATTCGTATAAAACGTGGATTACTGGTGCATCTACTGCTGCGGAGATGACGAGATGACATGATCACCATCACAGCCGAAACCAAAGGCATTAATTTATCAATGAATTATTAAAATGGCCAGTCAGTTTCCTTGCTGTTTTCCCTGACGCATTCATAATCATTAGTCTACTT
>JAQMYJ010000040.1:19545705-19569988 GCA_030014305.1 Clarias laeviceps | reverse complement strand
AGCCTGTCCCAATTAGATTTTTTACACACAATTATTCTACAGAGAGTATACCCATTTCCATTTCAGAACAAACCCTTGTGGAATTTTATTTGCAGGTATGCGATTAAAAAAGTGAAATGCACACTATTTCTAGATTTGGCCATTAAACGTCCTAGACATATTTATTTAAAAAAAAACATTTGCTTTAAACATTAAAGATTAAAATGTACTTAGTTCTTTATCCTACTAGAACTAATCACAAAATCACATTACTATTAGAACCCTCCACCACCAATTAAAAGTATTCTATGTTATTTATTTTTAATAAGCATCACTGATAAGCAGCCAATTCTCTGTTATATTTCTGTTCTTTTATTTTTGTGTTTGGAATACAAAGCACACATACAACTTGAGTGTGCTTAGGTTCTTCTCTGTTACGTGCACACACGTTTCTGTTCAGTCGTGTTTGTTTCCTTCCTGCCTCACTTAACTTGTTTTCTTTCTCTCTCCCTCCCCCTTTCTCTGCAGCTCTTTACCAGATTGGTGGACAGAGCTCCAGTTATTGTTACCGCTGGACCAATCGATCATGGGATGAAGCTGGAATGGAAGTAGCCCCGTCTTTAAAGAGTGCATGGCGGCTACGACAAACCAGTTCTTTCCCCGCTCTCTCTCTCTCTCTCTCTCTCTCAAACATACACACACAAAATACACATACCTCTAGATGATTTGTGTGATTGTTGCCTGTGCTGTGTGCTTTTGTCTGCTTTGGTGACTTTCTTTGCTATAATTGCTTTGTTTTGCTGTGCTTTTTCACTCATTCCCTGCTATTTTTTCCTTATGTTATGTTAATGTCTACTATTTGTCTGTCCCATCTCTACATGCCCTTTTTGTGTCACATGGTTTAAACCCAGGGAAGATGAGAAAGTCAGCATGTGCGCAACATTCACAACATGCACATAGTAATTTCTCTGTACAGACACAATAGGTAAGTGGGTAAGTAACATTCCTTCTATTTTCTACAAAGGTAAGGGGCCTAATTCAGAATAGGGAGTAGAAACATTTTTGTTCCGCATTTGGAGCCACTTAATACTCTTCTTAAAGGTCCAGTCAATCACTTTTTGTTCTTCTTGCCAAAAGCTGCTTTAAAGCTGCTTTTTATGCTTTATATACTGTATGTATATACTGTATATAGTTATACACGCACTATATCGTAGATATTGTAATAAATTAGTGCATCCCAATATTACGTCTTTTCTTTCCCCCACCAATACAGCTTTACATCCTAAATCTTGTGTGTGCGCAGAAGCAAGAAATCCTTTGATTTTCCTTAGATTACTAACCTGCCTCCTAAGCCACCATCCAAACTCTTCACTAACAAGCAGTGGTCTAATTTTCCAGAGCTTTACAGGTATATAAGAAAAGAAAAGAAGAATAAGGGGCCACATCTTTTTTTTTTTTACTACAACTATAAATTGAGGTTTTCGCATTCTTCTCAAAGTAGACAGGCTTTCCTGGCTATGGAGCTGGGGGTTAGGGATTAGTTGAGGTTTTCCTCCAGGTGAACATCAAGGAATTTGGTGCAGATCTCCATGGAGGAGCCATGGATGTTCAGTGGGTCCTTCTGTTTTCTCCTAAAGTCAACAACAATCTCTTTAATTTTGTCAACTTTCTTCTGCACCAGTCTTTTTGCTTCTGTACCTGCTCCTAGTATGCTTTCTCATCGTTCTTGCTGATGAGACCCACCACAGTCATGTCATTGGCCAGCATTTTTAATAGGGTTGGAGCTATGCTTTGCTGAAGAGTCATGAATCAATAGAGTGAACTGTACTGAACTGAACACAGTCTTTGGGGCTCCAGTGCTCAGTGTGTTGGTGCTGGAAAAGTTGATCCTGATCTAGCTGATCCAGACTGACTGAGGTCTTCCTGTCAGACTGTCAAGGATCCAGTTGCAGTCCATGTGTTCAGGGCCAGTAGGCTCAGCTTTTGATCAGGTGCTGAGGAATTACTATGTTAAATTCTGAACCGAAGTCCATGGACATCATATGACCATACATGTCCTTATGTGTGTGAGTGCCAGTTGGAGGGTGGTGGAGATTGCATCGTCCTTTGGACATTTGGGATGATATGCAAACAGCAGGGGATTGATATGCCGGATGCAGGCTCTTGATATGCCCCATGACAAGCCTCTCAAAGCACTTTATGATGGTGGGTGTGAGTCCAACAGGACAGTAGACATTGAGGCAGAACACTGGCAATCTCTTCAGAAGAGAGACAATGGTGATGGCCTTGAAGCATGTTGGAATGAGAGCACTGCTCAGGGAGATGTTGAAGATGAGAACATCCAATAGCTGGTCTACACATCCTCTGAGCACATTGCCAGAAATGGTGCCTCGTCCCCTCGCAGCCTTCTGTGAGTTGACGCTGTATATAGTGTTCCACACATCAGCTGTGGTGGAACACAGTACCTTACTGCTGGCAGGACTGGTTGTCTTCCTCTTTACCATGTCATTCTGCACCTTAAATTAGGCACAGAGGTTTTTTAGCGTGTCTGGAAGATAGGCATCACTGTCTCAGACGGATGCTGTTATCCTATAGTTGCTGCCCTGGAAGTAGCTGTGGATCCTCTGGGCATGAGCCCGCTTTGCCTATCTGATGACAAGGGACTTCTCTGTTCTTAGGATCACTTTATCACCTGATCAGATTGCAGCATGTGGTGATGGTCTTGGAGACAGTGAAATCAATGTATTTTACAATGTAGCAGGTCACTGTTTTTGTGTGCTAAACAGGTACGGTTCCCCAGATTTTCTCTAGAGATTACTCTCTATGACCATGTCTGTTTCTTAGATATTGTCTCTTGCCTTTGTTTCTTGAATTATTTCACGCTTCTAGATTTGTAAACTCTTGCTCAGGATCACTCAGTCACGATTTAGCACTGTTTAACGGATTTTGACTTTCACTTTCGTGTGGGATCAAATATTTACTTTCTGGATAATGTGGCAATGACCAGGTTATCATATAGTGCATTTCAAAGAAGGAAATGAATCTGCTCACTTGGATTTCCATGTTATTTACCCTCCGTGTGAGAGACAGACAGAACATTTGATTAGTGAATGTGTTCACTGTCTTTGATCAAAGAATTTCTACTCTTCGCTTCGGATGTCCCCTCACACCCCATGCCCGGGTTCTCGAGACTCCACCTACGTCAGTGACCTGCTCATCACAGGGAATGCCCCGTTCACCCAAAGAATGAAGCAAATCCTCAGCCACTAACAGACAGTCTGACAGTTCTTCATTGTCTACTTATTTTTTTCATACAAGTATTTTATCCTGCCACTTGATTCATACTCTGAAGACGAACACTGGGACTGTTCAGCCCTTGGCTATGTTGTTGAATGTTAATTACTTAATTACTTTTTTACTTAATGTTATTTAAAATTCCTACATTAATAGATGCAATGCAATTTCCAATAATAGAGAAGAGATACCCAATCATGAATCTGCTTACCATCAACATCTGAGATCCATTGTTCCTGAGATTCCAAGGTTAGACACAAATTGTGTCACTGGACACAATTTATTTAGACTCTATAAAGTCAGGAAACAGTTTAAAGGTAATCACACTGACCCACTTGTACAGAAATTTGACCTTAGCTGAGTTGTTTTTGGTGATATTTACCTTAGTCACACTATTACCCCCCAGTCTAGGTCGGGCTGTAATAGGACAGAAAGGAAGAAAAAAAAAAAGTAAAAAAATGTATTGGAAAGTGGGTGAGACCAATAATGCGATTGCTTAGTGTTTATTTACAAAGATGAATTATCAAATCCCCAAAGAGTGGCTTAGAGCTTCAGAAGCTGACAAGGCCAAAATAATAAACAAAATTCCCTCTAGCTAGTCCGCAGGTGAAATACATAATGCTGCACTAAACGAATAGAATCAGAAATGTAACACTACCCTTACTCTCTTACTAACCACAACCAAGAGAACAAATTATAAACAAAATGGTGTTGACTTCCTACTAAGCCACTATTAATATGAATATACAATTATTTACAAAAAGTATTTACAAAACAAAACGAACCAAAAACCAAGTAAGAGCAAGTCCAAAATGCAGTCAAAAAAGCAAATGGTCAAACATGGAAAAGTCTATAAAATATCAATTAACATCAAAAGGGGAAAAACACAGCGAAGTCAGAAAATGTAGCAAGAGGTCATACACAATCTCTTTTACATCAATCACAATATAAGCAGCAAGTAAAGGCACAGTCTGCAACAGTGTTATTTGAAAGTCTTAAGTAGGCCTCTGGGTCTCCTGGTTAACCAATCGTCAGATGGGAGGCAGGATCAACAAGGGTAGAGCAACCAAACGATTGCAGGAAGCAACCAGTTATAGTGACAGATTGCAGGAACTAAACGATTGAAGGGGGCAGGAGATGAAATATTAAAGGACACACCACCATCCCACCACTAGCAGAGACACAAGCAGAAACCTCTGTGAGAAGTGAACATCCTATTCACAACTACTGTACAGTATATGCCTTTAATGTTTAGGTTAAAACCTTACACGATTAAAGGCCATCACATGGGACATTCGTTGCTCGTTGACATGCTATGCAGAAACACTAGGGGGTTATGAACTGTAAAAACAGTAATGGGGTCAGTGCTGGAACCAATGTAAACTTCAAAATGATTAAGTGCGATCAAAAATAGCGAGGGCTTCCTTCTCATTAGTGCTGTAGTTCAACTGATGACGTCTAAACTTATGAGAAAAGTCTCTCTCTGTCTATCTGCACCTTCGTAAATCAAGACAGTACCAGCACCTGTCCACTGGCATCCACCTCAAGTTTGAAAAGCCTTGAAAAATCAGGAAGGACACATATGAGAGGTAAAACAACATCTGAGAATTTTTTACAAAAGCTTCTGTAATAGGTGGCTATGCCAAGAAAGCGTCAAAGTTTTTTTTTTGTTTTGTGGTCTGGAAATGCAACAATTGCCTTATCTTTGGCATCTGTACCTTGTTCTACCCGTTTACCAAGGTACGTAACAGTAACATAAACAAACTCACATTTTGCTAGGTTTAACATTTAAGAAGCTTTCTGAAAGCGAGGAAATACATAGTCTAAAGTACAAACATGATCATGCCAAGTATCAGAAATTACTACCACATCATCAAGGTATGCTTCACGATTATACACATCACCAAAACCCTGGGTCAACAGATGCTGAAATGTGGCAGGTACAAGGCCAGGTGACAGCTGCAAGGTCAGAGGGCAGGTGCAAGGTCAGATGGCATCACAATATATTGAAGAAAACTGTCCAGGGTAACAAAACCAGAGATTTGAGATGCATGTGGTGTCAGAGGAACTTGCCAGTAACCTTTAACAGACCTAACTTTTAACACAACAAACGTTGCACTTCCTATACTATCAACATGGAAATTAATCTGGAAAGTGGAAATGAATCTGCTTTAGTTAAAGCCTTAATTTTTCGATAGTTTGTACAAAAACTGTAGCTTTTGTCAGGCTTCAAAACTAGGAGGCAGGGAGAACTCCATGGACTGCACCTAGGAACAGCAAGACCATTCTTAAGTAAATAATCAGTGCGACCTAAGCTGAGACCATTAAACTTAGGAGAATATTTAGAGGGTGTCTTTCCATAGAGGCAGAAGTTACTGAAATAACAACAGGCAGGCAGACATCTCTGGTGGAGCGAGACATATAAGGTTTAAGCATATTTATATGGCACACACGAGACTTCCTCTTTCTGTCAGTTTTCACAACATTATTTGCATCACTCAGCTTTGATTCGACAACATATGGGCCGGAAAACCTAGCCTGGAGAGCAGATCCTGGTAGAAGGACCAAAACTTTGTTACCTGCTTGGAAATGATGCACAACAGATTTTTTTTTTATCAAAACGACTTTTCATACGAGTTTATGAGAAGTCAAGATAACGTTTTGCCAACTCACATGCTGCATGTAGGCGTTTGTGAAAGTAACTTACATAATCCAAAACATTTGTAGTTGGAGTTTTCACAGAACTAGGAGACAGTACAGTAGCTCTTCCTGCAGCACTTTTAGGGGACCACAAACAGAATGACCGAAAACTAATTCCACAGGACTAAATGCAAGCAACTCCTGCACAGCATCACAGATAGCTGTAGAACTAAGGGAATTCCTTCAGCCCATTTTTTTACATGGTCCAAACAGTATGTTCGGTGCATAGACTTTAAGGTTTGGTGAAAACGCTCTAAGGCACTTTGGGACTCTGGGTGATAGGCACTAAAAAACTGGTGACAAATGTTAAGCTGGTTCATAACCTTCCTGAACAAAGCAGACATAAAATTTTAACCTTGATTTGACTGAACATATTACAACAGGCCAAAGGTGGTGCAAAATTTAATGAGTGCTCGAATGACGTCACAGGATTTAATGCTACATAGGGGTATGGCTTCAGAATACAGTACCTAGTAGCAGCACACATCAGGGTTAGCAGATACACATTACCAGATTTAGTTCAAGGAAGAAACAAAATCCTCTCAAAGGGCTCTCCCACAATAGGAATAGGCTGAAGAGGAGCTGGGGGAATAATCTGGTTAGGTTTCCCTGCAATTAACCCTAACCCTAGGTATATTTCAGACCTGTAACAAACACTGATTTATATACTCATTCAGGCTCAAATAAATCAACAAACTACAAAACTGCGACAAAACAATGCATGCTTTATTACTGCGTATTAATAAAGAAGTCAGTAAGAATTTGCCTTATTAAAACAGCAGAAGACACTCATTAAAAATTCATTGGATTGCAGTCTTTTACACATTACTGCATTCAATATATCATTCTAATTTATGGAAAGCTTTGGGAACAAAGTCATGGAGACCTCCAGTAATTTGAGCAACCAGAGTAAGCACAAAAGCCATTCTCGGTAAGAAAATAATTGAGTTCACTGCTTTCTTTTTAACATACACCAAAGTATTAAAAAATATACTTGCTTTGTAAACAAAACATACAATTTAAAAAGTGTGTGTGTGGGGGGGGGGTAAATATTTAAAATAACATTTCATTATTAATTTTTAAAACATTCATTTAAAATATTCTATTTCACATTTAATATTGATTACATTTTCTTTTTAATGCAAATGAAATTTAATTACACAGATTATCTGTGTCCAGTGACTGAAAACAGTTAATAGAATTTTTGCATATTTTGTTAATGTATGCTTAGGACAGAAATACCCAAGTGAAAAAAGATGTTTTTACTTTACATGCCTTTAACTTTGCTTAGGTAACATGCATCTGCAAAACAATTTTAGAATAGAAAAGCCAACCCTACTTGACCAAATAAATTAGCTCAGAGTATCTCAGCCTTAACTAGAGGGTCTAATATACATCTTTAAAGTATCATTAAGTGAAAGGGCCAATCGTGTTGTGTGCTCACTCCTCTCTTAAATCCTCTTTACATTAATGTGTTCCATCCTGACATTGATGATGTTGTTGGTGTTCCGGCTGCTCCCTGCAAGGGGTCGCCCCCAGGGAACCATCCGGTTCGCATAGACAAGCTTGGCACAGGTTTTACGCTGGATGCCCTTCCTGCTGCAACCCTCCCACCATTTTATCTGGGCTTGGGACCGGCACTGCATCTAGTGGCTGGGGTTTGGGCACTGGCTGGGAATCGGACCCGGGCCTTCCGCGAGGCTGACGAAACACCTACCACTGAGCTACCAGTGCCCTTAACCTGACATTGATGCACTCATAAAAGTTTAGAAAACAAGCTTTTCACAGTTAGAAGTATGAAAAATAGATTTCATAGTTACTAATGCATAAGATCTAGTACTAATTATACTATAATTTTACAGTTATGGCACATGTCAAACACTGGCATATAAGGATGACATTGGTTCTGGTGATGTTGGATGATACAGAGCTTTTGCGTTACTCATTAAATGTGTGTGATTCAAAATAAATTATTTAAAATGATTACATCAAACAACAATAAAAATCAAGCCAGAAACATAACATAACTAGCTGTTATGTGTGGCACATTGCAACTTGCAAAAATATATAAATATTATGAATTAGGAAACAATAAATGGATTTTCAAGAGCACAACCATGGCAAAACAAGGTCCACAAAGAGCAAACAGACTGCATGTGACTGGGGCAGACAGAAACACAAAGAACCCTTTTTATAGATTGTATATTTTACTGATTGACTTTCTATTGCATCCAGTTTTGAATGCAAAATTTACAATAAATAAATGAACAACACTAGATCTACCCTATTGTAAAGAAAATCAGCAGAGAAAGTTACTGCTCACTCAGTTCCATCTCTTGGCTCAACAACAAGCAAAAAACACTCACTCACTCACCAGTTTATTGGATACACCTGTACCACTGCTGTCTATTCAAGCAACTATCCAATTGTGTGGCAATGTGGAGTTTGCCAAGAGCTTCAGTTACTGTTCATAACGCATGTCAGAATCGTGGCATAATTTTTCCCCAACCACTTTTCTTCACTGAAACTGATGGTTCACCATCATCCGCACAGATTTTAATGATGCGTTGGATGGAACCCTGAATGTAAAATCAGGGTCATTGCTGTTGCACCTTTAAGCCTAAAGGAGAGGTAGTGACGGAGGTAAAATGAGATCTGTGTTAAGAGACATCCCCAAAAACATAACAGTGGAATGAGAAAGTGAAGATTAGCAGGATGAGCCTTTTTTAATTACATTAACAACATTTATGTTTTTAAGTATATTTGACTGCACTGAGGTCATCCTAGTATTAATAGATACAATAAGGTGTAAAAAAATTACATAAAAAAATATTAACAAGTTTTGATTGATTACAAGAATTGCTACTTATTTATGATTGGTTAGATCTTCACTGGGCATGAAATGAAAGCCAATCCTTGGGCATGAACATGGGACTTTATCTTAGTATGTGTTTAATGCAATTAAGCACCACAACATTCAAAAATGGCTGAGAATTGAAGAGACAATGAGGTCAAGGGTACCCTTAACCTCTAAGCGGATAACTGCATTTGGCAAATGATGTAATGGTGGTTGGCTAGCAAAAAGCCCTCACCACTCCATTTACCAGGCCTTACTGTTTTTAAAGCAGTTGTATGCACAGTATTTCCAATAACCTATGTTTTACATCACACTAGACACTGATGCTGTTGTGTTAAATGTCACTTTTCTTCTGACTCTGGAATGCCAATATGCTTCCTGAAAGCACACACAGAGGCAGCTTACTACTGGAATGGAGGGTTCATTGCAAAAAATAAAAATAAAAAAGGAAACTAAAGTGGCACATTGAGGTGATATGAGCGCCTATGTTGTCACGGGTGTTGTGTGTGGGCTGTAGGCGAGGCATAATTGCAGAGGTGAAAGCAGTTGAAACTCTTTAATAATGAAAATAGAACATAAACAAACAAACAAACTCAAACCGTGGAACTATGGAGGCATAAACTAAGAAACTATGAAACTATGAAAAACCCAAAACAACAGTAATACGACTGACGAACAAGACAGGAACTAAGGCATGACGCAGAAAACACTGGTTATTCACAACAGCTTAACAAAACAGAACAGATGCAAGACCAAGACCAACTAAACACATGACTATTTATACATAACTAATGAGCTACCTCAGTTCAGGTGAGCACTCCCATCACCTGACCGAGATGTATTCTGGGATATCTAGTTCCACACTAACAAAAACCCAAAGACACAAAAAGGAGTCTCTGGGGGCAAGGTGCCCTCTAGGGGTATTCCCTAACATATGTAAACTTAGATAAGCTTCTTTGGGTTTCTGTGGTAGTTTCAGTTACACAAGACTGACTGTGTCCATCATACAACAAGATTGTATTTGCCTTATACTAAGACCCACTAAAGCACTAATTTTTGAACATGACTGTAAGCTAAGCTAAATACTGTGAACATACCTTAAAGTACAACATAAGAAATATAACGTTTATAATATAACTACCAATAATTAATACAGACAATGACTACTTTAAATGATCAGATATGTGCAAATCACCTTGGTAATTTGCGTCTTTATTGATGTTGGTATGGGTGACGCTCAGCATTTTTGGAGCAACATGGCTAGCTTTCGGTGTTCTCTCTTAGTCCTCCCTTTCCTGAACTGAGTGAGTTAAAAGTTCAGAAATACAAGAAGGTAACAGCCAGACAGCATATGAGCAGAAAATGAATGGTGCATCAAAACAACCCCCACCCCACAGTTAGAAATGTCGTGTAGAGGTAATATTCCACCAAATTGATTGTTGCTACTTTTTCCTTCTTCTGCAGTACTGAATTCCAATTCCGTACATCTCTCTTTACAATATAGATAAGACATAATGAACACAATGAGAATCATTTATAATAAGTCTTGGTTTACGAGTACAGAGTATCATGTAGCACGCATGCACTTTTTTTTTTGACGTTGACCGTCACGTGACCACAACAATTAATTTTTTTGGGTTGCAGAACGAATAATCGGAGTTTTCATTATCTTTTATGTAGAAATTTCGCTTTGATTTACGAGTGTTTTGATGTACAAGCACACTCCCAGAATGAATTATGCTTGCAATCCAAGGTTCCACTGTAGTGTGGATTAAAAATTTTAAATGGCCACCAAATTTTGTAAAGTTTGGGTAACATTTTTCTTTGCGATCATAGGTGTACACTGCTAAATATCAATGCATACTACATTCATATCACAGACAATGACACTACAGAAAAAACTACATAAAATGTGAATGAGAATTTCTGTTGCTGTAGGTTGTAGAACACTCTCACTCACTCACTCATCATCATTACCACTTAGTCCTGTATTCAGGGTCGCGGGGGCCTGGAGCCTATCCCAGGAGAGTTAGGGCACGAAGCATGGTATACCCTAGACAGGGCACCAATCCATTGCAGGGCACACACACTCATTCACACACTATGGGCAATTTGAGAACACCAATTAACTTAATTTAATGTACATGTGGGAGGAAACCGGAGTACCCGGAGGAAACCCACCAAGCACAGGGAGAACATGCAAACTCCATGCACACAGAGATGGGAATCGAGCCTGGCCCGGGAATCGAACCAGGACCCTGGAGGTGCAAGGTGACAGTGCTAACCACTACACCACCGTGCCACCGGTTGTAGGACAAACTTCTTGTAATTATTGTCAGTTGTTAGAAATTATTGTGCTCTACGCCAATAAAAAGTATTATTCAGCAGCATAACAGCATCTGAAAAGACCAAACTCTGGAGACAAATTGCTGACAATTTTAATGAGGTCTGAATTCCATCATTATGTTATTATTTATTGCAGACTTGTCAATGCATTTTAGAAAAGCAAGAGGGGACTTGTAACATGGAAAACAGATGATGTATTTAGAAAGAAGCCAGCTAAAGGCACACACAGTAATATAGAGTATACAGCACATTGTAGACTGAGACATATCAAATCGGTTTCTTATCTTTCTTCCAAACATGCCAGTAGCAAGAATATAATTGGCAGAAATGAAACCTTCATAAAAATAGCACAGGATCCCTTTTCAGCTGAATGTGATGGATCGAAAGTTTTGTACAGCAATAAAATGGCACATGGAAGCAACTTATAAGTCATTACATTAAAATACTTTTTTTAATTAATACCACATTTATTGTTTAAATGCTTATATGATTACATTACCAGCTCATCTATACCCAGCTTGAAAAAATAGTGAACAGTGGACTTGTCAAAAAGATCAATTAGGAGTGTTTTATAATACATTTAAATGTCAGTACAATAAGATCTTTGGTCAGAAATGAAAGATTATAATGCAGCTGCGAGTAATTACGTGGCAAAAGACCCTCTGGAGTGTTATCATTAGACAAAGTTATTCATCATGACATTCCTACTTCTTACAGACAAGAGAAAGATGGTATAAAAAGAGAGAATGCACAAATATTAACACAGGCAAGCAAGGTTTATGACAGCTAAACAATTGAAAGCCTTTCTTAAACATTCCCTTCAACTGATTTATTTATATGCAAAAAAAGCAAATGAATGTAGAGGGAAGAAACAAACTCCTCCTGCTGAAAACACTCAATTTACTGACATCCAAATGATTTCATGCTGTCACTTAATCTCATTTCTTGCACAATGCCATCTAATGAGCATATCAAAGTGAATTAATACTAGGGCTTTAGCAGTAGGGAAATCTGTCCAGAGTCTTTAATGGTAGTTAGTGGGAAAACTCTCTACACTGCATACATGTATGCAAAGCAAAATTTGAGTGATTATTCTTTCTATGTAGAATTTCATTTAGAAGTTTACATAAAGTCATGAATATAAATCTTATGACAATACTAGGCAATGATTCATTTAAGCACTTTTCCCCCCACTGGGGAAAGAAGGATCGCAAAACATACTTCTTTAACAGAAGATAATAAGTATTTGAAGACCAATGTTTAATGAATTTTGGGTTTTCAAAATTCCTAAACAATACAAACTATACATAGAGGGTCAAAAGTATACACTCCCGATGCTTTTTAATGTCCTGTTAGTAATCATGTATATTAGTAATTATGATTGATTACAGCTGATAGCTTCTCTGTGCCAACATAAAAAGGATTTGCTTTACAGCCCACAAGTTAGGAATTTCTGTTAAAGGCAACAATTGCAGATTACAAAAAATCAACTGCATGCAGTTACAAGCTATTGGGTGGTGTAGCCACTTTGCCAGGGCCTGGCAAAGACCAAAACTATGAAACCACCAAGGCACTCGTCTGCCATGAACTTGAAGCTGCTAGAAAACCAGTGTTACTTTTTACAGTCAACACCACAAACTGCATCACCATAAACTGAATGACTGTCACCAAAGAAAGAAGCCTCTGCTCCAAAATCACCACCTTTAGAGATTTTACCTGATCATATAGACAAAAAAAGCTTTCTGGAGGAAAGTTTTGACCAGATGTACTGTATATTTGGAGACATAAAGCTAAGACATTGAATGTAAAGACCAACTTTTTACGATTACGATTTGACGTTGTTTTCTGCTTTGCATAAAGTTGATGCAATATTGAAAAAGGATGACAACCTAAATATTTCACAGCATAACCACAAAGCATGAACTAGATAGTAAAAACACAATTTATTTTTTTAATCGGTCCAATACTGTGTTGCCCCCGCTAATTCATGCTGCTTGAAATTTAAGGAATAATCCCCTAGGGTTTCTTTTTTTTAGTAGTCTCTGACGAATGCATGTGTGACCGTCAGAACGCCATTCTTACACTTTTTTACGGCAGCTGGCATCCAGTGCTTTTACTGTGTCTCAGTACACCTCGCTGTACATGTTCAGTCTATTAGCAAGGTTTGGCAAATATACTTGGGCAGCCGTCAATATTTTTGGGTGACCCGCCCAAAATACTCTATGTGTGGGAAACACTGGAAGGGACAAACATCCAACCAGAATTCTGCCGAAAAATTGTTAATGACTACCAAAAGTGTCTGCTTATGGTGAAACTTGCTCAGGCACATTAATGCTCTTTATATTTTATCATATACAGTACTTTATGTATAATTTTAGAAAACCCCAAATAAACTAAAACTTGTACACCATACAGTAATATATTGTACTGTGATTCTGCCCCAGAAAAGACCATTTAAAAAAAATATATATATTTTCTAAAACTCATGCTAAAGTTTTAAGCAACATATATTGCCCACCCTAAAAAATAAAAAGTGATAAATGCATGAGCCTTTCTTAAATACGGCTGATGTTAGCAACAAGTGATAAATGCATGAGCCTTTCTGAGAAATACAGCTGATAGAGTATTAATGGAGTTCATGTTAAAATATGTCAACAACTTTATTTTGTGTCATTTTGTGCCTCAGGAAGACGCAAGGCTGTGTGTTCTATTTTTTTTCTATAAAAAGCATTTTTTATAAATTATTTCACTGTATGCACTATATGGCTATTGAACTCTTGTTATTTCTGTTTTTCATCAACAGATTTAAAAAAAATCATTAGTTGTGGCCTAATGTTAATCATGCTTTTAACTACAGATGTTGTACATACATTCTGTCCATAATCTGATTTCTATATTTATACAGTGGTACCTTGCCAGATAATCCATTCTAGAGGTGAGTTCTTAAGGTGAAATTTTATATTGTGAAATGCATTTTTCCATAGGAAATAATGTAAATGCAGATAATCCATTTCAGCCACCCAAAAATATTACCAATATTACCAATTTCCAACACTGTAATGATATTTTTGCATTTAAAAACATTAAAAACACTAAAAACACACAGCCACATAATGTTTTTTTATAAAGCTGCTTATCATTTTTTATGTGCCGTTGTATATAGTGGATTACTCAACATTGGTACAGTATTACAGGACAGAGTTTTTTTCCTCATCGTGCTCCCAGATTGACCCATAAGGAGGGCGCTACAATACTCTACAATACGCTACAATACTCCCGAACTCCCATACACTCACTTACACAGTATACAGGACTTATATAAAATATTTTGTATATAGTTGTATATTTTGTATACTGCAGTGTCTGTTTTGTATAATACACATTTGCGTTTTGTTAACACCAGCAGATGAGAGAAAAGTTCTGTGTTTGTGTAACCATGATTAATTAATAAATATGACTTTTGCATACTTTCTTGGGACCCAAGATGTCTTCACTAAATCTTGCAAAATAAAATTTTTTTTTAAAAGTTAAAATCGCTTTGCTTGGCTTTCCACTGATGCAAACAAGTTTTGACCGGGTACTAGAACTGGGCAAAACCGGAAGTATGTACGACCAACTTGATCGCAGTTTATGTCGAAACTGCCCAAATTTTGGTTTATAAATCAAAATTTGCAAGCCGGGGTATTCGTATTCCAAGGGACCACTGTAAATCATATGTAGTCACATTACACAACAAGTTGATATTCATGAAAAATTATAAAATTTTTATTTCTGCAAAAAATCATATGCTAATTTTTCTCCTAAGTGTGTGTACATTTTGACAGATTAACTAGTAAAAACATGATTAACCTCAAATTTTATAATAATATATGAATGTATATAATATATTGTCATGTTTCAAATATTTATTGTTATTACATTTACAGCATCTAGGAGATGCCCAAATTCAGAGCTAATTACAGGAGGGCTTTATAATCGTTATCATAACCATGCTCTTGTAAAATTCACTAGTTTCTAATTGTGGCATTAAGTTTCAAGAAATATATTAATATAATTAAAACCATGATAAGAAAGCATGCCAACTCAAACCCATGAATTAATTTCTTTATACAGATGCCACAAGCCACGAGAGAGGATGTTTAATTTTATCTTTTCTAAAGCTGGCTTTAAAATCAGCTCTGTTTGCCATGCCATCTTTTTTTAAATGCTGGGCAACACTTCCAGCATATCAGGCAAGACACTTAAAACTATTTTAAAATAGCCGTTTTCCTGTGTGACGTGCTTGGTGTCCATAACTACCTGGGTGCAAAGTAGATCTTTTTCACCTCATTTTCTTGTCACATCACGTAACTGACATTCAATTCATCTTTTTTTGTAATTTGTGTGCAGATTTTGATCTTTTCATGTGCTTTAACAATGCAAATTTTTATATATTTTTAGAACTGAATACATTGTTAAAATACATTGTTAAAACCTTTGGATTTCAGTGTTAATTTTATCCATATTAAAAATTTTTACCATAATCAAAAAGTGATCCTTATTGTTACAAGATGCATAGAAAAGAAAAATGTTCATATATGGACAGACAGTGTTAGAGACCATAAATATTGTATTTATTCATGAATCTAGGTAATTCACCATAAAATAAATGCTAAATTGTGGGGATGCTGGCAAGCCTAAAGCAACAGGCCTGTGTGCGGCTTGAATAAGGCATGAGAGAACCAGAGCATAAGTCAAGAAGGGCTCCAATACAGGATAATCAAAAAGGACATTCAGTATAGCTAAGCACTGTCAAACGCGCACACAAGCGCACACACGTGCACAAACAAAGCGTTTTGCAGATTCTCACATAGCCGGAAATGATGATTCAACTGACAACTATTTTGTAGCTATGTTTTTTAAAATTGAATACAAGTTCATCCACAAAGGAAACAAATACAGTGACACAGCTCAACAATTACTGTAAAACTATTTAAAATATTGCAAAAATAAGGTAATTCATGAGTCAATCACAGTATTTTACATTTATACAAACTTGCATTGCAACTCAAAGGCAGCAAATGGATTTTAATGCATTTGCTGCCTTTGAGTTGCAATGTAACAATGTAACCATGTAACCATGCATCGCATGGTATCATGTCTTCAAACTTGTATAGCTTTAACCACATATAACCACAAATGTACCAACCTATCCTTACACTGATATTTCACAAAGATTAATCCTGTACAATTTCAATACATCAAAATACATATGCATGCTCATACACACATGCACACACAGGTCAGACTATCACCATGCATCCTACAGTGATAAATCCTCAGCAACTATCTCGACAAATAACAGTCTAAAATATGAAAAATTATTTTTGACAGTGCATTTATATGATGCCTATATGGTTGGCCTATATGGTTTAAAAAAGTGGAGAAAAAAAACAAATGGAAGCTTTTTTAGCAGAGAAGAGAGAACAAAGTAGCATATCGTTATCAGCTCTGTTAATTCTCCTTTATCATCCTCAGATAATGTCCTTCTACATGCTGACAACACATCCACATTTCTTAAAAAAAAAAAAAAAAAAAAAAAAAGAGAGCGAAGCATCTTCTCATAAAACACCACTTTAAAATCCAAAGATTATTACAGAACTGCCAACACAACATCCTTGTTTTTTGGCTACTTCAAACTTTCTATGCTTAAAGCACTAATCATCTCATGACCAAGATGTGGTAATTCTGAAAAAGTAAAATAATTGTGAAGCAGAGGTTCTAAAACAGATTACTACACAAAAGGTTGTTCGAAAATTAGCTTAATTGTGTTGAAGGGAAAAAAGATTAGAGAAAATAAGACAGCAGGTAAGTTCAGCTAAATAATTTATTTGATACTGTATGCATATTTTTCTAGGTACGTAGTAGATAATAGAATATGTGTCATATCTTTATTAAATGTTACAGACTAGGCATCGAGAAGAACACCCAAGAACCACATGTAATTTTACAATTAGTAGTATTTAGTATTAGACATTAGTAATATTCATATTGATGTAATATCAATTGATTTTAATATCAATCATTTTCATCCCTGAAGCAAAATTTCAACAAGCTGTAAAGTTACAGCTGAAACATTAAGTGAATGGTAACTCTTGATATTGCTCATGCATATAGAAGCAGAACACAAGAATGGCAATGCTCTCCCCTGGTGGGAAGCTTTAGCCACACAGAATTTCATTAAATGCTATGATCTTTCATCGGCTTATAAACCACACAAAGGCTGCCAATCTGGCAAAGCACAATTTAATTCATTAACACACCGTTACAAAATTTCACACAATTGTCACAACACCTTGTATGTACTGTGATCTAAAAAACATATTATTTCTATTTTTAAAACTAAATATTTCAATACAAATAAACGAATTAAAAAGTGCAATTATTTCAGAGGCAAAAAAGTTTCATTTTTGCTAAATACCAGTCACAAAGACTCTGCACTGTGTTCCATCTTATGGGTTTAAACCTGCTGCACTGCATATTAACAAAATGTTTATGATGGCATTCTATTTGTATTATGCGTAATACACAAGGGAAAGAACATTAAATTGTATGTCCTTACGTTTTGGACATGTTACTCACCTAAGGATGCAAATATATCACTGTAGTCAGTAAAATCCCCAGTGCTGATTTAACACTCAGAATTTATTTTGAGTCCAGACTCATATAAACACTGCTGGGTGTTAATTCAACACTTGGTGTTAGTTCAACACTGGGAAATTTGTGGTGTATATAGCTTTTTTTGTAAGACAGCAATAGAGGAGCCTGCTGTATAGCTTTATAAATACATTTGATAATATGATGCTGAATTTGCCATCATTGAGGCTGAGTATGGCCGATGTAGTTTTTTTTTTTTTTTTTTAAGACCAGAATTTTCTTTCAACTGCTGGAAACCACAGAACATAAAGGCACATTATGAAAAAAAAATATATAGTGTATAATACATGCATTGATCATTAATACAGGCAACTTCTCTGAAAATGCATGAGCTAAATAGGTATCTCTCTCTGGACAAGTACTAGTACAGTAGTGCATGAGGTCCACCACTATTAAGGTAAATTACAGGAATTATTTCCAGCACAAAGAGACGTCATAAGTTAATTTAACAATACATAGTAATTTTATAGTTTCCCAGTGGACTGCCAAACTAATTACGCAAAGGGTTACTAATTCCCGTAATCGTTCATAATACATCCTGCATAATAAAATAACAGTGATAATTATTCGCCGACTGTGTCAATAATTATCCTGCAGACTCAGATAATTGGTTAATAATAATAAATAAATAAATAAATAAATAGCTGCGGTTCGGACCACCATTCGAAGCCCACTGAGTAGGCGAGGCCGTACGCCAGAGGTTATTAGAAATAAACGTACGAGCTGCAAATAAATTCGAGCAGCGGGGATCGCACACACACATCAACATTGCCAAGCGGTGTTCTGTCTTTTCTTATGTTAAAATAGGGCAACGTGGGAATGATGCGGTGTAAATAAAGCGGACGCTTGACCATTCAGGCTGGCCAACGAAGGACCAGGCGGAGGTAAAGGCGCCCTTTTGCCTAGTTATATCCAGTCAAAACACACACACACACAGCAGGTCCACAGCGCTTTAAGTGCACAACCAGCGGCGATGGCGCGCTCAGCTGTACAGTGTCCGACTGAAACACAGCTTCACCCGAAAAAAACTCAAAAGAAGAAAATTCGAAAGACGGCGAGTTGTAAAGATGGCGGTGTGTTAATGTTTGGTGGCTCAGACTTGGTTTCTTTTTCTCTTTAGATGATTTAGTGTAGTACTGCCCTTTGATCCAACTCCCATGCACACGTACCTGTTTTCTCCTTGATCTCGCAGAGCACACTGAAGAGGGCAGGCTTCATTCTGTGGCAGTTCAGGCCATGCTTTCTGTTGTAGCGTGGAAGATATAAGATTGATAAATGGTCAGCTGGAATAAATAATTGTGCTGCTTATATTTTAATGACTTTCTACATTGTATGAGCGACAGTTCTGAACTAAATCTTAAATTATGGCATTAAAAGATACCGCGGATTTTTGGTACACATGTTCGTAAAAACCGATGAGATTTTAACATTATTAATACACTAATATAAAAACAGAACAGAACATAAATAGGTTCGAGAACATGGATATATATGACTATATACCCGGGTAGTCATGAAGACATTTTCATGAAAAGCAAAAGCAAAACGTTTGTATTATGAAAACTAATTATTATTTATCTTGTGCACATGTGGCCCAAACGTGCATACTGTTTGCTATTGTTTAAAAGTTATTTGTATTGTGATTGTCAAAAAGGCATTTGCTTAGCCTAACTTTAGGTGTAAAGTGCAACGTTATATGCAACCCTATAAAGGAGTGAACTCATCGATTCAGTATGCTAGAGTAGTCATGTGCTTTAGTCATTGATTAACAATTTAAAATAAATGCACCAACTTTGCCTGTGCCTCGTCCAGACTCTGATCTGTTATGGTCATGATTTGATGGAGAATGTCGCCGATGTCTTGCTTCCTTCCGTCCCCGTCGGAGCCGTCGTGTCCATGTGGAGGCGGAACTGCCATGCCCCCCTGTACCGTGTGGCCAGCCAGAGTGACACCGCCGAGAGCCTGCATGATTCGGGCTTGCTCGTCCATCAGTTCGCCGCAGCACAATCAATGCCTGGTTTCTGAGGAGGGAATGAGCACATGCAAAAAAAGCGACTTGACTACAGCATGAACACCGCTTTGCGGAGTAACATTGTGTCCGAAAGGTGCAGGACAATTTTTTTTTCAAGAAGGTAAAATGCATGAAGTGTCGCCAGCGATGCAGCAGAATTTTTAGTCCAAGGGGTTCCCGCAAAAAAGTGCCACCATTTACAATCTCGCGATGAATAGTTCCTTTAGGTAAAAGTTACTGATGGTAGTTCGGCGTTCAAGATTCGGGTGACCGTTAGATCGTGCGTGGAATATAGTCCAAGTTCAAAAAAAGAGCTTTTTAACTTCATGAAAATCTGCTCAGACCGCACCACCCTTAAATGTGTGTGGGAGAGAGAAAATTAATTTTAATGTTCAGCAGTTAGGTCAAAAAACGTAAGCTGAGGGAACGGGTTAAAATTAACATTCGTAAAAGAAGAGGGAGAATAATCCAAAATGTTGTCCAAATACTATATAAAATCAAAAGTTATTAGCACCGGCACTAATAATTCGAAGCCTGAAAGATAACAGGTAAAAATAACATGTTTAGTGTGTATTGGTCAGTGCACGCGCGAGCGATAGATTGAGGTGGATGAAAAAATAGAGGGGGAAAATGCGCAATAAAGGAATGCACAAGAAAATGTTATTTGCTCAAATTTATAAGCCAAGCGCTTGGGCTGTGGGTGTGCTTAATGTTAGATGATGGCAGCGATAGGGAGCGATTGACAACATGCCAATGCCACTCTCTCAGCGTGGACCGTTCAGAGCTGAACTGAGCACAAAAAAAAATCAAGACGTATAAAATCGACACAAATGCACGCTCCGCCTTCCAGGGAGGGGTTTAGGTTTTTGTCACTTCTACCAGAAACCCAAAACAAAATGCAAGATGCTACTTATCAAACCAGTGAAGCTAATGGTCAAGAACATGAAAAGCAATTGAGTCCCACTTTGCGCGTGGCGCTCCTGTGCTACCAAGATGCCCTAACAATATGAAGAACATTTGCAATAAAATATAAAAAAAAAAAGACGTACCCGAAGTTTTACACTGGTTGATGCTAAACTGATAATGAATTGCCCTGTCGCCTCGTATCTCTTGACTATGGCAAAGTATGGTCGCTTCTACCAAGCCTTGCTTGCAGGCTCGGGGAACAGAGGACATGTTTATAACATTGAAAAGAAAACGCTTTGAACCAATCCTCGTGTTTCCGTCGTCGGAGTGATATGCAAAACATCCAATGGGCCACTTTCATAATCCACGCGGACCGCCCCTACCGCCGTGATACTACTGCGCTGAGAAATAGCAACTTCTGATTGGTCGTTGCTACGGTGACACGCACGGTATAGGAAGGCGGCTCTGCTTAGAGCTCCTCTGCAGTTGCTATGGTAGCAGACTAGTCTGTAAGCCGGTTGCACTCGAGATCCACTGACGCTGGTGCCACGGATGTTTTTTTTCCCCCTGCATGCTTCATGGTTTTCAGGTTTCAATCACTTTTTTAAAACCGGAATAAAGATTTCTCAGCTTTTTATTCCTGTTTCCCTTTTCCCTGTTTCAATTTATTCAGTACTTGTTTAAAAAAAAAAAAAACATATATCAGTCTTGGGTAATCAGCCTGACTACCGTTTGACATTTTTGCAACAAACGCATTCAATTAATGTCGTCTGCTATTATCTTCATATAATAATTTGTGATAGCAGACTATTATCTTCATATATAGCTGTACATTTTTGTTATGTATCACAAAAATTATCACTATGTAGTTAAACAGCAAAGAGTCAGATATGCAAAAACACCAAATCATTCAGGGTAAACCAAAGGAGAATACAAAAATAAGCACGGAAAAGCCTTCAGACAAACAAGTAAGAAAGCTAAGACCTTAGAGCTAAGAGTCTTGTTTTTATTCATTTTCATTTCAATGTGTGCTATTTGATGAATAGAGAAAAACTAATGAATAAGCCTCTGCCAATATTTTCTTTTGTTTCTCCATTAAAATCTATTGCAAGTCAGAATTTCTGGGCTTAATTTAGTTTCTAAAGTGAAAAATCTAGCCACTGAATACATATATGTGAAATTATTATTATTGCTGTATATGTTTACTCACTTACTCATGTCTATATTGCCAGGGTGGGCCTGGAACCTATCCCAGGAGACTAATGGCATGAGGCAGGGTACACTCTGGACAGTGTGCAGGGCACACACATACACATTCACATATACCACGGGCAATTTGGGAACCCCATTTAGGCTAATGTGGGAGGAAACTGGAGTACCCTGAGGAAACCCACCAAGCACAGGAGAACATTAAACTCTTTTATCACAGAGGCAGGAATTGAACCTGGCCGGGAGTCAAACCCGGACCCTGGAGGTGCAAGGTGACAGTGCTAACCAATAGGTTGCCTGTATATATTTATTTCATTTAAAAAATGTAAAAAAAAATAAATAAACTTATTTTAGTGGAGCAATCTTCATATAATTTCTGGCCAAAATTACTAATTAGCCACTTGTATGATATAACATATTGGTTTTAAAGTTAATACTAACTATGAATTTAATGGGCTTTCTATTGGCTGAATGGGATCTGAGTGTGTGCAGTTAATACATTTTATAAAGATTTGGGTTTCCTCATTTAATTATTTTAAATAGTTTATTTAGTCTGTGGCAATAATGATGATGATAATACACCAATGACCTCTATAAAAAGGAATGTTATAACTCAAAAGTGTACACCCCTATTATAACTACAGGGTTTGTGATGTAAAATAGAAATGCAATAACCTGGTTACATACTGTAAGTGTGCACACACGAGGCACGTGACTACACTCAGAATTAACCAATCACATTCAAATAATTTTGGAGTGATCTAATAGACCATGCTTACTATAAACATTTTCTAAATGACAGTGGAGTTAATCCTTCTATTACAGTTTAGAAATCTATATATATATATATATATATATATATATATAAATCTATAACAAGATGCATTGAAGTATACTGTGTACTAGTTCATTGTGCCACAACACAAGCATTATTTTATGCTTCTTGTCATTTCTTTGTAGCTTTGTATGTATCAGCTGTAGTGTGTGTGAATGAAGAGAGAGAAAGAGATTTGAATAAAGAGGGAACATAACTGCGATAGCCTAATGTACCACAAGGTTGTGCTGTGGCTCCACATTACAGCGATCTCCTGCCGTTTTGAAAGCTTTCAACGTTGTATTCGTCTCAAAATTTTGGGAGGTCAGGAAGAGGTATTGTACGTGGTCATCTAGGACATTGTGAAATTACACTATTCATGACATGGTCAAGGGGTCATTTGCAGTGTACATTTTAAAATGAAAGGTATATAAGCACACCAATGCCTTTTTCTGCCTTTGTAAAAAAAAAAAAAAAAAAAAAAGTAGATAGATAGATAGATAGAAAAATTCTACACACCTACTTGAAATTCAACATTTAAAGAACAGCAGGCCTCCTCAGACTTCCCTCAGTTACAGTATGTTCAGTATTAATGATTTAACAATAAGAAAAATACTGTGCAAAAATGACATCCATGTGAGACTTTCAGAGGGAAAGCCAATGCTAAGCAAAAAGAACACAAAGGCTTGTTTCACATTTGACAAAAAATATCTTAATTATTCCTAAGACTTTAGGGCAAATATTGTGTTGTGTGATAGGACACAAAATTGAACTTTTGAAAGTGTGCATCCTGTTACATCTGGTGTAAAACTAAGTGTTTCATAAAAAGAACATCATACCAATGGTCAGACAGGGTGGAGAAGAAGAATGTCCAGCCATTAATTCATAACCTCATGCTCAAGCGCACTTGGGTTATTCAGCAGGGCATTGATTCAAAACACACCAACAAGTCCACCTTTGAATGGCTCAGAAAAAAAAAGTCTTTGATTAGGCCGGAATAAAATCCGGACTTTATTCCGATTGAGATCCTTAAACAGGCCGTTCATGCTCGAAAACTCTAACATGTGGTTAAATTAAAAGAATTTTGTGTAGAAGAGTGGGCCAAAATTCCTCCACAGCGATGTGAAAGACTCATTCCCAGTTATTGCCACCAAGGGTGGAACCCTATACAATAGGACAGTAAAGGCATTGCACACAGAACACAAGGGTTAAGGTCTTTATACACCAGGAAAAATAAATGTTACAGAATGCGCCACAAATGATCACATCAAACAAAAACTGTGAAGTGAGTATCTATATGAATAAAAGAAAGATTTTGTCTGTACATTGGTCAGGACTCGATCTTTCAATGATATCTTTACATTTCATCCCACACGGAAAAAACCTATATAAACATATGTTTTAATATAGGTTTTGAATATATGTGACATATATAAAATTGGCCGTTTTCCTATATTATATGTACATATAT